>WEKW01031816.1:20319-45940 GCA_013389905.1 Sula dactylatra | reverse complement strand
GGCACTCAAGTGCAGGCTGAATAGCTGAAGTTATAACTGGAAAAATGTGCCAACTTTATCCTGCAAAGCTTTTTCTACTTCAAAAGAAAACTTATAGCCACGTAGGACAGGCAAAAAAGACAACATTAATGAAAGACTCCCGCAGAGACACATGGGTCAATTAGCTATCTGGAAAGATCGTGAAACTTCTATACCCCTTCCCCAACTTGGTAAGAATCAGCCTAACTGGAAAAGCAAAAGTGAAAACTAAAGGTGGCATGGACTGCCAGAACTTGCATACTTGATGACTTCAAATTAAGCAAATGTTATTTGAACTCACTAGGAAAATCCCCTTGTCAATATTCAAATTTCTATCACTNTCAATATTCAAATTTCTATCACTATTAAATGGACTTTTTCTCAGCACCAGGTATGTACAGGAACTTTCAAAAGGTTCAGTCACAGAGGAATACATACACCCTTTGAGCAATGCAGACCAATTAGCTACTTAACATTTAGAACTACTTATTTTAACTTAAAATATTTCACAGTTTTTTATTTAAGAAAGTTGTGCTTTAATGTAGGTCTGTATATATATTATATATATATGTCTCGACTAACAGGGAATTGCAGATTGTTTTTCTTTTCAGCAGAAAGAACATAATATAGAAACACAACCCATCTTTCTAACATACATTAACTTTAGGATACTTAGGCTATTCTCTTTGTATGATGGTATGAAAAATTTTCAATTGGGGTCGGGGTGGGGGTGTTGGTTGGAGATGACACTACCACCACCAAAANGTCAATATTCAAATTTCTATCACTATTAAATGGACTTTTTCTCAGCACCAGGTATGTACAGGAACTTTCAAAAGGTTCAGTCACAGAGGAATACATACACCCTTTGAGCAATGCAGACCAATTAGTTACTTAACATTTAGAACTACTTATTTTAACTTAAAATATTTCAGTTTTTTATTTAAGAAAGTTGTGCTTTAATGTAGGTCTGTATATATATTATATATATATGTCTCGACTAACAGGGAATTGCAGATTGTTTTTCTTTTCAGCAGAAAGAACATAATATAGAAACACAACCCATCTTTCTAACATACATTAACTTTAGGATACTTAGGCTATTCTCTTTGTATGATGGTATGAAAAATTTTCAATTGGGGTCGGGGTGGTGGTGTTGGTTGGAGATGACACCACCACCACCAAAAAAGAAAAAACCCAAGCCTCCCACCCTTGAAGTCTACATTTTAAAAGGTGTACAGACTAATCACACTGGCTTTGGGTAAAACAAAACAAAACAAAAAAAACCAAAAAAAAACCCATACACAAAAATATTTCCGTATTCTGCAGTAACCACTGGTCTTACCCATGGTAAGAAGTATTTTTAACTTGGATGAGCTCATACCCAGTCAATTCAATTTTCTTGGAACAGATCAGTGCATGGTTATCAAATGATGCAATAAGTGAGCCCATCCACCTTACACATAAGGGATCTTTCATCTCTGTAAGACACATCTATACCCACATTAACTTTCAGTCAAGCTGTATTTTTGACCCTAAATAGTGTAGTAAAGCTACCTAAGTGCTTCATTATTAATTTCACTTACTTTAAAAGAAAACTGAACTGCAGATTCTGGAGGGTAAACTATGAAGTGTCTTAAGGTGAAGCCAAAACCCTGAGATGTCCTCCTTAGCACGACAGTTTTGGGACCAGGCCAAGAAAAAGTTTCTTCTTCCTCCAATGGTGATATAGCTTCACTCTGCTCTTTTCCATCTTTATTTTTTGATGCCTAAAATAAAAAAGACACACACAGAATTCATAATTTGGATAACTTAAAATAAAGGAAAAACCAACCAAACATACATTACTGTGCACTTAAAAAATATAATTTCCCCCCCCATAACCAAAAATAACTTGATGATCACTAGTATTTTCTGAAGAAATGTGTATTATAAAGCAGCATCCCTTACAACATTACACCTCTGGTCATATCACATACAGAATTACTCTTAAATTTTAAATGAAGAAAGAAGAAAGTCAATATACAACAGTGAAAGGCTCAGATGACAATATACAACAGTGAAAGGCTCAGATGAACCGCAACAAATGTGTACAGCTTGCGTGTTTTATTTGCTTTCTGCTTTCTACTTCAGATACAAACATGCGCCCTCTGGGACCCCATTTCTGGGTGTACATAGCTCATACACATATGTACAAAACCAATTCCTCCTCACTTACAATGCAGGTGTGGTTTTCTTGACTAGTATCTCTTTACTTAAAAGAAGTAAAACAGAATTGAAGAACGTATGCAATTGGTCAGGCTTCTTCAGCAAGACACTTTTCCTCTAGTCGTATCTTTGTCTTCACCTTTGTTTTTTTCACCCTTAGCTACTTTCTCTGAACACTTCAGTATGCAAATTCTAAATACACAAGTAAAAAGGTCTAGTTTCCTTTTACAGTCCTACTGCAATCCCTCCTCTCATGCAGAAATAAGACATCTTGATTTTTTTCTTAAGGGTAATTTTATATGCCTCTGACCCAAGAAGCATTATTGTAAAAATATTTATCTTCTCAGTCTTATATGAAATCTTCCATTTCGATTTTCAAAGTGAGTGCCACACCACAACATTTCAAATCAAAGGTAGAAGACATACAAAGACAGCATCCGAAAACCTATGACCCTCCTCTAAATATTCTAATTCAACGATGTGTGAAACAAATTCAGATCCCAGAGCCTAGTCGTCTTGTCCTGTAGCTCTGCTGCTGTGGCTCAGCAACTGGCCGATACACGTCAGAATTTACTGCTCGATTTTCTTCCTGGGCTGCTCCAAAATAATCCCTTTTGATTCAGCCTTACAGCTGGGATCTCCAACTGCAGTGCTTATCAGCAAGGTGGGCCCAGCCAAGCACAATCAACATCTACCGAGAAGGCAAAGAATTTCCACTCTAACTCCACTCATGATAGCGACACGTATTACCGTAAGGAAAATGCTGTGGCTGCTTGGTGAAATAGTTAACCTATCGGAACAACATTCTGCGTTCAGGTATGTAAAACACGATGCATTTCTACACAGATGCTACAGTTTGTCCTCAGAAACCCACAACTTGGTATATCCAACAGGGAGGACAAGGAAATACTAGCCTGTGCTCCAAAGACCAGCCCCCCTACCTCCAACAAATCTGTTCTTCAGCAAGGAAAAACATACAAATGGAAAAGGGTCTTGGTGTTACAGCCAAGGCAAGAAATTGAGCCACTTCTGGAACCAGAAAACCAGAGAATCTCTGACAGGACTCCCCTTCCTCTGAAAAGCCTGGAAGGATTATCAGCAGATTTTAGAAAAATAATAATAAGTATCAAGGACTCTATCTCAGCCTAATCTGTCCTAATCTATCATTTTCATTCACATTTTAAAGTGTTTGGTTTCACACTAAAAGTCTGTGCAATTAGCTGACTAAGGAATGAAAAATTAGTGAGGACTGTGGAACTGTCAAGGCAAGTGGCTTTAAAGTTCAAGCAGTACAAAGATTAAGTTACACAATCCTTAGCCTAAGGATAGGGTTTGTCATTGAGGTGTTCCCCACCAATCTGTTCAGCTTCTGAACATGACAGCATTTTTTCAGTTCTGCACAAATATATGTCCCTTCTCAGCCTTTCAATCTCATGACATGAGCAGACACCAGAGCCAGTAAGAACATTTTGATCCTAGTAAATTGGCAAAAGAAATAGCTCCTAATAAAAAAAAAAAATCATTGGCCTCTTAAAAAAAAAAAAAAAAAAAAAAGAGGGATTTCTTCCATTAAGTGACAGGCAGCAATCCCATCTATTTAAGACTCTCCTGCAATCTTTTGTTCTCTCAAATTCTTACAGGCAACACTTGATGTAGAAGTTTTGAACAGTGATAAACAACTGCAGATATTGTACAAGACTGAGAAACTGTAATAAGCAAACACCTACCATTACGGATATGTAAACAGTAAGCTTAAATGTAGCACTGAAAAAATAGAAGTCTACGATATACTTGCATCTTTTTTCTGACAGAAATCTCCCTAATTAGCCTAAAGGTAATTTTAGTATGTATAACAATGTATCACTGAGGTTTATGTATAGAAATACTGTAACTTGAGTTCAAAATACAGCCAGAGAACTTCACCAGGCCTGAGAAATGGGAGATGCAGCATTTGACTGTAGTGAGAAGAGAACCTCTAATTTCCTTGTAATGTCATGTAAACTTCTGGCATTCATGGAAGTTGCTGAACTATTAGCTATTCATAAACAATGGTACTCCCCAGTCAAATCATTATTTCTTGAAAGAGCCTGCCAGAAGTGGAAGGTTATCTTCATGCCATCCTTGGATCTGCTGCGAGGTCTGCCAACAGGGCAACACTAAAAGCCAATATTAATAATAAATGCGAGACACATTCAGTAACAACAACTTCCAGCTACCACTATGAGCAAGAATCCAAGTTATAAAGAAAAAAGAGTCAACATCTGTTGAGTCACCCTGTGACATGGCCAACCACATCACACCCACCAGAAAATCCCTTGCCAGAGAAGGCTTTAAAAAGAAACAAGAAAAGTTTTTAAAAACACAAACAAAACAAGGATGCAAGACAGCAAGCATGAAACAGATGTTTAGCATAGGCAAGAATATGTTACTGAAGGCAGAGTTCCTACATGGTTCTCCTTGCAAGCCAAAAATGATAGTAATCCATTACAAATACATAAATATCTCATATCCTTGAGGTGATTTGTCTTTAGGGTAGACTTATTTGCATTTCAAGAGAATGAAAGATGAATGCTTTATTTGATTTTCCTTTCATATAAAAATCTAACAAACCAAAGGTTATTTTCCCATAGTCCTTACTGAAGATCTGTATGTTTGTTCCTCTATAGATTCAATGCTCAAAATCAAAAGTCAGAATGCATGCAATAGAGTTCAAGGACTGAAGAATCCCAGGCTACTAAAAATTATTCAAGCATCATTTCCCTCAGGATTTCTTCATACAAGGTTTCTGCACAAAGTAACTCAAAGCATCACTTCCTGTTATATGTAATTACAAGGACATACAACATATGCCTAAGTGCATTGTAAAATGTATACTTTGTTTTTAATATTGTATTTAACCCTTTTTTTTCTGAGCAATGAAAATATCAATGAAAAAAATCAGATGGCACCTTAAAGAACTACATGAATCACTGTGACCTTAACACACAGTAACAGAATTATGTAAAATCAGTAAATAGCACTGATGTTTGTAAATTATACTATTTCCAATTAAAAGTAAACCTCAAATCAATAACCCCCCTTTATATCAGTCTAAAAAAAAATTAAAGAAAGGTAAACACATCCAACTCACATGCTCTCCAAAGCCCCTCTTTTAAACTTCTGAACAATTTATAAACAGACCTATACTGAGTATGCTAAAAATCCTTAAGTGACAGTCATAGCTTGTATTGCATTTACCTATCAATAAAGAATTGTCTTCTTCACTATCTAAACAGATAAATACGTATACTCTGACTTCTGAATACTATCTTCATAGATGAATGAAGATGATGAACAGTGAACGCAAGAAATAACTGACACGTTGTGCTAGCTAGCCTTAAAAAAAATCATTCAAGCCATTTCAAAGTTGGTGCAAGTAATAAATTTTCATCTGTACTTCATTTTTGTGTGCAGTACACTAGTTCAAAATTATTTCTAAAAGCACTTACACCAACATCAAGATTTGCTCTAGAGTGTTTTTTGAACTTTTTTATCTGTTCTTTTAACATACAGAACACTTCACAAATAAATTACATAAATAAACGACTCATTGTAAGTGTAAGTGTTACCCAAACTACTTTTTCTGGAGCATAAATCTGCATTAAAAAAAAAAAAAAAACAAAACAACAACCAAAAAAACACACACCAAAAAAACCCCCACACAAATCCACCTGACCAGCCAGGGGATTTGGCTGTCAATACCTCAACAAAAGCATGGAGACGGCCTGTGCTAAGCAGGGTCTGCTTCAGCTGCATTTAGCGCTGTTCAACTTTCTGCTAGTCTACCAAGAAATGTGATATCTGAAATAGCAATTCAGCTAGATGAATATATGCTGAACAGAAAATGGGCTGATGCCACCTGATTGTACTGATTCAACAGCCATCATATATTATTTTTTTAGTCACTACTGACATAAGTCAGAGAAAAACAGACCTTCAATATAGTTATGAATCCCTAAAATCAACCAAGACAGGATATTCCAAATGCTGTAATAAATGCTAGGCTCGCTTGAAAACAGTGATATTTCCGGTATCAGGGCATTTATTTTCCCTAGTTTCTGTACCCAAGTAGCTATCACTCAGTTAACTGCCCTGTTACATCTGCAATTTCAGAGAAAACAGGCTTTTCTAGAACAGTTGGATCTTATTTTATGTGACAAAGTATAAGGTCCTTTAAAAAAAAAAAAGTTTTTTCTGTCTAAGGCTACAGAATAGGGAAAAAAAAACCACCCTGCCTGTATGGGCAAGAAAACATTATCCACAGAACAGCAGCAGGTTTCACTGGAAGTCAGCCTTTGGTTCTTCAATAATCAGGTTTTTCCACTGATGATTTTTAAATAAAATTATAATAAGCCACTGACCCTTTTAGTCAACCATACAGAAAACTTCAAATTGCTTTGCTAGAAGCTGACAAAAAGGTCAATGAAGCAATAAATAAATATATCCCCCCAAAAATACTTTGACTCTTTTTGGTACATCTACCTGATCAGAAGTGATGAAGCAAAGAAATGTATCATGCCTAGAGGACAACATGTCCCCTCAGCCCTTATCATTTTCTCCTGTGGTCACAGATCTGGACTCCTGCACATAAGTGAACTCGGACAGAGTAAAAGTTCAATCCACTGAAGAACACATGGTTCCCTGGTCCTCTGATGTGACAGGAAACAACCACAAACCCTTCAAAATACACAGATCCTCTGTGCTCTTAAAACATGTAACCCTTTCTCTAAGAAAGATCCAAGACAGACAGATATTTAAGATAGCCAAATAAAAGGTTTGTGTGGTTTAGCCCCAGTCAACAACTAAGCACCACACAGCCACTCACTCACTTCCCCCCCGGTGGGATGGGGGAGAGAATCAGAAGGGTAAAAGCGGGAAAAGTCATGGGTTGAGATAAAGACAGTTTAACAGGTAAAGCAAAAGCCATGTGCACAAGCAAAGCAAAATAAGGGAATATAGCCCCGTACTAGCTACTGTGAAGAAAATTAACTCTATCCCAGCCAAAACCAGGATGGGTTATACAATTTTTCTCTGAGATGCATTATCTCTATCCTCTTTTGCAGTATAGGGAGGTATATCCAGCATCCAGAGAAAGCCAGCCAACATTTTTTTCTCAGTAGCATGTCACAAACAGCATCATTCACACAAGGTGCAAAATAAGTATTTTCCTTTCAGTGTTCCTCAAGCTTATAAATCAAAGATTTCAAGGGAGATGGGCCACATTCATAAAGACAAATATAATGATCACATACTGAAATGATCACGTACTCTCAAGCCATGGTGAGATTAAGACATTGCTAATCTCTTTAAACCAGACTGGAATGTACAGATTCCTTATACAGAAGGAAGTCATTCCCAGTTGAAGAAAAATAATTACTGACTCAAAGGTGACACCTTAAGTAAATCCATCCTCCAGGTATCCAGGACACAGCTTTGTCTTCAAAACAAACGAGTTCCATCACTTTCAGCCTCAGCAACATGTTCATCTCTCACTGAAAAGAATCCCTGCAAAGAGACCAGCAGGAAAACTGGAATGCAGAAAATCCAAAACCTACATAATAATTTTAGGCTTCCATGTCAAATACCCACTTGTCCAAACTTCTGACTGACTTTTATGCTTGACAACACCCTGTAGTCCTCCCCTAAATAGGTAGGATGGATGTTGGGAAGGACAGAAATTCAGGCAGGAAGTATAAATTGGTAGTATATGTACTGACAGTGTCCTTCCCTCAAAGGAGTCTTCCATCATTTTCTGTCCTTGCAAGGTAGCGAGAAGGTATAACCATCAGTATCTCCGAGCCCACACTGATGGTCAGAAATCTGTCTGCCAAATTGTTCGGATAAAAGAAAATCTATAAAATTCCTAGATGTATGATCTTGGATGCTGGCTGACACTATAAAAAAAAAAGCCAGGCAACTGAAATTTGCAAAAAGGAAGAGAGGCAAAAAAAAAAAAGGGAGAGGAAAACATCGATTAAATATTTAACAACTATACTGCTAATACTACTAGACTTGTTAAGAAACTTTAAGCTAAATTCCAAAGGTATCTGCAGCACTGCATGCATACCAGGCACTCAAAGAAGTTGCCCCTTCTTTACTCACGCCAAAGTTAGCCTGTATAATTAACAAATCATCCTAAATATTTCGGTATTTTGAGGGTCAAACCAGAGCATTTATTTTTGCATGCTACCCCAAAGTCACCCGTCACACTAAACAAGCAACACAGTTAAAAATATCATTACTAATTACTGTTTAATTTATGTATAGATTTAAGATTAGGGCAGATATATAATAATAAACATGAATTAGTTGCATCTACCTACATGCTCTGGCAGCTTCACAGGACCTCTCCCTCTCTCTCACACTCTCCCTCTCCACATAACAAGACATTATACAGCCTTGAGGCTGTAAAGACGTCTGTATGCAAAGCCTCTGCCTTAAATACTACTTTTTCAAAAAATATTTTTGCTTTGAGAGTCTGCCTATGTAATCTCTGACTCTCTTGTGTACATACTCCTCTAAAATTAAATTCTCATGTTCAAACCCTGCCATTAACATTCCTGCAATTTCTAATTGAATCAGAAAGTATATCTTTTTTCTTGCCTACCTTTTAGAAACAAATCACTATAATGTTAAAAATAAAAGCTTCCACCAATCTAATGAGTTCAATTCAATATACAAAAAACTTATATCCAATACAAATTCACAACACAATATACACAACAATATATACAATATATTTACATAACTGCTGACTTTTTCTATCTGCTTCACTAAAACAACGTAGCAGACTGGAGTGAAAGTAGTTCAGGATGAATGAGCCTTTATCTACAGAGTGACACTGGAAGCGCATACCCTGAACAGAAGAACGAGGCAGTTTGAGACATGGAGATGCACTGAAGCACAGAAGAGGAAAGGGTTTCCTCCCCCAGAACATCAAAGTACTCCTCTGTTCTTTTGCAGAATGGGCCACGGGGAAATGGATCATACCCAAGAGACTGTGCTGGACCTACTGACTGGTAGCAAGATCCTCAGAGCACGAGACAGAAGGTATCTGTCTTCATCCTGTCCACTTCAGTGCTATATATTTAAGAAATCTGCTGGAAGGACTCGGTTGTTCAATGCTAGTAACTGCTGAGCCTGTTTTCAGCGGGTATGAAGAGAAGGCTTCCTTGCCATGAAGCACCTGAAACTGTAAGATGTAAACAAGCCCTCAAAGCTCAAAAGATCAAACAGCTGCAGAACCACTCTCACCACAAGAGAAAGCTGAGATGTGGAGATAAATGGAGCATGAGTCCTCACCCATACACAATCAGTAGATGGCATTCACAGAGACAGACAGAACTGGTCCAGTCAGGCCCTTCCTTCTGGGTCCACTGCTAACAGCAGAAGACAGTCTGCTTTTGGAATTGGGAGGCACAGCTCTACTTCCATGCAGCAGCTCTTCATGAGGGCAGGGTGGGGGAGGGAGAAAAGAAAAATTTAAAAAAAAAAAACCCTTAGTCTCCAAAGGAAGACTTCTCCAACTTCAAACTCGGGGAAAGTGCCAGCTCTCAGAGTCAGCAGGGGGCCCCATTTATCTCCTGCGGGGCAGGTGGTTTGAATATGTGAAGTGCAGGGTATTTGCTGAGACTCCCCAACACTAACATTTCTTGAGTTGCAGCTGAGCGGGGTGCAGGAACTGGAAAGGGTAATAATGGCAAACAAATTGAAGAACTCAGCTAGCTCTCCAGAACAAGATCCAAATCCTTTATGACTCCAGATGGAGGGAAAAGTTACTACAATGAGTGGTTTCAATATCAAACAGTAGAATGGAAATAAATTATTAGCGATTGCCATAAGACTAAGGGCGAGGATGAGCAATGCCATTTCTGATGTTTGCTGTTCACCTCAGTTGTGCAGGCGGGCCCTGAGCAGCCACCAGCAGCAGTGAGGCAGTAGGTCTCTGTGAGCAGCTCTCCCTCACTCAGCCCTCTAATGGGTCTTGCTGATAGCCATAACGAGCCATTTCTGAGCAAGGGCAAGGCAATAAAGGGCTGAAGGTCACTTCGTAGAGTGACCGAAGTCTAGGTGCCTCCCTCACAGGAGCTCACTTTGTCTTTTTAATGCACTTGTATGGCACTAAACCCAGGTGGCCATAGCAACAGGTCCTTTTTGGGGGACTAACCAAAGTTAATTCAGGTATTTGCTAGGAGGTACTCCCAGCAGCAAACCTGCCACTTTCTTTTAGGAGTGTGAATCCCACACAGATGGAATACAAGCTGGGAATATTCTTTAATTCAGTAATGAAGGCTGTGACTGCCTGCCTGCCTGCAGCAGAGATCAGTGCAGACACCAATGCAGACTTTGAAATGCATCTCAGAACTGAATAACCCAATTCAATAAAATACATAAATGATGTCCTCAAACCAAGCCCAGGTAAGGAGAGAGGCTTAACAAAGTGATACAGGTCTACTCCAAATGTACGAAGTAAGTGGCAAATCTGCACCCTTTCAAAAACAGAGTCTGTGCCAGCACGGCAGATGGCTGGGAGGCACAGGGAAGGAGACATGCGTTACTGCCATGCACCATGCAGGCTACAGAGCTGGCTTGGAGGTGCAACAAGGACAGAGGGACTTGTGTTTCTGTATGCTTTTATAACTACTATTGTAATAAACACAATCATTCAAAAGAAGAAACAGTATTTTCAAGATAAAGGATTTCAGTTCTCAAAAAGGTCAAGGCGTGCACAGAAAATAAACAATAACAACCTCCACACATGCAGCTTATTACACAGCTTAAACTTTCCTTACTGTGCTCTACTGTTCATGAAAGGCTGCTTTGTAAAGCATGGCAGCTGGTGCTCATGTCAGTCTCATCACTACTCCACAAGACCTGAAAAGCAAAGCTGAAGGCTACCTACAGCAACCTTTACTTTCCTTCCTCACCTCAAAATGCTCACACATTTATATTACGTTTTTTATTTCATATTTTTATATTCATATTTTACATTCCATACACAAATACAGAAAAGCAGAAAGGGCTAGAGGAAGCCTATACCTGAAAAACTCTATCTTCTTGATTTGAAATCAAGTTCCTCTACCACAACACAAATAACTAGCTTTACACTGGCAAACCACTCAAGGATTTAGTGACATGTGACAGTCTGAAAAAGGATTATCTCAAAAATGTCACTTCCATGTGTCTGTTCAACTGAAGATTTTTCAGTTTACTTGGCTCTGGATTAAATGCAGTGACACCAATTGGCTCTGTAAACTGAGCCTAGCTGGACATACTTGCTTGAATGAAAGGAGCAAGCAGCTTCTCAGGCCAGGGGAGATCCAGAAGGAGTTTTTCTACTTTAAGCAGGGAGAATTCCAACCTACTAAGTCTGGTTAGACTTGAAATAGCTTTTTTACACAGAGCAAGCTCTGGTTTTCTTATACCGTAGTTCTGATACCTGGACTTTTTGCACTATGCTCTTACCTTCAACAAGAGCAAGATCAGGTCTGGCAAGATCAGGTCTGCTCCACCACAGCTCAACCAGGACTTCTCCAGAGTTAGCACCTAATCCCCAAATTATCCAGATGTATACACAAACTAAGATCTCCCTTTAAACACCAGATACTAGTAAGTTTAGCGTACTTTAACTCATTAAAGTGATCCTAATCTACCATATAAATGTCTATTATATTTTCATACATATATATACACAAAGAAGTAGATTATATTTTGTGTGTGCACGCATATATACACAAGTATATTTGTAGTAGCTTGTCCACATCCAAAAACTGTACTATACTGAGATTCTTTTCAAAGCTAATTTAAGTGCAATTCTGTTTAGACCATGCCTTTTACGTCCACGGAGTAGCAGCCAATTTCAAGCAAGAGCACCAAGAAACAGAGTAAAAAAATACAGGGACTTCACAGGGCAGAGATACAAATTATTTTCACCATGTGTTTGTTGATATATTGCATTTAGTATTTACAATAAAAACACACAGTTCACAGTATTGAATTTAGTCAGAAAAACATTAAAAAGAAAAAGAAATTGAGAGCTTCCTTGTTTTCTTATAGGCTCATTAGCAAAAGCCTCCCCTCTTAACAGCTACATCCTTAAACTGGAAAGAAAGGAAACATCTGCAGGGCTGGTAACATAACAGCAAAATGTCATGTGATCTTAATTTAGCTAAATTGAAGCTTTTCCTTCTCTGCTTGTTAAGAATAGGAAATGCTTTGTCCTCACCTTACAGTCTAATCTGGAAATATCAGAGACAGGAGACAAGAAAGCATGCTTCTACCCCCCAGCACTGAAGCAATGTTTGAGGTTACTCCATGCATGATAAAAAACCTTCTCTGAACAGTCTGACAGAAGTGATAAAGAGTGGTTTGCACCGAGCCACCGCCTGTCAAGGGCTGCCTCACGTTGCTTCTTTCAGCCTCTGGGAACTTTTAGATAGACCCAAGAAAACGCCACCCCATGACCCACTCTGCTTCCTACAAATGGGGAGAGGACAATAAGAAACACCGCCAGCGTACCCAGCTAAGTACACCACAGCAAAAATAGGAATGAGTTTCAAAGATTGTATTCTTTTGCTTTCTAGAATAACATGGTTTATCAAGCACAGAACATACCAGATAACTTCCACTACACTTTCACCAGACTACTATAACTTACCTATTTACACATGTGAAATAGTTTTGGAGAAACCATTAAGAAAAACAACATCACCACACAGTGTAAAACCTGGCCTGTGCAGCCCCACTTCAATAACCAGATGCAGCACAGCTTTAAACTAAGTCAGCTCTGAAACAACCTACACATTTCCTTCAGTTCATGCTGTTTTTCTCTCCGCCATAGCCAGAGACTATGTCTTGGTTCAAAAAATTATCAACTCTGCAAGGGACATAGCTTAAGTTGGCCAAACTACCCATTATAGCACCTGCTTTTCCACAGCCTCTTTGTCCCTATGACAAACCTCTGTGCTTGGACTAGGCTACTCCATGATGCAGCTACAATGCTGAGTAAGGGCTTTACTTTGTGGGCTCAGCAGTGGGACAGAAATACGCCTTACACCTGCTCTCTATCGAATGCAGGCATGAGGCTGATATTCTCTTGCTGAAGCTACTGAACTTTTCAAGATATACAGAATATGCTCACTCCCGTTCTAAAAATGGGAAAATGAAATCATTGAGAGACTAGCCACACCACTTCATTTGCATAAATGCATTGTCATACCTGCTTGATAATTCAAGTTGTTAAGATCATTCAATTCTGCAATATTGGAGCTTTACTTAATATTTTATTTCACGTACAACAAAAACGTCTCTGACCTGCCCAAAGCCAAAAGGAAGCCTTTGGAAGATCAGAGAATTGACCCTCAACGTCAAAATCCAAACTGTCACCCTAAAAACATGGTTATTGCAAGTGAGTTGTTATTCCAGAGTTGTTATTCCAGAGTCTGACTCTGTTTGCAGAAGATCTATCTAGATACATGGGCAGTTTTAAGAACTGATTTGAGAGAAGAACTACTCATACCAAGCCTAATCTTCTTAGGAAGTTTAACAGAGAACATGGCTCAAAACACCACAAAACTTGTAAGACAAATGTGTCAAGATTCTTTACATCCTCACATACACAGCTCCCTCCTCAAAAATAACCTCTAAACATGCAGCTTGAGCTACTCAGTGTTAAAGCTTTCTAATACAGAGACTATTAATAAACTCCTGCAGACAAACTCACCACTTAAATATAATCCTGGTCCCGTGTTTCAAGATATTTAATTTGAACATACTATATAATATGCAAATCAATGCACTCTAAGTTTTAAAAGCCTTAAACTCAGATGTGAAAAGGCTTGGGTTTTGTACAAAAAAAATTAGCATACACAGATGCAAAGCCACTTATTCAAACACCCAAGTTAAATTATTTCAAAACCCTACATTTGTAATCTATTGTGCATATAAAACAGAGGAAGAAAAGCAGCTTTTTCAGTGAAGAACTTCATTTACAAAGATATAATGCACTTAAAGGACTATGAAGTCATTAACCTGAAAAAAAACTTAAATCTTTATGCCCAGAGATGCGACATCACTCAGAGGACAGAGAGGAGAAAGTTGTCCACAGGATTTTCAGTTTAGCTGCAAATCCAGAAGCTTTTGAACATTGACTTATGCAATCATGTGACATGCGTATTTCGTCACAGTTTGCATTGAATATATCAGTAAGAAGGGTTGATACAGATAACAATCTATATTTGTATCTCTGCCTGGAGGTTGGGGTGGGGGGAAGAGAAGGAATCTATTTTAACACAAATCTATTTGCTTATTTAAGAACTACTTGTCTTTGCACGCCTATTACTATGGCTTGAATTGCCCACTGTTGCCGAGTTACTACCCTGTACTTCCCGAACATTACAAAATGTTTCTCCAGCAATGTGAATTCCCACAATGAGTAAAGCCACCAGCTACTTCCTGCAATGATTTTACACCTTTTACTCAATAAAACTGAAAACATCACACCCTGAAATGCTACGAGACAAGATTTATATCATATTTGCTCCCCACCAAGGCAGCAGATAAACAGAAATAAGAGTACAGTAAGATAACAAATATCACATTTCAAAAGCATTATTAGCTGCAAATACCTCAGAAGCAATGCAGCCACCTTTGTTATTTCATCCTCCAAGTGACACATCTGGAAGACTGAAAAGCTTTTTTAATGTCATTGGAGATTCTCTGAAGGAAGGGAAATAGCTGCAGTGCAGCAGCTGCTGCAGTACTGCTGCATTCCGGGGCTTGAAGGCAATATGAGAGCTGGGCTTGCACTGCAACATCTCATTCTCACATACTGCCTCACAGAAAATATAGCCTGCAATAATGAACCTCAGTTAAAAAAGTAGAAGTAAGAGATCTTGGCTGCTATAATGTCACAACATACTAAATGTACTTTCATGTACACCAATATAATCTTTGATGAGAAGGTTCCTCCAAGCCCAACAACTTCAATGGTCAGGCCCACCCTGTGCAATGAAATCTGACCAACTCTAAGTTTACAGAACTTTGCAGAATACCTGTCTCTGGCTGAGAAATCCAAGATTTAAGCATTCACGTGGCTGAAAGAACATTATTGTTACTTTTAGAGGTTAGGATGCAGCAAGAAGATAAAAAATAGAAGCCAGATGTGGTTCAGCAAGGAACCAGTGAGAACAGCACACGAGAATATCTGCTCTCCGTAAGCTAATAAAAGCCTGCTTAGAGCACAGTGATGACCTATGCTCTTTGCTGGTAAGAAGACAACCTACACTCAACTTGCTCTATTGTTCCCTATGTAACACTTGAAAGCAAAGTGTTTGTGATGGAAGGAGAATAAAACCAAAACTGTTACATCATCTACTTTATATTATCTACCAGTAATTCTTCCAACCATGTGAAGAAGTGGTATTTATTGTTTCAGACGTACTTGCTCTAATATATCCTACCATGGCCACAAGGCAAATAGACACACCAAGCATCTCAAGAGTCTACCCACATGCTGAACGATGATAAAAGATGTCCTTGAAAGGACAGAGGGAGTAGCTCCTTCTGCATCTTACTGAAGACGAGCCTAGTTGTTATGTTTCTGAGAAAAATATTACTCAGTACTTCCATACATTTGCTGAAGAACAACTCTTACTTGGATCACAGCTAGTATGCTGTTATGATTCTGAAACTACAACTCCAAGAACACCAGACTATCAAAGGAAAAAATATTGCCTTAGCTTTATTTTTTAAGATTTTTTAAAATAAAAAGCACTAAAAATTCCATGTTTACCAAGACCAGACTATATTATTAACAGGATTAATCATCTATGATACTGTTGGGGCAGTCTGGATAAGTACAGGCACAAATCTGCACATAAATCCATTTACAGTGGTCTCCCCCAGGTTACAAACTTTTTACCTGCTCCTCTCCTTCACTAATCCTACATTTGCAATCATGTTGAAGTTCTAAACTGCCCATAAGACTCCCACACTTGAATCTACCCCACGTCCCACAACACAATAGTCACAGACAACACAAAAAAGAAGCAAGACACTTCGGAACTTTGCAATAACTCATTTTAAGAAAGATTAGAAGACAGATAATAAAGCTGTCCCCATGAACAAAGAATGAAAGATGAAAACTTGCAAGCAATTTGGTTTATTATTGTACTCCTAGATTACTGCAGAAGGCTTCCAAGTGATTATTCATGGATCGCCATCTGATAGCCATCAACCCCATCCAAGGTTTGGACTAAAAACTGCAATTCATTGATGTCAACAGAACTACACTGATTTGCATCATCTAATAATTTGATTTGAGAGGTTTCTGTTTTAGTATGAAACACTGCACGTCCTTTGAAAATGTTCTAATACACACAACAGCTTGCTGTATCAAAGGCCAACTGTCTCCAGTCATAGTCACTTTCTTGCTGCACTGTGAAAGTACTTTTTGCAAAATCTAAATTATCATGGTAGACAGAAGAACATATTCCTGCCTGTTTCATACTTGTTCACTTCCTGTTTTAAAAATCAAACTTTGGGAAATGTATGCCAGGGAGTGGGGTGGTGAGCAGTAAAAACAAAAGAAATCCTTAGAATGACTCTGTAACCTGATTTGAGAAATTATTAGTAACACATACAGACAGTTAAGCAGGTTTGTACTTTCTTCTTGAATATATATTTCTGATGACTCTTTAGAAGAAAACTTGTTTTCCTATAAGGCAAGCCTTCAACTCGGCTCTCACATCACAAGCAGTGATTTATCCCCTGATGTTTTACTGGGGTCAGGATGGATGGAATTCGTCAAAGCAGCTGCATAGGTTCTTCTAATTCAAGGGTACCATGAGCCAAGCCAGAGCTGTGCTTTGAGGTTACACTTGAGAAGAGCTGTTACTCTCAAGACTTCACAGGTCACCCATTTGCTTTCTCACCAGCAGCCTGCTCGGACACTGCTAGGTGGAGAACGTGGAGAGCAACACGGCTATACGAAGCAGCACGTCTCTCTCACCAGGCCTGACAGCTTCCACTTCTGCCATGCCATTTCAGTGCAGTAGGAAGAGAGTAGCTGCACTGTAGTATCTCATAAATAAACTTTCAGCTTCATTTCAAAGACAAATATCAGCAGCAACTCATTAAAGTGTACAGTTCCCACAACTTTACTTCAGTTAAAAAACAAACAAACCCAAAAACCCACACGCCAACCCAAACACAGCAATTGCATATTCTACTTAAACAATAAAATCTAGCAAGATCAAACAGCAACATTTCTACCTCAAGCATGTAAGTAATTTGAAGTATATTCATCTAAGGCTTGGTTTTTATTTCCAGCTTAGTAAGAAACAGTTTTTAGGTTATGTGAACCCTGTTCTGGCTTGGGTGGTTTTTTGTTGTTGGAGGTGTTTGTTGGGTTTGGATTTTTGTTTGGGGATTTTTTGAGTTTGTTGGGGTTTTTTGGTTGGTTTGGGTTTTTTTTAAAAAAAAAAAACCTTTCACTTCAATATGCTCAAAAAACAATCCCCCTTCCTCTTCCCTCTAGTTATATCAAACTCATTTTACAATTTCACAGGACTGCCTACATCATGAGCCAAGACTTTTCTTATATCTTGACTTCTGAAGTAGGGGAAGCAATTGTCATATTGAATTTGCCTATACAGGTGAATTCTTACATATGTGTAAGAAAACTAGATCAAACTTAGGGAAACAGTTACGCATCTATGAAAATTAAGACCCTAAGAGAAGGCCTGAAATTTCCTGTTTTTTTCTAATTCAACAGAGAAGGCTTCTTTAACCTGTAACATTAAGGAGATGACTCAAAAACCCCAGACATTGTGAATCAGTTTTTGCATCTCTGAAAACAAAACCAAAAAAACCCAAACAAGAAAAAAACCTTAACCACCACCACCCCCCCGCAAAAAAAAAAAAAAAACCAAACAAAAAAAAAACCAAACCAACAACGAAAATAAAAAACCCCACAAATCACCACAAAAACCACCACCACCAAACCAAAACAACACACAGCAATGTATTCAATGTATTTTCCTGACTAAGAAGTTTCAGTACAGGCATGACATACAGGGCTTGTTTGTCCTTTGAATGGTATATTGTTTCAAAGGACTTCTATGTATGGTGGGAATACTTTTGAATCACCTGCCTCTAGTTACTGTACTGAAACTGCAACTTTATAAGAAGTGTTTCCCTTCCCCTTACACCACAGAAGAATAAAATAAATTCTCTTCACTGACTGGCTGAATGTTATATGAGAAATACAGGTAATATCTAGAGTTCCTTGGAATTAATATTACAACTGCAGACACTATTTTAAATCCTTCAGTAAGTGGATTCTAACTGAAAACATTTCCATTCAAATTCCAGGCAGGTTTGGGTTCCCCCCCTCCCCCAGTTCTGCAGTAAGTCAGTCAATCAGACTTCAATCTGTCCATATTAAGAACTGAATAACATCCTGTGGAAATTTACTTTATCCTGTATGTTTTTAAAAAAAAAAAGTAACAACCTTCCCTCACACTATTTTCTTTTTAATCATATTCATGATCAAGTATATTGAAATAGCCAAGATGTCCGAGTCCTTTTGAAGCAGGAAAACAAATCAGCTTTATATTTATTAACAATGCAGTTTATCCTGGCATCTCTCCCCCTTCCTGTATGTGATATTTATCTTTTTGTGCAATTCATGAAGTAAAAATCCCTCAAAGCTTAAAACTCTAAAAGCACAATTTAAGGTACTCACAGTGTTAAAAAAAGCATTTATATAGTCAAAGCATGCTTTGTATGCTTAATAACCCCAAAAAACTCCTTAGTAAATGGCAACATTTCTAATACTACATCCTCAGTAGGATTGGGGGTGGGGAGAGGAGACCAACCAGAGCCTCCCCCCCCCATGCAAAATTATATAATCATATTAAAATATGTAAGGATAAGCAAACAACAAACCTCACCGCTCCACGCACAATACAGGTTACATATGAAACTCCAGTTGTGATTGATCATGCAGTCCAAAATCCTGAACTGGGCCATGTCTTGCTCTAGCGCAGACTGCTGCTGTGCTCTGACTCAGCTTCTGTCCGGGTGATCCTCGAGGATATGAGTGCTATGCAGTAATGACATTCAGGAACAAGGACCTTCCTTCCTGTTCAGTCTCCCTTCCCACCCCAACCAAGTGCCAACTCAACAAGATAACTGACAGAACTGCATAACATTCTTCAAAATAATACTTCCGAAGCTGCCAAATTACGCATTCCTGGAAAAAAAATGGGACATAAGAACAACCTAAGAAACCTCACTAAAGCAAACACAGAAAGGCACTCCCAAACTATGCTTGTTCTTGTTTCCCCTCCTTCATTTCTGCTGCTGCTGAAACCAGTCTGAATAATTTAATGTAAAAATCTGTATCATATGAATCTTAAACTTGCTTAGCCACAGTCATGATGATGACTGTGTTTTCATGAGGTCCAGAAGCTTACAGCCCCTATTTTAAACACAACACAATATGATCAACTTTTCCAAGTCAAGAGAACTTCAGTTTTCACAAAAATTATGCAGATTTCTCTACTTCGGATTCTTAAATAGTAGGCTCCCCTTTAAACCTATCAGAGTACTGTTAGCATTGCACAGAAACGCTGTCTGCCCTCTGCAATGAAGGATGAAGACAGCCCTATAGACAAGGAAATGGAAGATCAGTGGGATCCTGAGAAACTGCAGAAATACTGGAAAAGTTTCTTTCTTTCTTTTTATATTTCTTTTCTGCAATCTGAGAACCACCACCCTATTTCAGCACGCACCTCACCTTCTGTGTCTTGACTGTCTACCTTGTATTCCCCCTTCCCCTTCAAAGGTAAGATTCAGAAATATAGGAAATGTGTTTCCACAGAAACATACACATTTTATCTGATGATTACATGAACTATTAGACTAGTCACAGAAATAACTTACAGTAATCTTCAGTTTAAACGCCACAATTAACTAACAAATGCTTCAGAAACAGAAAGGCATTGTTTTTTCTACCAGCTGTAGCTCAAAATAATTTAAAACTAGAACATGTTATTTGTTGAAGGTGTTAAGAGATTCCAAACATCTCTCCAGTGACACAAGAAGGGACCCAAACATTCTGACCCAAAGCCAAGGAAGAAGCAGAGACAGCCCCACAGAAAATAGGGCTGTAAGGGTCCCCCCGTTCCCAGGCTCAGCCGCTCCTTCAGTAAGAGAAGGATAAGGGTAGCACAGGAGACAAGACGCATACGAGGAGAAGGGCAGTGTTCTGTTTGCATCAGCACTCATTCTCTGCCTCAAGGATGAACACCTGTGAGACGCAAAAGGCTTTGCTATCTTGAGAAAGTATGGAGGAATGGCTACAGGAACAGGTGGCCAATTCACCCTTTGGTTCGTTAACAGCCAAACGAATGAAAAGTACTTCAAACATGAAAGAAAATCTGTGCTATAAAAGCATCCTGGAAATAAACCAAACTTGTATATGAGGGTCAAACAAATGGTGTGGCCAAATAGCAGCTTGTAACTTTGAAACAGTTATACAAATAAGGCCTCGTGTGTTTTAACCAAACCAAACAAAAAATCTTGTTCTAGCTTCTCATCCCAAGGGCCCTGGGAATTAATGACAGAGTCCAAGCCAACCTCTTCCCTTCTCATCAATGTGAGTAGTCTGCAAACTTCCAAGACACAGTTGTGTACAACAAATCTATTATGGTTCATTTTATGATGTACATGGCAGAGATTCTTCATTATTCTTACAACACCTAATTATGAAAAAGGGAGAACAGTACTATCAGTGCAACACAGCACAAAATGAATGTGGCCTCCGAAAAAGCACTTAAAGAAGGGGATTAAAAGAGCTCGAGATATTAAAACAATAAAATCTCCTTGCACAAGTTAAATGGTCTGCATTCAAGCAGCCTGCGCTGACAAGGGGCTAGAAGAAATGTCCTGCTTAGCAACTATTACTAGGTGGAACAGATACACTTCCTCACAACAGACATCATAACTATCCAAGCTTGAGAAATCTTGGTGAGGGAGGATGTTTGGGAAGGTCTTACGGAGAAGGGGGTTACTGCAGAGCTGCTGGCGCAGAATGAAGCAGCAAAGCCTCCAGGACAGGAACGCTGGAACGAGGAAGGGCCCGACACCCTGCAGGACCGGCAGCAGGGATGCTGGCAGAACGCGTAGGGCAGCCTACACATGGCTGGAAAAGCAGCCTGCCGCACATTAGTTGCGCTGTGGAAAAATGCTGTCACCAACTAAATAAGGTGGAGGGAAAAAGGGAAAGGAGATCCGGAAAATTAATAGAAGACTGCTGTTTTGTACTAAAACCAACATCAGCCAGGTTCTTCTTAAACAGTATTTTAGTACAATTCTGCAGGGATCAGTTTCATTATCCATTATCTACTTTAAGATACATAAAGTATTACTTGGTATTTATTCCCTATGAATCACTCAAACTCCTAATAGTCTTCAACATAGTGCATTAAAAGTCTCCTACTGCACAGTATGATATATATATAGATATAAAAAAAATTGAGTGTGTTAAACCTCAGAATCAAACTTGTGCAACTCTTCCCATAAAGTCAGCAGACATTATTATTAACCTGTTACTTTTTGACATTAATTTTCAAATCTGTTTTAAAGAAGTTATGAAACAAAATTTATTTTTTTTCCCTCTCCAATCCGGCCAGTGCTTACGTACCACTGCAATTCATGCAAAAGTGTCTAAATACTGCAGATAAAAACATAACAACAATATAGAGCAGTAGGACAACATTTTCAGAAACAATCGGTATTTGCCTCAAGGCTGCCACCAAAAATCAGTATCAAAACGCTTGCAAATTCCAGTAGGCACAGAATGAGAAGAGGACCAAAGTTTTTGCAAGCTTGAGTCTTTCTGAAGCCCCTTAGATAAAAGGAGGAGCTCAGAAGCTACTGCAAGAGTAGCACCTTCAACAATAAGTTGCAGTTACTGCTTAAAACTGACTCTTTCTCAAAATTTTCCTCATAGTGTATTTGTACTGTGTACTTGTAAATTTGATCTGCCATTACTGAAAACTGGTCCTGATAATCTTCAGCTAGTCTGACAATTGCTTTCTCATTTACAAGAGAATCTCCTTCCTAGCACGAGGTTAAATCAAGTTCCACTAGCTTAGCACTCTCTGTTCTAACCTTATTTTCTTTACTGTTAACACGTTCTTTGGAAGACCTGATTTATTTCTCCTAAGGATGGTTAACTATGCTTAGGAGATTTTGCTTAGAAGATTCCTGTGCAAGTGCACAAGAACTGATGGAATCTCCTGAAAGTAGACATACAATAAACCAAGGGCCTCCCTTTTTGCCTTCAACACTCTATTTACTAATGCCTTCCTTAAAAAAAGAAAAGTTTAATGCAAAAACAAAACCAAAGTAATTTGTGTTACAAATACTTTAAACTTCTAAAAAATTTATAAAGTTTTGCCCAAAAATTAAAAGCAAGGCTTCCACACTGAATTTCCAATTTGGAGTATAAAAAAGCCAACAGAGCATTTAAAGATGCACTCATTGCATATAACTAGAGAACAACACATCAACATTAGCAGGCTCCAAAGGTCTCAGTATCCAATTGCCCAAAGAGTTCTTTTGTCATATACTGAGCTTTGATTGAAAAAAGATGATGACATCCAGGTTTTGAAGTTCTACCGCTGGTCAGTCTTCCTCCCCCTAAAATAATGAAGACACCACTTAAAACTTCAAGAATACAATAAAGCTGAAGCTTAGTTATGCAATTTATTAACTAAAAAAAGGAAGAGCCTGTCCAAAGCATCATGTCCTCTCAAAGACTGATTGTCACAAAGTCAAATGTTTTCTCCTGGTGTTAAAAACTGCAGGTTTAGGATCTCAATATTTTGAGATAACTAAGCTAAAAAGAGGTCAGAAACATAACTTCCTCTACTCATTATTTCTCAGAATCTGTCAGTCTTGTATGCAAACTCTGGAATGTTAAAAAGTAACAGTGGAGAAGAGGCAAGATTTTCCTAAAATATGTGCCCCCTGAAGTATCTAGACTTCTATCTAAAACTGCAGTGAGCTTTCTGAAACAGAAAACACAGCTCATGCTCACAGAAAGGAAGGGCTTCCATTTCCTAACAACTCCAGATACTTTTTGTACGTGAGCAAATATGCAAGCTGTACACAGGGGTCAACGACATCATCAGCACACACTGCAGTGTGTCCCCAAAAGATGCCTTTCAGAACACAAAGCACCAAGTTCTTTGAAAGGGTGAATCCTTTACTAAAGAAAACCTTTTTTTCCCATTAAGCTAATTCTAGTCAAGCTACCATTAGAGAACATGCCTGTGTAAGAAGGCACCATGAATCTTTATATACACTAATGGATAAAAATTACTCTCTAAGGTTATATTTTAAAAGAAGTCAGACATGGAAAATATACTTCAGTAAACGATGACTAGACTGAGAACACAAGTGAACTGAGAAAGGCCCATTCCAAGCAAACCTAGTTATTACTTTATCTCTCCAGCTAAAAAAAAAAAAATCGCATGCTTAGAGCCAGTAACAGGAATTTCAGTGGCACTACTGTCCAATATAACAAAGGCTTTGCTGCACTCTACACCAAGCAACTAGTATTTTCTTCCTTGTACTGACATTTTAACAACTTCAAAAATAAAACTAAGCATGTGTACACACACAAGCAACAAATAGCACCTTCACTGGTTCCTCCCTTCTTCAGATAAGATTTATTTCAAATCTGGAAAGCAATGATTTTCCACCAGAAGTTACATGCTCCTAGGAAGGACAAGATTTTGTCACTCTTGTTGTCCCAAATACAGAAGAGGTAAAAGCTTTTTACAGTACCTCTCAATCCCCTTTGCTACCATTAACATGTACATATACACAGTGATTACTTAAAAAGAATTTCAAGAGCAACTAAAATACATTTCAGAGGTTACCAACAAGGTGTAGACTGATAACAATGATGGTGAAGCTCCAGAGGAAGTCTGGCTTGTTTTAGTAAATAAAATTGAGAAGTGCACAAAAAAGAAAAGGAAAAGCATGTCTGAAAAAAAGAGAGTATTTCCATTGCTCAGCTCACAAGACTGACAATGAGAAAAGTTCCTACAAACCAAATCAAAAGGAGGAAGAGACTGAAATATGATTTCCATTCTGAATTCTTCCCTATCACTGGAATTGTTACAAAAAGCTATGAACATTAAAAAAAGGGAAAAACAGTAAATACAAAGAAATCTCTCTCCATATTAAAAAATAAAAAATCTGAGTGTTCCCTCCCCCCATATCAACTCTTTTTAAGATGCAATACAGTTAATAGACCTAGAAACACAACAGATATCCGTAGGGGAAAAAACCCCACAACTATAGAATAGCTGGCACAGTACCATTGCAGGCTGTTTAACACGTTCATAGCAGAACGCTATGACCCTCCTAGTCATCCAAGTACAAAAAACGCAAGGAAGTACACAAGACTTAGCACTCTTCCATCAGAAACTAAGGGCAAAAGAAAATAACTGAGATTAGCATAACTGCCATTTTTCTTCCGTATGAACGCAACTTTCATTTTTAATCAACATATAAGCTCATTACATGAATCAAACAGTGTATTTTTGTGATTAATTTTGTGAATGCACACCCCCTGCAAACAAATTCACAGTATCTAAATCATGTAGAGTTGTTCTAGTAATCTTTTAAAGATTCATGCAGAGCGAGGTACTCATCAGTTTGACTCTCAGACGATCTCGCCATCATCCTGTTTGCTTCCAAGAAGGATATGGGATAGCAATATTGATCTGTCAACAGTTAGAGTCACGACAGAGAGAAAACTCCTGTTCTCTTGAGCTACCAGCTCACCAGTTAAGCTGAAGTACTGCCCACTTCATTGGATTTTAGCCTCGGCCATTTTCAGTGGACTAGTTTGGCATTTCCTTACTCTAACCAACTTCTGTTTAGGATGTGATACAAGATGCATTTTTCTCTTCCCATTTACCTGACCTATTCAGTTACACATTTATTCCTTTGTTTCAGAGAGTGATCAGGTATCCAAATAAGAATTGACTTTTTACTACTTCAGCAAGTACCATTCAGAAAATACCATTTTGTATGTTATTCCACAAAAATGAATATGCTGGAGGAAAAACAGCATACAAGTCCCCAGACTGAACTCCAGTAAGACAGTGGACAACCTTTAGGCACTGGAAGCAAGCTTCTACCACTGTTCTATTTAAGAAATGCACAGCCAAATTTAGTTGGGACTGAATAAGAAATACAAGCAATATGTACTCTTATGCAAAGTATCCTGTGATCCCATTAAGCACTTCTGTAACATCTACAGTGT
>WEKW01031816.1:5660-20192 GCA_013389905.1 Sula dactylatra | reverse complement strand
AAAAAAAAAAAAAAAAAAAAAAAAAAAAAGAGACAGTATGCTCCTGTGGAAATTCCTGTTTGTCTAATCCAGTGCCCACGCAACTGTATCCGTTTTGTTTCAGTGTTCACTTACTCTCACTATCCTTAGTTTTATTTGTCAACAGAGGATGAAAAAACAAAACCAAGAGAACCTAAAAACCAAGTGTATTTGTTAACTGCATTTGAAATCACATTAGTACTATTCACCTGGCTATTTTACACCATCTCCACTCAAAGAAGAAATGCAACATGACTTAATTTGAACTTTCTCTCCATGGTAATTTTTTCATGTCCAAACAAAACATGAAAAAAATACTGCAATGCTTATTCCTATCATAATGTACCACCACCACCAAATTTGTCCTCATGAAAAAAACTGTAAGCTACATTATTCATTGGGTGTAAATTACACATGCGCCTCTAGAAGACATACTGTACACAGTGGTAATGATGCAGCCATGATCAGGTTAGAGAACACTGAGTTGGGGTTCCCTCCCCCCGGGAATGATGACAAAGGCATCTAAATTAAATCACAGCAAATATAACGCCTTTGGTACCAACAGCACACCTATTTTCTAAGAACTAGTGATCCTATCTGAACACACATGGGTCCACAACTGGCTTGAGCACCACCACAGGGGTAATTCTAATAGGTACTTCCTGTTGTCTGCCTATTCTTCGCTATTGGAGTGCCATGTGATCAGCTCCGCTATTTTCTGATCTGAGCCCAAAGCCAGAACTAAGTGAGTTTATTGCCTGCCTAAGATTGGGCCTCAGAATCCTAAAACTTCCATTTTGAGATATGAATATAGATTAATGCATGTAGGAACACACCGGAAAATATAGTGCTAGCTCTGGTGATTATAGAGAAAATCCCTTCAATGTACTGGGACATTTATTTACACAGCAAATTTATTATACTACAGTTAAGTCTTCTCAATAAATCTAGCAATCTCTAAATACAAGATTTGGATAAAGCTCATCACCAAGTGTGACCACAGTGAAGCACCTTAATTTGCAGCCCAGTATCCTCTTATCGAGACCAAGGGGTGCTCAGAAGGCTGAACTGTTTGTGTGCCGAGAATTGCCTGAACTTCTTGCAAGACAATCCTAGAAAGCAACCCCTTTGTCATGCTGCATAGGAAGACACTCTGCCAGCCTGATCAGAAAAAAGGTGTATTCCTGCTTTCTCAGAACTAAGAATGTAAGAGAACCAAAATTGAAAATTACTACTGCTGGTAAATGCAAGAACTATTCAATACTAAGAAATTTTCAATGAAATATTCATATTTGAGTTAGTCTAGTGCGTTCTCAAGACTTCACTAGATGGTCTACTTCAAAATACAACTTTGACATTCCATAGGAGATAACAGCAGACTGTCCTTCAACACCAAGTACAGATTTTGAAGTTAAGAAAGCCTCACTTAACAGGCCATTAGACTAGCTGAGCTCCTCCTGAAGCCAGCTAAAATGAGTAAATAAAATCTTCATTAAAATAAAATTACCAGAGCATGTATGAAGCAACTTGAGTTTCTCAGCTAACAAAAAAACCACCTCCTTTGCTTCCCCTGCCTTCCTCTTCCCTCAGCTGGAAAGCAGTCCACTGGTGGAGCAAGAAAGGGACTGTACAGAGCTGTCAGTCAGAAAGGTAAACTCCAGCAAAAAGCTGAAGTCTAATCTTAACTACATTTAAGAATTTCCTAGCATTTTTTCCACTTAACTAGTATCACTGACTGAACTGAAAAAACCTAAACCCTGGAAGTCAGTTTTGGCATGCTGGAGAATGTACTACATAGTATTATTAATCTTATTTTTCATAGAACATCTTTATTTTGCTATCCTAAACACAGAGTGTACTGGAGTAACAAAGACATGTTTATGTGAAATGGTAACTTACCCTTGCAGATGGTCAATCTCTACAACTTTAAACTTTGCCATCTGCACTATCAGAGCACTACTTCTAATGATGTTATCTTAGTTCACAAAGTATTTTTGCAGTATTTATCTACAGTCTTACCTTTCCCTGTATCTTGAGAGTATCCTATCATTTTAACTTCCTTCATCACTCCAAATGTAGCCATGTAGGGAGGGGGGAAATATGAAAAAAGTAGAAGAGGAGACTGGAATTTTAGTGCTATGATGATGAAGCTTACACCATTTTCACATCAAGAAAGAAAAGACATTACATGTCCATTCTGCTTCCATTCCAACAAAGAAGAACACCTGGGTTAGAAAGACTCAAACATGAGCGCACACAACTTCACGCTGAACAGTAGTTCAAGGTGTTAGATTTCAGAATGAAAACCTAAGTTTGTTTTAGAATAGCTCTCTTGAAATTCAGGCAGTGATCAGAGTCATAGTACACATGTTCTAAAAACCCTAGGAAAAAAAAACAGCTGTAAGTGAACATTACATGCAGGCGATAGGTACATTCCTCAATACCTCGCTGGAGGCTTCCTGTAGCAGCGAGAGCTCCAAACTCTTACAGCAAACTCCTTGAAGGCAGCTACACTCCAGGTAGCGAGGTGCAGGCGTGCTGAACGCCCTCCTTGGCCACTTCACCTCCACACCAAAAGAGATCTCAAAGTACTCTTCACAGGAGCCTTTCCAAATGCCTTTCTCCTGTTCCCACCTGTGGTCTCATAAATTTAAGGCTTGAGTAGAACTCACACATTGTTGGTCTTATGCAAATGCTACAGAGAAAGGTGCCACGTCAAAGCATTATTAGCACTGAATTACCCACTGCAGTATGAAGCCTAACTGTGGTTAAATATTACAGCAGCACCCCTACTTTGAAGCAAATTTTTAAACATGACATTTAAAAATTATCATTCTCTATAGATAAGGACTCTCTTTTTATATATTCCCTAAAAGAACACCGTTGACTGGAAACCTACAGCTTGCCAAGGATGAAACAAGAGTCTTTCATTAGCACATTTTTTCCTGTAGATGTATGGACAGGGGACATAGATTCTAAGACATTAGATTACTAATAAGCAATATGCTTACATCTGCACTTCTGCTTTTCTTTTGTAGGGGGATAAAGTGTAAATACAGTAGCTAACATATGCTACCAAATAAAGCTACTATGGGTTAGATTTTCAAACCTGTCAGACAATTTGTTGTATTGATTACAGTCAGCATAATGCAGTACAGAGAAATCTTATCACACTCCAGCTACAGAACCCAGCAGAGAAACAAGTATCACCACTTGTCACTCCTCAGTGAAGAAGAGTTAACTAAACACAGCTTGTTAACTAATACAGCTTGGTGACTGTTACATCTAGCTTTCTCTTCTGATTGCCCCCAAATTTTAGTAACTTGCACAGTGCCAGAGGCTTGTCTAACAAAGTTTGATAGAATTTATCATCATAAACCCCTTCAGATGAAGCTGAGGTACCTCAAACAAACAAACACAAATCAAACACCCCTGCCCCTTGTATGTCAAGTTTATGAATAAAATTTTAGTTTAGACCTTGCTTCCATATGCTGTGTTGTCAGAGGTTCAAACTCTAGTCTTTACTTTTAAAAAAGAACTCAAAGATTAAGCTCTATAAGCTCTACCTATCTAGTAATCTCTCCAGGCAATTTAGGCAATTGGAAGAAATTCAAAAATCCAAATTTTCCTTCAGTTTCTCCATCATTTTTTCCATGTAGACCAAGCCCAGTTTTGCACAGTTATCAGACCAGTTATCTGACATATTCTGAAACTAACTGTAATCGCCTCCAGTATTTTTGGTTGTATAAAATATGTGCACTTGATCAGAGCTCTTCCCCACCATTGTGCAAGTTTCCACTCTTTCACTAAAGCCTTCATTCATCAAAGGTGGACTGACCTGACGCTTTAAAAGAAGTTAACATTTTCCAGCAAGCTATGGAATTCTAAGAAGGCTTAAGGTTTATTTTAGAAACAAACATATCAAGTTGCTACATGAGTAGTAGAACTGACTCTGGTCTCACATATCTTGTATCTCCCCCTCATCATCTTTCCTCCTGTCAGATCCCCTATAAAGGAAAGACTGAGGTTTTTTTGCTAAACATCAGTCACACACGTGCTGACCGGCCACCAGAGCTCCCCCATCTCACCTCTAGTGTGAAGCATTAACCTGGGCATCTCTTCCAACTAGCTACTGAGTTACTCCAAACCTCCAGGCACTTAATTATCTCTGAGACCTTTTTCCTGCCTTGAAATTTGACCAGAATTGGCCAATGAGCTGAAGAGCAACTGTAGAGGAATTAATAGATGGACAGACTGATGGTACACACAAAAGAAATCAGATTCAAGAATTTTTACATCTTTGCTCAATCACATCACCTGATTCCTACCATATCTTTTGCCTGAAGAACACAGGCCCTACATTTTCAACCCTACTGCCTTCCACTCCTTCAGCATGCAGTTATTAATGCACAAGCTACATTCCATAGTGGGTTTTGTTTGTTTGTTTGTTTTAAATAAACCAATTCTCTACTGCATTCATACTTTTTCCATAATCCTATGGTATTATCATTCTCAAATCACCCTACAGAAATGCAGAGATTGTGATCTTTCTCATTAGAAGTAAAACAGAAACTTGCAGAACCATAGGCTAATGCTTTTAATACATTTCAATCCTATAATGCTCATGTGAATTCTTTAGGAAAAAAAACATAGAAAATTATTAAGTCAGAAAAGGCCTACAGCCATATTCTCCTCAAAGGATTATATGAGTACAGGTGGAACAATAAACAATTTTTTTCTGACCAACTTTCATTTTCCAATAGGTTAAATTCTACTTTCCCCATTTTCTGTATGTCTGTAAGGGAGAACAACAAAAAAGCTGAGGAAAGGAAGTAGCATGCCTTTCTAAAGAGCAAAAGCTCAAATTCACAAAACACAGGCACAGCAAAGGTGGTGCTGCTGCTCAGGTTCCTACCTCAGCAATGGGCAGATCTAAGGAAAAAGGAAATTCAAAACAGCAAAGTATGGACCAGGTATGTGCTAAAAGCAGCAATATAATATGCTAAAGAAAGGAGTACATCCCAAATACCACTTATTTCTAGAGTTCAGACAACTGAGCGTATTTTTAGACAGAATGTGAAAAGCATTATTTAAAATTAAGCATTACTATAATGTGCCTAAATGATCAAAAGCACAGAAGCCAGATGTCTGAGTTTGTCCGTATGTAACAGGCAATTACTTGTTGCATGAAAGAGACTTGACATGAAATTTAATTCTTTCATACACTGGAATTTAAAACCTTTTTATTTCTCAACCACAGGATAAAAGAAACTTTTTATGACAAAAACAAAGAGTATGCAAAGTACTACTGTAGCACTGGTAAAGACCTGTTCTTCCTCAACTAGAAGCACTGCCCCATTACATTTACAGAGGAAATCAATGGCTTCACCCTCTGGCCTCAAAATTTCAATTGCACTGTGAACCCAGGGTAATTTTTAGTGGTTACTGCTAAAGGGAAATACACTGATTGCAAAGAACCACAGACTCAACACACTTAGTTCCGCAGGGACGGTATCTAAGTAGATCTTAGTAATAATGTGTCGCCTAGAATTATACTTCTAAACCTCACTTTGCTGATGGCACAATTCATCCCATTTCCCTGCTCTAGGTATACCTGCTCAAGCAAGGGGGTTGGACAAGATGATCTCCAGAGGTCCCTTCCAACCCCAACCCCTACCAGTCTGTGATTCTGTGATCCTTCCAAAACGCTTAAGAAAAAAAAAAAAAAGAGAAGTCAGGACATCCTCTGAAAGATAAGACAAACAGAATGCTGTACCTTCCCTCAGTGTAGGGAAGCGTCAAACCAGACAGCATCTTAAAAAACCAGAAGTTTGCTCATATTAGCATGTTAGCTAAAACACACAGAATTCATTAGCATAAAAAATATTTAATGGTAAGTAAGTTTCACTTTCCAAATGATCTCTCTAGTCTACATGACATCTCTAGAAGCGATGGGCTTGGCCAACCTAAAAGCTTGCTGCTTGACCCTTCAGTGAACCACTTCAGCCCTACAAAAGATGGGGCTCTCTGGAAAGGAACATCCAGGCACACACTGGTAGAGAAAGCATGCTGCAGTGTATTTAAAAGAGTGTAGCAGGAGCAAGGTAGGAAGCCCACAAGTCACTAAAAGCCACAGGCTGCTAAGAACACCACCAGAAACACAGCCAGGCCTCAGAGGAGCTGGAAGAAAAACTTCTTGGGATTAGAGGAAACTGGTTTCTGAGTGGGAATGATCTTAATTTTTATGAATTGACCAAAAAGCCTCCTCTGTGACTAATTCTAGAAGCAAGGACTTATTCTGCTCTAGTCAGTAGGGACTGGAGATAATATGCCCTCAACTTATAACTCAATCTAATAATTTTGTTTTCCTTTAAACTTTCTATATAGGAGAAAATTGTGCAAAATCTCATTTTTTTTAGCTTAAAAATATTTTGGGGTGCTCACTATTATGAGAGGATATAAGCAGAGCCATACCAAAACTCTGGCCAACAGGGTTCCACCACACCAAGCTGAGACCTATTCACAAACCCATCTCCAACACTGCACACAAATATGCACGTAGCTTTAACGTTATTTTGAAACCAGTAATAGCATTCACTGAAGTAACCTCACTAGTAAATGAAGGACAAACATGGTATCTGTGGTACAGTGGCCTAAATCATAACTCCAGCATTACCATCAATATTTAGAATTCTCAGAAGCACGCTGATCCCGGATTCATCTTTCCTACTCCTTATTCCTGAGATCTCGACAGGAGAAAATGATTTACACTAAAAAGTTAAAGCACAATGAGAGAAACCCAAAGGGCTTCCAAGAACTTATTTTAAAATACAATTTCTGGAATTCCCCAACATAAAGATAAGCTAAGAAAGAAAACTCTAGAAAGCAGGCTTGTACCTTCACTTTCCTTGAGTACTAATCGTGCAAAAAGGTAGTTAATACAGGAGCCATGTAGACAAAATAGCTCCTGAGAAAGCCAACTTGATTCTAATTTTCTTCTCATTTTCCTTACCAAAACTTCATCCTCTAAAGTTAGGTGATAAACAGAAACTGTAAATTTGACCTAATCATCACCCTAGTCAAAACCCATGCTGGATGATAAAAAGCCATCTCCTCTTCAGTCATCACACTGAAGATTGAGACAGACTTAAGATCAAGACTACTCCTATTGTTTTTTTCTTATCCCTGAAACAAACACCATCTCTAAAACAGACACTACCCCTACTAGTCCAAAATAGCACAATTCTGCTGAGCTTTAGATTATATTGAAAACTTTATCTTCATGAAGTACTACACAGGTGGGCCTGAGAGAAAAAAAAAGTGTAAGAGTGACAGAGAATTCAGTGTTTTGCATTGATTCTAATTCAATTTTCCCAATTTTTGAAAGAAGTCTACAGGATCAGATAGGTTTAATTTCCTGGCATAAATATATTTAAGAAATACCTCATTTTTATTAGAAACCACATGCCAATATGGGTTTTACAATGTTACAAAACGGAAAGTTATTTAGAGAAAGAACACACATCTCTCGGATGACTGTCACTGGAGACCACTGATAAAAAGGCTGTTGAGGTCTTTGCCCACTCAAGTCCTGAAAGTCTCCAAAGAGAAAGGTTCCAGGACCTCCCACAACCCGTTCCAGTGCTTAACCACCCTCAACAAGAATTTTTTCTCCTTGTATTCAGCTGGAGTTTCCCTTACTGCAACTGTTCCCTCTTGTCCTTTCACCGTCCTTTCACTTTCAAGTGGCTGAAGACCCCAGCCAGCTGCCTCCTCAGCCTTCCCTGCTCCAGGCTGAGCAAAGCTGGTGCCAGTGGCCTCCTCTCCAGCCAGGCGCTCCAGCCCCTGAATATCTTCCCTCTCTCCAATTTGTCCTGTCTTGTAGGGAGGGACAAAAACCGGGCATGGTCTTCTGGGAGGAACCTCAACAGCGCCGAACAGATAGGAAATAACACCAACACTTTTTGAAGGCATCTGAGTGCAAATGTTGTGAATAGTAAGTATGACCAACTATATTACTATGCTACACAGGTATAGCAACAACAATTACACCATCAGCATTACCACCAGTCGTAATAAGTACCAATTCTTTTCTTCACTGACTTCTTTGAGCCAAACCCTCCAGGGCTGCAAAACCAGCACGTAATTCCATAGACTTTCTCAGGACTTTAACCAATTAAGAGAGAAAGTCTTTGCCACACACTAAATAATGGAAAGAAAACCCAACAACTGAGCAGGTAACGGTTCAGTAGGAAGAAGACAGGATGAGTTGGGAGAGAGGGTCTTACATTTTTAGGCTGCACAGCACAAGTGATGGACAACATACAATCAAACACTTAATCAAATCTATAGTATTTGTCACAGGTTAAAAAAACTCTCCCTCCTGTACTGAATACAAAAGACAAAATATATTATAAATAACAGAATCCCTTTCTGCAAAAGCTGGATAGAGTTAAGGGTCAAAGATTTATTTTTTTTATCATTATTTTATTTTTTAACTGAAAAGTTCAGGGCTACAATGCAAAACAAATGAAAATGTAAAAAAATCCCACCCTTAAAGGCTCGTAGCAAATATGAAACAAATAAATTAGCATTTAAAATCTCAAAGAAACTCATAGTAATTAAAGATTTAAACAACCTAAGCCAGAAATCCAGGTACACAAACCCAGGAAGGAGCACATAAAACTACCTAAGCCAGTATACTTCAAATAACTAAAAAGCTGTTCACTCACCAACAATTTTCCGTATGTGAAGAAACACACCATGCAAAATGGTACCAGAAAGATCCAGACAGTCTATGAGAGCTATATTCAAAGCCTGAAATTAATGTCAGTGAAACCTAATGAAATTACGGTTTCAAGAGAAACACACCATTTTAACGAGCAAGCCCTCTATCAATCATGATGTATCAGATAGCAGACTTCTGTCAGTGCTCGGGGGAGTATTAATATTACAGCCAAAAAATCCTACAAAACAAGTTATTGAAAACTCCAACATTCAAAAAGAAATTAAAGAAAAACAAGCATAGCTGAATGTGTGGAATACGGGGTGCAGGGCAGGAATCACACTAGCAGAAACCAAGAAACAAGCAGGAGGTTTACCAGTGGAAGACCACAGGTTGACTATGTAACAAACAGCGAGCCACATGAATTAAATTCACAGTACTTCAGCAGAAAGTCTGCCTTGTATCACCACAACCTTTCGGTCAACAGCAGGTCTTGATCCTTAAAAAAAAATTCACTTAGATCCATATTCAGTTCACAGTATATCTTAGGAATGTCTTTTACCAGTCTTGCCCAAGCATGAGTACGGACACTGTGACCTATCGATCATGAAACTCCACTATGCACATGCCAAGCTCTTCATTACTTAAGTGACAGTAATACAACTGTGCAAAAATACCTGGTACTAGAGAAGTGGCTCTCTTCTGGAGGATTTTGTTTTCATTTTTTACTACGTCTGTAAAAGGACAATGTATTTTCTAACCATGCCTTTCAAATGAGAAACAAAAAAAAAAAAATCACAACACTTCAACTTCAGATCAAATGGCAGAAGTTCCAAGGTCTAAAAACACATGGGGCGTTTGCATAAAATATATGTCAAACAATGATAGGAGACAATGCACACCACTAACATGCAGCAGGAGACAAAGATGGCAAAATGTACCAAATTATTTTTGACCAGATTCTGAATATGCAATGAACATAAAATACAGTAGGAATGCAAGCTGTTGTTTCAGGTTTATTTAATAAGCCTTAAACAAACCTTTTCACTGGTTTTCTTATCAATTTTATACCCTGGCATTTAAATTTTGTTGTATGATGAAACAGATTAACCCTCTGATGAAACAACTTCTCTTCATTTAATTCCCCTGTATAGGTTCCTGGCCAACAGCCTGTGAGGGAGGTTCCTATTTTACTTTACATTATTACATTTTTTGTGAATACTTTCTGAACTGTTTTAAATATATTGTTATTTTTAATACTTTTATTAACATCACAGTTGGAGACAGGCAATCCAGTAGGGTTCTGGAACATGCTGAGTTACTTCCTGACACAGGTGACTGAAGATCCAAAAAGGAAGAGGCAATCTGCTGGACCTCATACTTAACAGACAAGGAAGAATTGTCAGGGGTGTGAAAGTCAGGGGCAACCTTAGCTACAGTGACCATGAAACAGTGGAGTTCAGGATCCTGAGAGAAGGGAAGAAAGCCAAATAGCAGTATCACAGCCCTGGACTTCAGAAGAACAGGACTGTTCAGGGATCAGCTTGGAAGAATCCTACAGAAGGCCGTTCTGGAGAGAAGAGGGGTCCCAGGGGAACTGGATGATTTTCAAAGATCTCCTCCTCCAAGCTCAAGAATGGTCTGTATCAGTGTCCAGAAAAAACAAGCAAAGGTGGTGGGAGGCCTGCATGAATGAACAAGAAGCTTCTGACTGAACTCAAATGTAAAAAGGAAGCATACAAGGATTGCAAACAAGACCCAGGTGATCCAGGAGGAATACAGAGATGCTGCCTGAGCATGCAGCAATGGGATCAGGAAAGCCAAAACCCACCTGGCATTTCAATCTGGAAAGGGACACAAAGGGTAACAAGAAAGGCTTCCAAACACACAAAGGACAAGAAGGTAGATTTATGAAGAGGAAAACATGCTTAACCAACCTGATAGCCATTTGTAAGGAGTTGACTGCATTGGTATATGAGAGAAGAATGGCACGTGTTGTTTATCTTGACTTCAGGAAGGCTTTTGACACTGTCTCCCAAAATGTCATTATGGACAAGCTGATTAGGTATGGGCTAGATAAATGGACACTGAACTCAACTGGAAACTGGCTGAATTGCCAGGCTAAAAGGGTTGTGACCAACAGCAAGAGGAACAGCTGGAGGCCAGTCACTGGTGGTGTGCCCCAGAGGTCACACTGAGGTTGAGATTAACCTTTTCACTGGTGTCCTAGACAATCGGGCAGAGTAAAGCCTCAACAAGTTTGCAGATAACACAAAACTGGGAGAAATGGTTGATATACTAGATGGGTGTGCTACCATTCAGGCAGATGTTGACAGGCTGAAGAAATGGACAAACCAGAACCTCATGAAATTCAAATGGAAACGTCAAGTGCTGCACCTGAGGATAAATAACCCCAAGCACCAGAACAGGCTTTGGGCCAACCATCTGGAAAGCAGCTTTGCATACAAGGCCCTAGGGTTCCTACAGGGACAACAGAAAGAACATGATCCACCAATATGCCCCTTGCAGCAAGGAAAGCCAACAGCCTCCTGGACTCTACTAAGCAGGGTACAGCCAGTGGGTTGAGAAAGAGGACCCTTCCCTTCTACTCGGCACTGGTAAGATCCCACCTGGAGTGATGTGTCCAGTTCCTAGGTCCCTAGTATAGGACAGACATGGACATACTGAAGCGAGTCCAACAAGGGGCCACAAATACGACTAAAGGACTGGAGCAGGTGTCACACAAGGAAAGGCTGAGAGAGCTGGGACTGTTTTATCCTGGAGAGGCTTGGGGGGGGCGGGGGGGAATGGCAGGGCAGGGTAGAAACATCCGTGGGTATAAATACCTGATGGGGGAAGCAGGGGGAGAGGTGAAGAATAAGATGCCAGACTCTCTCAGTGGTGCCAAAAATGAAATGACAAGAGGCAATGGTCACAAACTGAAACAGAGGAAATCTTTTAAACATAAAAAACCCCTTTTACTCTAAGTGTGATCAAACACTGGAACAGGTTGCCCAGAGAAGCTGTGGAGTCTCCATCCTTGGATGTCAAAGCCAGCCTGGACACAGTCCTAGGCCGCCTGCTCCAGCTGACCTTGCTGAAGGGTTGAACTAAGTGATCTCCTGAAGCGCCTTCCAATCTCAGTGATTCACTAACTGTGAAAACTGTTTTAAACTCCATGCCTTATTTTCAGCGGTGAGAATGCATTATGCAGCAGCTACACAAATGGCAGCTGCAGACAAATCAGGTTCAGGCTGTTTTTTGGCACAGTATTACATTCTAGCTCAAATCCCAAACATTCCCTAACTGTTCATGTCCAATAAAGTCTGCCAGTACTCTCTGCTAACATGCGCACAAGCCTTTAAAGGTAAGTGTAAAGGTGTATCCATCCCTTCTCTGCCACCCTCATCTAATTTTACTGAAACTATGTTATTCCTGCAACTGTCATCCTCTTCTCAAACTTCTGGCTTCAGCAATCCCAGGATCTACAATTACAACATATAATCACATGTGTATAGGGAAGGGAGGAGGAAACAGAAGAACAAATTCACCTTGATATTGATCTCAGACTGCCAGAAACTCTTGAGTCATAAAAAGATCTAATACCACAGACTAACTGCAGCAGGCATAACAGGGGTTTCCAGGCTAGTTATCACTTATCAGCTGACCCCTGTACACTGCCATTGGCAGCACTGTTTTCTGACCACCTCTTACTTCAAGTTCAGGCTATACAAAAATCTACTTACCAAATTTACGACTATGTTCTTTAACAAGATGTATTTTCACAGTAATCTTATTATCCAAAGCCCAACAGGAGGCAGGATAAAAAAATCCTTCAAGTAGTGATAGCTGACTACAAAGAGTTGCAAAAGGATCACAGAGCAGAAGGACAGATAAAATTCAATTGCAATAAACACATATGAGCAGTGTTTCTTAACAGAGCATTAGTATGTTCTTACTTTCCCAGCTCAGTGCTTAGGCAGTATATTTAACCATCCACTCTGTTATTTCCAGGTCAGATACCTACGCCCTTCCCACATAAGGCTTCTATAACCTTCACTTCACCAAGATTAGAATCTTCATTTCATAAAGCTGCAAAAAACCCAAGAAGAGAGAATTCTCTTAAAACAGGCGGACTTTGTTAATGCTGGAAGGAGACACTAGATGAAGTATAATTATACTTCAGTCTATCACTCGCTATGGAAAGATGCTCAAGAATTTTTTTTTTAGATTAAGTTTACAGTTTAGAAATTCACAACTTGTACTATGTTTACAGCAAGCAGTCTTATTTGCCTGGTTTTGGAGAACTATTTACAACTCTTTCAAGTTGTAGACACTCAAAAAAGCAGTCCTTAGTCTTCCCAGATTTCCTTTAAAGAGGCAAGCCTTTTTTCCCCCCTAAATTTGACTAAAAATAGAGGAGTTATAGAAAAGTATCAACTTTTTGATCCTGAAACAAAGGTATCTATTGTCATTGTGTGTTTATTTAATTTCAAAATACCGTTATTTTTACAACACTTCATATTTTCATTTTGTGACTTCATATAACAGCATGTCAGGTTTTAGATATTATATATAGTTATAAAAAGAAACAGAACTTGTATTTATAGCCTTTTTATTCTAATACTTGAAGAAAACGTTAGTTGCTTGGGGTGTCTGTGCTTAAACCTGGCACTGATTCCTCCAAAAGAAGGCTTGCAGAAAGTAAATGATGCAAGTTTACTTATATTCTAGCACATAATACAAAAAGCAGTCAGCTTTATTTAGAGAACAGTAATAGAATACGCACAACTGGTTTTCACAAGAATTAAAGGCTTTTTTTCAAAAGCTCATTTATTAGAACTGCTGATCCAAAGCCTGCTGAAGTCCATGAGAATCTTCAGCTGAAAGGACTTATGCAGGTTATTTTATGGAGTAGGAACAATGTCATTTTTCCCCCTATTTCACTCTTTTAAATTAGGCTGTGAATACTTTTTTGCAATTATAAAAAAAAACTTTTATTAACATAAGCCATCACAAAATGTTTTCCTACACATGTCCTACCAATTTCTGGTATCTATCCTAAATCTGCACTTAAGAATAAAAAAAACCATAACAGTCTGGACTGCAATCATTTTAAGCAATAAATATGAAGGAACTTCTGGGAACTGGATGGAATGCAAAGTACAAAATAGCGTAATGGAACAGTAAAGCTTCTACTATCACTTTGTAACATCAGTATGTAAAATAGGGTAATAGTGAAAAAACAGGCTTGTGAAAAAAAGTGCAACTATCCCAGAAAGGCTTTTCATTGGAAGAGCCTTCTGTAATGAGTCATTCTAAAATGTAACTAGTCCTATTTCTTTCCCAAATGAGAAGAGCATCTAGAAGGAATGAACCAAGTTCCTCAAAAAACAACTGTACCATAGAATGAAGGGGAAGAACCACCACTGCTCCTCATGGGTTGAAAAGGTTAGTCATACTCAGTTGAGGACATACTCTTGTAATCCCTGCTTTCTCTGTTGCAAAAGTAGGGAAGACTACAACACCATTCCAAGGAATAACAGCTCATGGTATCTTGGGTCCTAAGAAGCAAAGAGAAATCTGCCAGGCCAGATCATGTATGTGGGGGAAGTAACGACAGTATTAACCAAATATAAGGTCAACTTACTCCCACAAATCCTGTTCTTAATCTCACACATAACACTTTCCCCATAACTCACCTGGTGGCTTGAATTTAAAAAAAAAAAAAAACCCAAAAAACAAAAAACACACCCAACACCAAACCAAAACACCCCCCCAAAACCCCA
>WEKW01031815.1:2268-41437 GCA_013389905.1 Sula dactylatra | reverse complement strand
CATCATCCTGTCCCAATGCATACTCACCATTTTCACAGGAGCTTGCTGAGCCATTTCCTTTCTTTTCATGAAGTTTTGTGTTACTGAAGATTATGGATATTTTGCTACTGACTTCAGTGAGAGAAGAATTGTGCTCTCATTAATGTACAGGATTATTTTGCCCAAGGTCACCAAAGTGTCAGTCACCTCTATATTAAATTTGCCAAGTTAAAGCAATTTTTATGGTTAGTATAATTAACTTCCTAACAGTGAGGCAAAGATGGATCCTCTCATTTGTCAAGTAGACAGTGCTAGGATGAGATTAAACTGGTAAAAATTTTGTCTAAAAATAGTTTTCATGTAAAAAAAGGTTTTCCAAGTTTTATTTCATTTTGTATCCTACAATGTTTTACTTATATGATTGTGAGACAGCTAAAATGTCCGTAATATTTCATATTTTGAAATTAATGTCTTTTCAAGCACAACCACAATATCCATAGTACACTACGGCTGGAAGTTATTTCTGCTCTTATTTCAGTCACTGTGCAGTCGAATGCTTTGTACTTTCATTAATAGTGAGTTAAAGTTACTTCTTACTTAAACCTTATTTAAGCCCTATATATCCCCCCAAAATGGCTAAAAAGTAAGTGCAGGTGAGGGAATGACAATTAATCCAAGTTCCAGCAGAGTCTTATGGTTGGCATTCCACTGAAAGATTTTTGAGAGGTTGTGAGGATTTTAATTTCAACTAAGGTCAGTAGAAACCACATGTATCTTTTATGAAAGAACAGATAAATTATAATTGGCAGGCTGTAGACAAAATTGACATTCTGCACAAAAAGTGATACAGACCTGAGAACAGACTCTACTCAAATTCTTAGATTTAAAGATGAATACTTTGTTGGGAATACANGAGGCAAATGTGACTTTTTAAAAGTAAGGTGCATCTGGTTTCACACAGCATTTACCAATGAAATACCATTGTATGCCCTATTTATGGTCATTAAGGATCATATTCATGTTTTGAATGGAAACTAGTGGCCTAGCGTTCTCTTAGTGTACTTTGGTTATTTGCAAAATATATAGTTGTCTAATTTCTGGAATGCACGCAATTTGAAAATAGAACCCTGTCACATTTAGAAGTTTAACAAGTTTAAAATGGTTCTTATTTTATACAAAGCAGTAGTATGGAACCTGATTATATGGCCAGAAATGAACAATTAACCATAAAATATATATGCCCCTTTATCAGTCTAATACATTACTTTGTTATCTCATCTCTTCCACTTACAGAAAATAGGCTGCAGAACTGCATCTGTGATAGAGAAAGAAAAACTTTCTTAATGTGAGCTTAAGGATATGACTGTTTATGTCATTGAAAGTCATTTTACTTTGTCTTTTATTTAATTGATTTTTCAGAACTTCTTTCAAATCATTAGTAACCTCTTAGATGAAGAAAACAAAGAGAAATGGGAAGATGCACAGCAGGTAAGATTTGCATTTTGTAACTCATCAACTTAAAAAAATGGAAACTATGCATATTATTGCATTCATTGTATCAGAAGCCACACCTTATTTCAGTAAATCATGACAAAGTGGAATGTATGGTTTCAAAAATCGAGTTAGACATACACCCTGCTGTAGGTGAAAGGAAATCCTAATTGAGACCATATTTTGGAAATAACTAATCTTTTTCAAAAAGGAGTCATTCCAGGACCCTTTGGCTAATTCCTTAGATTAAAATTAGATTAAGAATAAAGTCCCTTCCCTTGATGAACAGATTTTCATTGCATTCCATGGAATTATTCATTATGTCTTTCCTTTTCCTTTTGATGTTGTAATGAAATACAAACAAAAGCTGAAAAATGCTACTAAAGGCTAGCTGTAATCATGCTTTTATTAAACAGAACACATCGGAACTCACCTAAAGAACTCATATGACACCACCAAACAACTTAGAGAAATGTAAACAGTAGACATTTTTCAAAAGGTTGTATTTAGGACAACAGTTGTGATCCTTAATACTGACAACATTCAGGACTAAGTTAGGTATTATGATAGCACTTTATAAAATACTAAAATCTAACAAAAATCATTAATTTATAATAAAAGAGTTTAAAAATCAAATGAAAACCATTTTTTTTGCTTGGATATAAATATTTCTTACATGCTTACACCAAGAACATTATAGGAGAATATTAATATTTATGTTCATGAACATGACCATAGAATTTATTCAGATACAAATCACAGTGACAATGGGGATGAACTGATACAGAGAAAAAATTATGGAGGTAGTCAAAGGAAGGGAAATATTTCTATGTGAAGAGCGATTAAACAAAGCAAGATATTTCAGTACAAAAAAGAGTCATCTGCACTTATGTGCAATAGAAGCTTTTAAAATCAAGAGTGTATTGGAGAATGTGATGCAGAAATGATTAATCTATTCAGTTGTGCTTCGTGTAAAATAACTAAAGGGCATCAAATACTGGCAAATTCAGAATGAATACTAGGAGATACTTTTTCTACAGAAAGTCAGGTTGCAGAACTTCTTGCCGCTGAAAGTTCACAAGTTAAAAAAGTAAATAGACAACTAAATGAAAGAAAAGTCAGTATAGGATCGTTGATGGAAAGATCCCATTTTTGCTTAAGGAAGTCCTTTGGCAAAAAAGTGCTAAAGGCTGGGCACGAATTCCAAAAAAAGTATCACTTTGTGCATGCCCTTTTATACTCTTCCTTACACATCTGCTATTTGCCACTGTCAAAGGCATGAAAACGGCTTACATAGATCTTTGGTTTGCTCTTCCATGGTCGTTGCCACTGTGATATATAGACACTTGAAATTTTTTCACTTTTAACGTGGTGCTTAATAAATCAGTAGGTGTTTGAAGGTCTTTGAAGCTCTTTAACTTCATTTTCGTAAGTTCATCTTTATAATATGAGTAAGAAAGGGAAGATCAGGACTTTTCACTTTCAATTCAGACCTTGCAGTAAACATTTGATGCTGCAGCTGACCCACTGTAATTTACTCAGGAGTCATATTTTTCTTTTGTTGTTTTCCTATTTCTCTGTGTACAAAAATAGACAAAGCATGTCATTTTCCTTAGTGGTGGTGGATGGAATCAGCAAAATCACATGCATGTGGGCAGTTTCCATAAACAGCACCAAGATTAGGGAACCAATATTAAGAAACTATTTTAGCCCCACTAATGAACAGCCAGTATTCCACTCCTTATGTTACCAGCCTTGTCTTCGTCTACCTCCATCCTGCCTCCTTACCCATGCTATGTCCACCATCTGTCCCACGAAGATCAGGGGGTGACAACACCTAAGACAAAATGGTGAGAATGTGGAGGTAAAAGAGGGGACAACAAATCTCCTGTTCCCTCCCCTCGCTGCTGCTGGTAGAAGAAGTGGTGTTGAAAAAGAGAGAGGAGACAAGTTATTTCCATTTTTCTGTAGCTCCTTCTCTCTGCCTGGTAATTCATTGTCTTGCAGCACCGGTACAGCAGTGTGTACAGCACCGGTAGGCAGGCAGGAACCCAAGCAAGCACGAAGATGAGCTGAACGCAAGAGTAGCGGGGCCACAGCTGCCTGGTGACAAAGCTAGGGAATTCACTATATCTTAGACTCCTGAGCTATGGCAGCCGAAGAAACCATACCACTGGTCTTGTTGCTGTTCTTGGCCAGTTACACAAGCAGTCTCAAAGAAACTATTGAAGCAAGTAGATCTTCAAACCAACTAGGAAGCATGAGCTGGACTCCTAAGTGCTCCTAAGATTCTATTTTTCTTTCACTATTGAAAAAAAAAAAACTTTCCTGTACAAAATATTATTTTCCATCATATTTTGGATAAAACACTGAAAAGTTATGGATAAATAGAATTGGATTTTAAAACAGAAACAATATTATTTGAAATTACTACATCCTGTGTGAAGCCTTTTTTAGTTTTATGACAAAATCAAGGTAGGCATTGAACTTGAAAAGTATGTGCGCCAGTCATTATGTGCTGTGAATACAACCTCATGCAAACACTATTGACTCACTAAAAAAGAGTAAAGATGATTCTGTTTCCAGTTCAGCCACTCAGCTGACTTTTTATTTGTAATGAACAGTACAAACCATGGGGCACTCTAACCAACTTTTTTTGCCAGCTTGCATAGTTTTCTTGAACTCCACAGCTACTGTTAGCATAGATCTTTTAGCCTGTTTCCTGGATTCTTTGCTGGAAAGAAAATCTTATCACTGTCAGCAAATTGCTGACTTTCTATCCAGTATACAGCTGCAATACTTCAGCACATCTTTTTTTCTAGATTAAATGCTAGCAGTTGATACCATTAATTACAGGTTATATAGCATTCAGATAAGCAGCACTCACTTTAATACTTGCCTTTTGTTAAGAGCTGATGTAAAGCACTGCACGCAGGAAACCACTTCAAGTCCACAATGCGTAAGTTTATACTGGTGTTTCAAAACACAGGAGCTATTCTGCATATTCTTCATCACCATCTGCTGGCATCCTATTGATTAACCAGTACTTCAGATATATAAAGATGAAGAGTACCTCTATAACACTGACTGTTCAACAGCTTCTGCTGAAGTTATTACTATAAAATTTTATGTGCAAGAACTAGGGTGAAAAAATCTTTTCACTGAAATTTATCCTTAGTACATAATCTCTGGGCGTGTGTGCTATGAATGAGATGGATGCAAAAACCACACTTACTACTTCAGTAATTCGTCATTAGGAAAATGGAAGTTAAGTCTCCTTCACCTAAAGCAGCATTTGCAACCTGGTATGATCATAAATGTGACAATAAATTCTTAATAAAAATGATATTGCTGCCCTGCCTTTTATAAAAAGATCCATGTAGAAAACAAAGCACATTGTGAAATTCTCTATCCTGACCCAAGCAGCTATGGATCTAGATAGATAAAGCAAGATGAAGATGGAGCGCAGCATGCTGGAATTTATAGTCTCTTTAGGCATTTTTTAGAGTCTGTAGTCTGGATAGTGGAAAGAATGGGTTGAATGTTGCTCATAAAGTGAAATTTGGACATCTCACTGATATGAAGAAAAAAGCACTGTGAACAGATCATCCATTCTTTTTCTATTCCAAAATACTGTTTTACTGAAAATTGTCCTGTTCATAACAGGCCATAATAACCAAAAATGATTTTTTATGTATGTAATATAAGCAGAATTTTTAAGCTTATTAGTAATGGGTTTGACCTTTAATGCAGTTTTGGTGATGCATCATTATTGTTGAATATAACTTTTTAATGTTTTTGTGATCATAGTAGCTTAGAGCTTTGCAGATAAATTATATTTCTTGGAAATGTGCTAGTCCTTACGATTTTGAAAGTCATATTGAGATGCTGCATTAGTAATGCAAAGGCTACTGCAATTTATTTTAGTCTACTGTGTCCATTTCTGGGCTCCCCAGTACAAGACATGGACATAATGGAATGAGCACAGTGAAGAGCCATGAAGATGTTTAGGGGACTGGAGCATCTCATATGCAAGGAAAGGCTGAAAGAGCTGATGCTGTTTTGCTTGGAAATGAGAAACCTCAGTGGGGATCCTGTCAATGTTAAAAAATCCTGAGAGGGGCGAGTAAAGAAGACTGAGCCAAACTCTTCTTGGTGGTGTCCAGTGGCAGGACAAGAAACAAGGAGCAAAAATTAAAATACAGCAAGTTTCATTTAAATATAAGAAAAACCTTTTCACTGTGATTCTAGAACATGTTGTGCAGAGAGGCTCTGGGGTCAGTATTCTGGGAGATGTTCAAAATCCAACTGGATGTGGTCCTGGGCAACCAGCTAGAGCTGATCTTGCTCTGAGCAGGGGGTTGAACTAGATGATCCCCAGAGGCCCCTTCCAGTTTCAGCTATTCTATGATTCTACTACTCCACATCACCAATGAAAACAGTATTACCAGTAACAATTTATATTACTTAAATATTGATTAAAGCAACAAAGGTTTATCAAGCTGGAGAGGCCATGGTAAGATTTGCATTCAGCTGTTTGTGTCAATAATTCTGAAGTTATTGAAGGTATTTTCCAGACGAAGGAAGAATGTTTTAATTAGAGTTATTCTGATATATTAAATGCTTTAACCATTAATGAAAGTAATGGCCAGTAAAAAAATTTTTTGGTAAGTGCAGTGACTTAGAGCAAACATTCCACAGTTCCAGTGCAAAGCTGATTTCATATATTTTTATGGGAAGGAGTTCTGTTCACATGAGGATCTAGTGACAAAATGGTTGGTTTACAATGACAGAAAATGTTCAGTATTGAAACATGGGAAGAGCAGTTTGACTGTTAAGTCTCACATTTCATTTGATGGCATTTAGCTTTTGTTTGAATTTGCTGCTCTAGAGATTTTGGTATTATAGTTAACAGCACATTTAACCTTCCTTTGTTAGATCTATCCAGGCTCAGTGGAGTTAATGCAGGTGATTGAAGATTTTATACACATTGTTGGAATGGGAATGATGGACTTTCAGAATTCATACCTAATGACTGGAAATGTAGGTAAGAAATAGGAATTTTTTCTATCAAATTTATGATCTATTGAAAATCAGAAATTGCAAGTATGTACTATAGAGTTGCTGCTTGTATCACAATTCAGATTGGGCTGCTCCTCCTCCAAATTATCTCTGTTGCTTGGTTATCTCCTCTCTGGTTTAACATACTCGCTATGCCTTACATGTTGGACTTCTCTATAATCATATCTCAACATCTAAATGCAGTTTCAGACTCTAAATAAGAAAATACTCATCAGAATACTATGAACTGTAGGTATATGTTAGAGCATTTCCAGGATATACAGTGTTTCAAATGGTAATTTAAAAAATCATGCTAATTAAGGTAATAACAATATACTTCATAGCTTGAGAAATGTTAATTTTGTTGACATTATCTCTTTTAATATTCTGTTCTCCCAAAGAGCTGTCTTTGCACATGTTATGGTGTGATAATAATCAGCACAGACAGATAAGCAATAATAATAAAATAAAAATCTATTAGTTGCCAAAATAATTTAAACCTATGGTTTCTTACATCAGTTTTTTCTATGTGTGACAGTTTCAAAATTTTATTCAGATTTATTTTTCAAACTTTGTTTTCTGCACTGGAAAGTTGCCAAGCAATATAATCAAATGATAACAAACATCAAATATGAAGACTCTTAGAAACTGAATTCCAGTTATTAATAGACATAAATGCTTCTGCAATATGGCAGCATTTTATTAAAAATTCAACAAAAATATTAGTTTGAAAAGCTGCTTTCTAAGCATTTTGTCTTTGCTTGGTATCTTCCTTATTCAGCTAACTTTCTATAGCTGCACTTTTATAATGCCAGGAAAGTATTAGGTAGCTGTATGTAATGAACAAATTCAAAATATGTGTTTGATAACAAAAGTTCTGGTGTCAATACATTCTTTCAGATTTTCAGTTAGCATCTTCTTGCATCATTATGTCAGTCAGTTCTTCAGCAAGTCATTAGAATTAGAAAATACAGTTATTTAGAAATTAGTTGGCAGAATAAAGCAGGGAAATTGTTGGAATGTCCCTATTGAAAATCTAACTTGCTGTGCAATAATAAATATTTATTATTGTTGTCCAGTTCATATTTAGATTGACAGGACTGTAAACACTAGCAGCTGTAAGGCACAGCCTTGTATTGGACACATGTCAAAGAACTCACCAAAAGAACTCTGGCAGTCTTAAAATGTTTAAAACATTGCAGTAGGCAGTATGTGGAACTTTAGCTTTTAACCAGTGATTTATTATTTCTGTTGTATACTGTTTGCACTGTAGTACCACCTAAAGTTTCTTCCAGTTGTCAGTCCTTCATTATGGTAAATCCTGCACAAATGTATAAAGAAAAGACAGTATCTTTCTTGAAATGCTTGTTCCATGGCATTTTTATGACAAAATAAAAAGATGAGCTTTTTTAAAGAGCACAGCCTGTGCTACTTGGCATGTTGTATGGCATTCCGATCTGTTTGTCCTCTGACAAATGTGAAGAAAAAACCCACTGGAATATGGTTTAAGAAGATGCATTCAAATAATCTGTGCCTCTACATACTCATGGCTTCAGATCGGAAAGAGCAACAACTTTCCAATTGAATCAGAAACCGCACTGTGCACTGGCTAGTCTAGATAACTGCATAACCCTGACAGTCTTTCTTTTGATTATCTTTCTCTTCCCACATATAAGATATTTTTAGGCACTCAGGAGTAGTTCTGTTCTTAACTTCAAAGGAACAGAAAGAAACTGTGAAAAGTAAAATGAATCTATAGGTTTATGCTGACTATCTAGCTCTGTGCCTTGACATATTGGCATGAGTTTGCCCTCTCTTTGCTCAGTCAACCATCAGAAAGGACAGGGTCACTGATGTGCAACTCATTGACCAGAATACTTGAGCTCAGGTGACATAGTGAGATGGGGACTGAAGGTTGTTATCAACAAGGAGTAATTTCTTATTTTCACAAACAAGGAAGGAATGTATCTGGAATAATTCAGGTTTAGTGCAGTTATCCTCAGGGTGTTGGTGTAGCTGCGTCTGACTGGCTATGTACTTGGAACTTAGGGAAAGTTTATGTTGATCTCAGCTGAGACAAATGAACTATGAGGTTGCTGTTGTCTTGCCTTAGCATTAATTCTGCTGTACCAACAAGAGTTTAAAAATGTGTGAGACCTTGTTTATAATTTGTAATAACATTCCTGTCATTTAAGTCAGCAAACACATTCCACGCAGGAAGCAGATATGTGCAGAAAGGAGGCCCAACTTTTATACATTCATCTTTAAACAGAATTATCCAATAGTTATTCTGTAGTTATTTACCATAAAATATTCCCTCAGCACCTTCAGGTATTTTAAATGCCTTTTGCTATATTTTCATTTTAGAATCACTTTACAGTTCAGATATATGAGAGAAAGGATTCACTGCTCATGAACTGCTGCTTCTTGTCAGAAAAAAAATCCAGTTCTGTAGCAAATTTCACAGTATTGCACAGAGTTCTTGGTTTCCTTCTACTAATTTCAGTTTACAAGTTCATTTCTAATTGAATGGCACTATAGCAGTCCATACAGAATTTGAACATCTAATTGTGTTTGACAGATATGCTAATCTCCTGAGATCCTCCACAGGTGGAATTTTATTTTCTCTTTCAAGAAGCAAGTAACTGTGGCTTATCAAGTTACTACACAACAGCCATGCTGCAATGACCGTCCATTGCACAGTCTCAGCTCATGGCACATGGGAAGTGATGAAAGTTACCTTAACTATATGGTAGGCTATACCAAGCCACATTATCACACATATGGAAGTAGCCAAGAAGGTCCATAAGGACAGTTGCCCTGCCACTGTTAAACTTTTCCATGTGGTGGTTTTTAACTCAAATTTTTCATTGCTTCTGAACAAAACACCAGAGACTGGTTCCAAATCCAGATGATCCAATATCTGTGCTTTGGGGTTTACTTAGGAAGCTCAGTCAAATCAAATGCATTTCCATTAGTGCAAGGTCCATCTCCTCTTAGCTCTTCTTTCAAGGAGAAAAAAATATGCTATGAAAAACTTAACAAATGTAAAAGCAAAAATTTGCTTTGATCATGTATGGCTGGGACAGATGGTATTTGTTTTATTTGTGTGCTCTCACTTCTATATTATATTCCTTTAAGAAATGATTAGGTGAAATAAAAGCCTCTGATAGGAGGTAGAAGCCTCCTTCCACATTCTGCTCCTTCTCCTTCTCCTCCTCCTCCTCCTCCTCCTCCTCCTCAGGACCAGCTGAGCAGGCACAGGAAAAGGATAGTGTGAAAAAACAGGAGCTTTTGCTGCCACTCAGAGTCCCTGAATTAGCTGAAAGCACAGACCCACCTGCAAGGATACAACATGCGGTGGGAGAAAAGCTTTTAAACCATATTACCATTCTGTGTTAACTACTTGCTTTCGGTTTTCTCTGTTTTAAAATGTGAGTTTCTGATTTTAAATCAAAGAATTAATTTTGGCTTTTAACATCCTTTTGAAGATCCACCTCAGGGCTTTGGCTGATTTGGGGTCCCATTGCAATAAACCATTAAGAGTTCTGAAGAAAGGTACTAAAAGGTGGCTGAACTGCTATCAAGAAATATTCATCCACTAATTTGGAAAAAATTGCTAGATTGGAAGACTGGAGTGCCACAAACATAACTGTCTTTAAAGGTATAGGTGGAATGTGCAACTGGAAATAGGGAGCAGTATTAGGAGATAGAAATTTCTATGGAAGATTGGGATTCTTTTGTAAAGGAAAATTTTCCCTCTGCTGTTAAATAAATTTCCTTGAGAGCAATAGCCAAAAAATAGTTAAAAGAGACTCTATTGTCAAAAATAAAGCTTACATATCTTAGAATATATTAATGAGAACTCCAAATAATCTTGAAGTGCAGTGTGTTGTCGTGGATATTATTTGGAACTGACAGAAAATAAAGAGAATTTTCAGCATGAGAAAAGCCACTTTTTCTTAATGTTAATTTTACGAATACTGGTATTTGAGTGATCAGTAATGTTCTAAAATATGCAGATATCACAAAGTTATTTAGACTAGTTAAAGACAGAAAAAACTGAAGATATCCAGGGGGTATAGCAAAATGAAAAGAAGAGGATATCCACTGGCAGATTAAATTCAGTGTTGACAGAGCATGTAGGAGGGAGTAGTTCAAACCATACATAATGTAGGAATCTAAAAAAAATCAGTACAATCCCATGGTCACTTTTCAGCAGAGCTCAAAGAAAAGAACAGCATTAGTGTGCAAAAAGAGCAGTCTAAAGAAAATACAGATTTTTTTTTTAATTTTCAGTAGCTATCACTTGCAATGCTCTTTTCAATTGAGATTGTATGGTTGGGATTCGTTTTACTTACTTTAAGCATCGCAAAGTTTGCCAAAGTCACCCTAAAATTCCTTTATAGTCAAGGGAAACTACTGCTCAGGAGAGCAATTAACACCATCTCAGACATCTACGCTAAGGACATGGGTTGCCTTCGGGAAGTTCTTCCACTGGCTACAAAGACAGTGTAGTGAGTAGCTTAGGCTTGAATGGTTCATGTCATCTAAAGCAAAGAGGAATGCTACTTTGTGAATAAATGAAACCTGTGAACACAGAGAGGTTCAGAGATGCATGAAAAAAAATAACAGATTGAGAACTGGAATTATTAGAATAGGTATTTGAGAACAGATTGTTAAAAGGGACTAGATGTACACAACTGAAAAGGGAATGAAATGAGAAACTAGGCTGACATCTGTGTTTAAACTTGCTCACAGGAAAAACAAAGTTTCTTAACTAAACTATACATTAGCACATTTAATTCTGAATGAGCATGAGGCCAAGGTCTTAAGAGGAATAAAATAAAACCAAGTAGATATCTGCGTAGTGAATGCAGCTAGCTATGATGTTATATGAAAAAAGAAGAGGTGTAAGCCATGCATCCATGCATAAATCAACTTCTAACTAACAGTCTGTTATCTCTCTACTTAAAAATGGCTACTGTGACACTGGTACTCTGATGAGTAATCTGATCCAGTACAGTAACTAACATATAATTTTTCTTTTAAGACTTCATACTAAGCTGCTCAAATAAGCTTTATAAATATTGACAGAGAACAAAGTCAGATTTCTGCCTTCACAGACAGTCTAGGATGCCATAGGGGAGAAAATTATTTTAAAACAGTGTCCATTGTCTTCTGTCTTTGCATACTTTCTTGTTCCCCCTTCGATCTACCATTCCATATTAATATCCATGAAATTTGTACCAAAAGGTTAAATAATCCTGTAGGCTTACAGATTGTATCTTAAAATTTTCCAGTCCTAGCTAGAGGTATCTAGAAATGTTAGTGACCAAAGGAGCTTTCAGAAGATATAGACACAAGCAATGGTATAGCTGCTGAGCTTTGGGAACCCTAGAAAATGAGCAAGCTGGATTTCTGTCTGTTACTGTGGGTTCGTTCACCTTTTTCCAAGATAAGATTTTTAGGTCTTGAAAATTGTAGATCCTGTTCATGCTTTCTAGAAACCTTCCCATATTATATGGTTCATTTACTTACCCTATATATGGCTCATTTACTTACCCTAATGGCATCTGCCTTCTCTGCTTATCTTTTTTGTATCAGGGTTAGTGATGTGTATCTTAAATGCAGCACTCAAGATCCTCTGATTCATATATCATAAATAAATACTGTACTGGCCAAAAATATACCAAGAGACTGAATTGGTTTTAACATTTGAAAGGGTCTTCTTTCAATTATATTAAAGAATTCATGGAGTATTTATATTCTCTTCAGATTTCTACCTAGCTTTTGAATAACTAGTAAAATACACATCAAAGTAAGCAATACTTAGCTGACAATCGTTTCAAATACTTTATTATGTAATTTTGCTGTATAGACTTTTACCAGTTTCCATTGTCTAGTATCCCATTTCTTCTCAAAACAGCCTAAAAGTGTCCATGCCTCTCATCTTCCCATTTCAGGCTAGGATCTGGCTTTTACGACTGTGTCTATAAACATGAATCAAAAAGGACCAAATGCAGGCTTGAGAACTGTCCCACAATTGTCCATACTGTTTAATTCCTGGCACCTGCCCAAACAATGTCAAGGCATGGTTCAGGGTACAGTCCAGGTGAGAAACCAGTCCTGGTAGGCATAATTAATGCTTTTCTCATTGCACTGTGGTGCATAGTTGGTCACACTCTGTTCTTGGATAGCGAGCATGGTGGTCAGAGCAGTTTTAAGATCTACCTTCTGGCCCACATTCTTTTCATGCATGACTTAGGCTCCTGGTCCTAATCTTCTTTGTTCCACACTCGGATGTAGCCCACCAGTCTCTCCTGCCCCAAACCTGTACACTGTTGGTTGCGCAGATACTCTTTTACATGAAAGTGGACATGTCACAATTCTTTCTGCACTCCTCAAAAAATCTTTCGACTCCCAAGATTCATACACAGCCAGTGACACTCCTGTTTCCCCATTCTACATTTGCTCAAAATTTATGTAACAATTTTCTGGTGGCTAAAGGCTGCCAGAAAAGACAGTTTTGAGAAAAAAACAGACAAAAGAATAGGAAAACCACAGAGAAAGGTCAATTGGAAAACTTTTTTATACCCTTGTATGCTTCTGCTCCATATATATTCATATTATTTCCTTTGCAGCAGTCTCAGCAATTCCTTGACCAGATCAATATGTTGGCTTTCAGAAGACTCAAGCTTTCTCCACTGATTAAAGCAGAAAAACTTCATGCACACTTTGGAGGTGTAGCTCATTGCAGCATCTGACTTAGTGCCTGAAGTACATGACTGAGAGCTCGTGTGTCTTTCTCAATATCAAATAAGCTTATTAAATGATACACGTTCTCTGAAAACTTAGCTGTGAACAGTACATAAAAGAGTAGATTTTTTTTTTCGCTTTACTAAAACTGCATACTCAGTGATCCTGAGGAAATACAGTTCAGTTACTTAAGATTAAAAATTACTAATAACAAGGGAATGTCTGTATAAAACTTTATCAAACAATCTTCACAAATGTGGATAAAAATCTAAGTTAATTCTGTGGCTATATTCTAAGTAATATCATAATAGAGGAGTTAGTTTTGTGTATACAATTTATTAATTATCCTTAAAGGTAAAGCCAAATAAATTAACCATTCAGTATTTTTAAATGGGTGCTATAGAAAACTGGAATAGTCTAAGGTGTTTCCCTTTGCTACCTTATAGTAAGTAAGATACAGTGGAGTAAAAGGTTCTAAAGAAAGGGAAATATAAAACATGGACACAACCAGCCTTCAGTCTAATTAAAAATAAATGCCTCCAACTGAAACAGAAAGTACTGTCTGCAGCCCTTTTGTGGAAATAACTTTTTACAGTATTTAAGTATATGCATCCTAGATTCTTGTATCATTCCTAAATTTCTACATCTGCAAAATATTTTCTGAATCATTGTTTATAGGTCCCTTGTTAAATGAGCAATTAAAAGCTGGTGTTTCCTAAAGGAATCATCTGTGTTATAACAGGCCATTTTTTAACAGGTTGTCGTGGTTTAGCCCCAGTCAGCAACTAAGCCCCATGCAGCCGCTCTCTCACTCCCCCCCAGTGGGATGGGGGAGAGAATCAGAAGAGTAAAAGTGAGAAGACTCATGGGTTGAGATAAAGACAGTTCAATAGGTAAAGCAAAAGCCACACACACAAGCAAAGCAAAACAAGGAATTCATTCATTCCTTCCCAGGTGTTCAGCCATCTCCAGGACAGCAGGGCTCCATCACACATAATGGTTACTTGGGAAGTTACTTGGGAAATGCCATCACTCTGAATGTCTCCCCTTTCCTTCTTCTTCCCCCAGCTTTATATGCTAAGCATGATGTCATATAGTATGGAATATCACTTCAGTCAGTCGGGGTCAGCTGTCCCGGCTGTGTCCCCTCCCAACTCCTTGAGCACCCCCAGCCCCCTCGCTGCTGGGGCAGGTTGAGAGGCAGAAAAGGCCTTGACTCTGTGTAAGCACTGCTCAGCAGTAACACATCCCTGTGTTATCCACAGTGTTGATACTAGCTACTAACTACTATGAAGAAAATTAACTCCATCCTAGCCAAAACCAGCACACAGGTGTACTTAAGTGTTGCCCTGAGAAATTAAATATCTGAGTTTATTTACTCCTTTGCCTCAGACAGCTGCATCTTTAGGTGATTCCTAACAATTTCTGAATAGAATGAGGCTTAAGGGGATAGAAATTAAGAGTCTGTGGTGGTAACTTTGAGTTAATGAAGTAAATGCACACCCAAGAGAGTATTATCATTTCATATTAAGGTAGTGCCAAGAGGTAACAATCATATTCAGTGAAGTACAGTGTCAAGATATTCCAGACAACAGAGTCCTCCACTTACACAGGGGAGGCACCGGAGGGTCACAGTCCGATAACAGGATGCAATTCTGCACAGACTGATGACTCGCTCTGGGATTTTGTGTCCCTGTAAGGCAGTCACCACAAAAGCACCTGGCCATCATCTGGTGGTATATCAGCTAGGGGTGGTCAGCTAGAGATGGTGTGGCTAAGTACTGCAAATAGCAAAGTTCACCCTCAGTTTTAATGAATTCTACAGGGGTTTGATACTCAGTCACTACTGAAAAGTGAAAGAAGGAAAATTAAATAGAATTAAAGCAAAAACCCACAAAATATAAATTAGTTAATATAGCAATAAAACCAAGGAATCATACTTTCAGCTGGTAAAAACTAGAATAGCAAAAATCAGTGGAAGTAGACTTATTTCCTTCTGGGACTCTGGAGTCCAGAGACAATATTACTTACAAAGACTTATTTAACTCTGCATGTTACTTGCAGTGTGTCAGAAACAGGTCTATTACCCAAAAATGAGCTCCATTGTGAATGTGGAGGTAGCATGATTTACTCCAAGCTAAGGATGTGGCATACCAGCTGCCAGTTTATTTTCATTTTCTGGCTTTTCAGGAAAAAAAAATAAATTAAAAAACCCTAAACAAAACCCCAAAACCAAACAAAAAAAGAAACAACATCAACAAAATACCCCAAACAAACAAACACACAAACAAAAAAAACAGATAAGGGACAGAAAGAACTGCTATCTAGAATATTAGACAAAACAACCTACTGTGTTGAAAAAGTATATGATTTCCTCAGTGATGACTGCAGGTTTTGATTCCAAATAGCAGTACAAATCTGACTCTTTCAAACTGTATAGCCTGAAAGTAACATAATAATTGAGGTAACAAACTGGATGAGCTTTTTTCATTTTTCAAGTCAGTTTTGTGAGAGTGTTAGTGGATTATTAATATGAGAGAAAAGTTTTTTATGGTAAATAATTTTTTAGCAGTGGAATTATAAGATATTGTTGAGCTCAAACTTCATAGAATCATAGAATCATTTAGGTTGGAAAAAACCTGTAAGATCATTGAGTCCAACCATTAACCTAGCACTCCCGAGTCCACCACTAAACCGTATCCCTAAGCACCACATCTACACATCTTTTAAATACCTCCAGGGATGGTGACTCCACCACTTCCCCAGGCAGCCTGTTCCAGTATTTGACAACCCTTTCACTGAAGACATTTTTCCTAATATCCAATCTAAACTTTCACCTGGTGCAACTTGAGGCCATTTCCTCTTGTCCTATCACTTGTAACTTGAGAGAAGAAACCAACACCCACCTCGCTACAACCGCCTTTCAGATAGTTGTAGACAGCGATAAGGTCTCCCCTCAGCCTCCTTTTATCCAGGCTAAACAACCCCAGTTCCCTCAGCCACTCCTCATAAGACTTTTGCTCTAGACCCTACATCAGCTTCGTTGCTCTTTGCTCATGCTTCAGCACCTCAATGGTTTTCTTGTAGTGAGGGGCCCAAAACTGAACGCAGCATTCAAGGTGCAGCCTCAACAGTGCTGAGTACAGGGGGACAATCACTACTTCCCTAGTCCTACTGGCCACACTATTTCTGATACCAGCCAGGTTGCTATTGGCCTTCTTGGTTACCTGGGCACACTGCTGTGTAAAGCCATGTAAACATATGCAGACATAATTCTGAGTATGTTTGTGCCTGTGTAATTTCTTTTTTTTTTTTTAATATGGAGGCTTGGACTTCAGTCTATGGAACAAAGATACTACGTACATATCTGTAATTCTGTTAAGATCAGATTATATAATGGTAACAGAACTAACACTGTCAGTAAGATCAGTTCAAAGGATGCCAAAGCATCTATGTACTGGGTTTGCTAAAATCAAGAACTGGGTCTGTAAGTTATGAAGTATATTTTGTGATTTCTGAACCCATAAGTTCACTCATTTAATGGGTTTTGTTTGTTTTGTTTTGCTTTTCGTTGACTTCAGCTGTGAGTTTTAGGATTGTATTTGCTGCTCTGGCTCAAGGCTGAGGTAGAGGATCTTTGATAAGGTTTGTGATATAAATCAGAGGATTGTTCTACTACAGATAAATACAGCTTTTTCCCACCTTGGAAAGTTTCAGGAGGTATTCTGTAAGAGATTATTCTCTTCTGCCCCCCCTTTTTTTTTCCTTTCTCTAAGTCTCCTTTACAGTGGGAAGAAAAACATCTCACTCAAAAAAATGTGGTACAGCTCTGTGGCCTGCGGTGTTTGAATAGTACTGGATGCAAGCAGCACAAATGATTAAATTGCCCTGAAGTGGTGCCAAATCGCTTGATATTGTTGTAGTTGTTTTTCTTTTTTTAATTTAACAAACACTCTCCACATACATGGAGTCATGTAATCAGCCAGAAGCAGCATTCTTCTCTAAATTTTTTAAGAATATAGTTTGGGAAATGGTCTTACAGAAAAGATATTTGATCTCATTACATGAATGACTTTTCATACAATCTGTGGTTCAAAGCTTATGCTGTTCTTTAATGACTATTATTTTGTGGAATTTTTTTTCCAACTTATAAGATCTTCCACTTCTAGTTCCAATTGCATTAATTAATAGTTAGTAGTGTTAATTATATGCCCTTTTTTTGTAATACATTGTTATTAAAATCTTATGGCCTCATACTGTCTTCCATTATTCAGTAGTCAAGTATCTTGAAAGGAGGTGGATTTCAAGGAAATCTGTGGGAAAACAGTATAGTAACTTCTTCAGAAAATCCTGTCTCTGGTCCTGTGTAGAGCAGCATAGCTAAAATGGGAGCTGATCTCAAAGGCAAATACTTGGAAACCCATTCGTATTTGTATAAATGGTGCCCTTTGGTGAAACATATTTATTCCCTATATTGGCACCAAAATCTCATCTCCAATAAAGCAGAGGAATGAAAAGAGACTGGCCTGCCCAAGGGGAAGAAACTGTGGGACAGTCATCAGGATGATTGGATCTTCAGGGACTGGCATTCAGGCAGGCAGCTGCATCTCTACATACAAGAATTCTGCCAGTTCTGAGGGAAACATTTATCAAAAATACAGTAAGCTTATCCCCTTCTTTCTCATTTTTACCTCAGGAGGGTACAATATGTTCATAAAGATTAAAGGGAATGTCTCATTTTGCCATTAGGTATCTTAGATTGTTCACTGCAGAAGCATAGAATGAATGTTTTTAATGCTCATTTAGCTTTGAAAATTGCATCACTATCTAGGCAATGAAAAATAATGGCCTCCATTCACAGTCAACAATGCACAAAGAAAAGTTAATTTCTGCAAAATGACTGTCATTTAACTTTGCCAAATTGAACTTATACCTGTTTCTTGGATGAACTCTTCCACTACTGGAAAACATGGCTGGTGATTTTATACTGCATCATCTATTTTACATTCCTGGTTGTACTTAGAAATAATTTTCAGATGTTAAAATTATGGATATCCAAACCTCTCATAAACTGAAATGAGAGACACTGCACATCAGTAGGGTAAGACATTCAAATATGGCACTAGTCCATCTACTTAGAAATGGTATTCAACAGCAGAGCTCATAGGAGTTTGAAGTGTTTATGTTTAGACTGTTTATCATTTTATTTGACAAGGTATTAGAGGGAATTTGCTGAATATATGTGTTTGTTCTTTGAATGTACTTGAAGCATGCATTTAGGAATTTTCTTTTAAAGTTTGGAAAACAAGGAGGCAAGTAATTGTAGGAATTTGGCCATTTTTCCTTCTTGTAGGCATTTGTTAAAATATTTTCTTCTGTTCAAAATTTGTTAATCTTTAAATTATCTAACAGCATATTTTTTCATGAGCTTTTTAATGTATGGTTTGAGGGAGCCTGTGTCTAGTGAGTCACACGTGTGCTTTTTATGGATATTTTTTTCCTATGGATATAATTTCTATGGATAGCGCCAGCTCCTGGATCCATATTTTTACCTGTCACTCAGCATTCTCTATGCCCACATTAATCTGCACTGTCACTGGTTTTAGCAATGTTTAAAGTGTCTCCTAGCTATAGCTGGACATGAAATGGGATTGTTCAACCTGCAATTTTTTGATTTTTTTGATTTTTTTTTTTTAGATTTTGNTTAAATAAAGTTAAGTTACCTCCCAGCTGTGGTGGACAGTTATCACAGACTGTCTGACGAGCTAATTGCTAAATTGCCAAAACATTATTTTGTTTCTTCACAGCATTTGAACCTCTTGGCGGTACAAAACATCGTGACTCAGTGTTTACATTGCCATCTTAATCTTTTATGTTGAAATAGTTTCATTTAGTAGAAGTATCTAAACGGATTTTTTCATTCAGATCAAGTCTATAGTATATTGAGGTTTGGACTAAAGGAGAAACGATTCTGTAGTTGGTGGCTAGGGTTTTCTCAGGAATGTAAGAAAAGCAAGGTCAAGTTACTGTTCCAGTGAGGCTTCTTTGTTCTAAGTTTAATCATTTGGTCCCAGGCTAAATTTAATCTGTGACAAAAAGAACTAAAAATGAAGGAAGCCATAATATAAAAATTCCACAAACATAACCTATATATAGTAGTTCATTATTTAAAAACCTAAGGAATTACTTATTAAAACTTACTTGCAGGTTTTGTTTAAGGGCTTCCATTTCCCTCTTCTCCTATCTTGTATATAATTTCTAATATTATATACCTCTGTTGAATAATAAAATTTGCTTATTCCTATTAATGTGATTAAATTAGCTGTTTCACTTAACTGATTTTACTTCGTATATTGCTTATGCTAAATTGTCATCAGTTCCATTTTTAATGTTTATGTGAATGCTGGTGTAAGTTTTGGGAAGAAATTTCTTCTATGTCTAATTAATTTCTTGCTCCAAGCAGTGCAACCAGTATGTTGTCTCAGCACATGCACTGAAAGTCTCATTTGCTGAATGATGACACTGAGCACCTTTTGAAAATGCTTCATTACCATTCAAATGTCCCTTTGCAATAAACATAGTGTAAGTGTAGAATTCAAATGTTTAAATCATCAAGATTTAACTAATAGCCACAGTTCATATCAAGTTAGGTCCAGATTATGCTGTCCACATCTGTGCTTCTGCTAAAAAGTTACTGCTTTGCAATGTTATGAAATAACTGAGCATCCTTACACTGACCTTTAACTTTGCTCTTCTTCTGTTCAGTTTAGAAATTTTTTTATGAATGTTTGCCACCAGAGTGTAGTTAGTTTGGTTTCCAATAAAGCACCATTTAGATGTTCTGGGATTAGGGACAGAAAACACATTTAGTACATCAAAAATATTCTATAAAAGCAATAGCACTGTAAAAACTACACAGAACAGAGAGGGGAAAATAAATAAAGGAAAAAAAAGCAATTTTCTTTCCAACATCTTGTAAAATATTGTTTGTTGGATTCTATAATCAGGATATGGTGGGGAAAAAAGATAATGTAAAATGGCACTTTTTGATTGTCCAGTTCTCCAGGGAATGATTTGTACTAGGAAAGCCACCTTGACTGTGGATTATAATTTGTAAGTGGTCAAATACTATTGAAAGGCAAGAAATATTTTTTTTTTCTGGCTATCTCCTAGATCTGACTGTGGAAATATTGACAGTTATACCAAATATGGCGTGGCAGTAATAAAACTGGACTCGGATGTAGAATACTTGATGCTGAATGATTTTGCAAGACTAAAAGTATAGATTATGTTCAAACAGAATTTGCAGAAATTTTCAGTGAGTTAATAGCTTCTCTGGCATGTAAATTCAGTCACTCTCTGTTAGTGCTTTCAGGTACAGAAAATTAATTGAAGCAATTGTGTTGAGTTGTTGGGTCCCAAAAACTATAGTTCAGCAGAAAACAAAAATTCCATCCCTGCTTCTTATTTCCATATTTCATGTTCATGATATTCCATTTAAAAATTACTCACCATGATTTTTTTAGGAAATAACATAACCAACAGTCTGGAGTAAACTCTTCCTTTCCGCTTTATGTCATAGATATAATTGTGTTTTCTGGAGTATTGCACATTGTAGAATCTAATTTTAACTTTAGCTTCTAACTACAGGCAGTATTTCCATGAAATAATGGATAGTAAGCCAAAGCAGTATAGTGTCAGTTTGGGAGACTCCTATTCTGAATATATATTTCATAAACATACTGCAATGAATGGAACAAAAAATTAAAGAAATAAGAATAGCAATAAAAACAAAATTTGTATTGGAACAACTGTAGCAGAAAATAGGTTGCAGATAGAATGTAGTGCTAAAGAGACAGCAGAGTCATATCAGGTGTATATGTTAGTAATGCAAATGTTGCAAAGCCAGGCATGATGATGGCTCCTTTTGATGGCATCTGTCATGCCTCAGGAAAAGCAGAAAAGATATTTTCTTGTTCACGATAGTTTCTACAGATTAGCTGTCCAAAGTGGTAGTTCTCTACTGCATGTAAAAGTAAAACTGAAGGCACTCTAAGGGCAGCTGAAAAGTTGGTCTGAATCCAAATAGACTATTAGAAGCCTATCTGCTGCAGGTATAATGCCATGTTATATCTTCAGTTAAATATTTTGACCAGATTCTATGATAAGCTTTGGCACTGAGCTGAGGAATAATGTGCTTGCATTTTATGTACTCAGCCACAGTCAAGGGTTAATCCAGTATTCCTAAAAGGTAGTTTAAGCTCACTATGTAATATATGCAAATTCAGATGATTTTTTAAAATCCCAAGAAGGCAACCCAAGCAATCCTAATTAGACATCTCTATCTTTCTCTGTCAGCTGCACTCAAAATTAATGGACATGTAAGGCACCTGAATTCAAACAAGGGAAACAGTCATTGTATAATATTTGACTTAGTTGACTAGTTGACTGTTGGTTTTCATTCCTTTCTTAGCTACTTGGATTTTTTTGATTCCTCCTACCACAACTTTGATAAAAGTGAAAAGCACCTCATTTGGGGGGAGTGGGAGGGAAGCAGGGGATGCTGGAGATGGGATGCACAGAATTGGATAACAAGAGCTGAGCACAAAGTCCACATGCCATAGTGATTCATGTGATTGCGTTATAACAGTTCATAATAACCAAGCTCTGTCATTCTTTATAGGCCCAATTTTCTAGTTAGATGTTTTTTAAAGCATCTCCTCATTGTGTAGTTGTTTTATTGAAATGACCATAATAACTCTGAGATATTTCTCCTGAGTTATTAAAGTTAATTTAGAATTCAACAATGTGAACAAGTAAATCAACCTCAGTCTAATTAGTATTACTTACTACTTATATTGGATAGTGTCTATAAGCCCCACTGAGGTACTGAGTTTTCGTTGTGCTATGCATGATGTAAACAATCTAAATAAAGCATGTGTGCATTATCCTGACAATTAGATTTCACAGTGCCCCAGGACAACTTTTTACAATCCCTTAAGCAAATCTTAATCCACTTTATCTCCTCCATGGAGAACATTCAAGATGAATTAGACATGCCTCCAGAAAACAAAGACCTAGTTATGAATTCCTGTGAGGAAGGTTAGAATCATGGCTTGAACATGAAACTGAGACACAGGAGACCTGTGTTTCTGTAACAGTTCTGTTTCAGATTTTCTGTATGACTCTGCTCAAGCCTGTCTTGAAGGCATTTACCAGGTGGATGTAACAGCACCTGCTTATCAGATACTGGGTTCAGTGAGAAGCAAGAGTGGGCTGCTCTGTGAGAGAAACCAGAAGACAGCAGGGCATGCACACTGGCCTTGCTGGCAAAGGCAAGGTCCCATAGCACCAAAACAGGAAGAGCAGAGGAGGTCTGTGGTAGTAGCAAGGCCCAGCTAATATTCTAGATCACCAGAGTCCATAGTGATGAGACAGATCTGACATCAAGCCAGGACGTCAAGTCACAGCATCAGGGTCAGGAACCAGTCCAGTGGTGGTATTCAGCTAACAGTTCAGTGGTCTCCAGGTAAGCCCATAGTGAAAGGCAGGTCCAGTGCCGCTTCATCTTGACAACAAATGCACAAGTCAAGGTTCAGACAATGACAATACATGGCTATGCACAGCCACAGCTGATTCAGCTTAAGAATAGCTCCTGAGTGAAGGGGCATGGACCCCCAATTCTCATAGCCCTTTTCACAGTAGTCTAAGTTACAAAGTTGCATAATTTCAGAGCTGATTCTGACCATGGGCAGCTAAAGCTGTAGAGGTGTGCGTGTGATGGGCGTGCACTGGCTTATGACAGTTTGGTCTCCAGGTTGAATACAAAACTACAATTGGAAGATATCCACTAGAGAAGTAATGTGATGCTGACCAGGAAATGCTAAATTCATGACTGAATTCTTTCTGACTCCTAAGGTAGTAGAGTCAAGAATTCAGTAAAGCACTAATTTGAGGCATCTACCAATTATCTGGGATGAATTAAGCAAACCTGCCTTTCTTCTGAACCCTTGGCTTCTGTATTGTGCCTGTTGTCAAATGAGTATTCAGATATGGTTTTGCTCCTCCTTTCCTCCTAGATAGTTCAGGTTTTGGTGGTGATGGCCTTGAATCCTAATAGATATTCTCATCCAAGTTAAGGAAGGTATGGTTTATAATTCCTTCAGATGGAGATCCCCTCTTCAGAGGGGGACCTGCCTGCACGCAGATCTTCCTAGTTCAAGTACTCAAAACATTAGATCAGTAGTCTAACAGGCAGTGTTAGACCAGCAATGCTTTCTCTGACTTGGCCACATTTTAAAAAAGAGAGCAACTACAGATGCGTTTGATCAGGGGACCAGTCTGGTCAGTAAACACAGCTACAGGCTTGAGCTTTTGGAGGATCTTACCTGCTGCTCTGTCTAATTTCTCAATCTTAATGGAGCCAAATTATAAAGAAAACACTGAGATGCTCTTATTGGAACACTTCTGGGAAGGTACATGGAGAAATTTGTACATGCCTGGTGAATTGTTGTAAAAATGAGGGCCACCTGCAAGTGTTTCCTCCATATCTACTGTTTTGCAGGTTATGGCTTTTAATCAGTGTGGTGGTTTCACCCTGGCTGGACTCCAGGTACCCACCAAAGCCATTCTGTCACTCCCCTCCTCAGCTGGACAGGCCAGGGACAATGTAACAAAAAGCTCATGGGTTGAGATAAGGACAGAGAGAGATCATTCACCAGTTACCATCATGGGCAAAACAGACTCAACCTGGGGAAAATTAATTTAATTTATTACCAATCAAATCAGAGTAGAATAACAAGAAATAAAAACTAAATCTTAAAACACCTTCCCCCCACTTCTCCCTTCCTCCTGGGCTTAGCTTTACTCCCCATTTTGTCTACCTCCTCCCTCTGAGCGACACAGGGGGACGGGGAGTGGGGGTTGCGGTCAGTTCATCACACGGTGCTCTGCCGCTCCTTCCTCCTCAGGGGGAGAACTTCTCACACTCTTCCCCTGCACCAGTGTGGTGTCCCTCCCACAGGAGGCAGTCTTCCCCTAACTTCTCCAGTAAGGGTCCTTCCCACGGGCTGCAGTTCTTCATGAACTGCTCCAGTGTGGGTCCCTTCCATGGGGTGCAGTCCTTCAGAAACAGACTGCTCCAGCATGGGTCCCCCCGATGGTCACAAGTCCTGCCAGCAAACCTGCTCCAGCATGGGCTCCTCTCTCCATGGGGTCACAGGTCCTTCCAGGAGCCTGCTCTAGCGCAGGCTTCCCACAGGGTCACAGCCTCCTTTGGGCATCCACGTGCTCCAGCATGGGTTCCTCCACGGGCTGCAGGTGGATATCTGCTCCACCGTGGACCTCCATGGGCTGCAGGGGGATAGCCTGCCTCACCATGGTCTTCCCCATGGGCTGCAGGGGAATCTCTACTCTGGCGCCTGGAGCACCTCCTCCCCCTCCTTCTTCACTGACCTTGGTGTCTGCAGGATTGTTTCTCTCACATAGTCTCACTCCTCTATTCCAGCTACTGTTGCGCAGCAAGTTTTTTCCCCTTCTTAAATATGTTATCCCAGAGGCACTACCACCATCACTGATGGGCTTGGCCTTCGCCAGCAGCAGGTCCATCTTGCAGCTGGCTGGCACTTGCTCTATTGGACATAGAAGCTTCTAGCAGCTTCTCACAGAAGCCATCTCTGTAGTTCCCCCACTACCAAACCTTGCCACATAAACCCAATACAATCAAGCTCTAATTTTTAGGATTCACTAGCCACTTCCACACTATTGACGCTCCGAGATTCTATGTCAGAGTAATTTACAGTTCTCACAGTATTAATTTGCTTATAGTTGTATCTGAAAGTTCCTCAAGATGCCATTTTGTATAATTCAAATGCTGTTCAATAACAAAATATAAAAGAGATCTGTTTCTAATCTGCTACAAAAAGCTGGGATTAGCAATATATATTGATTCACATGCTTTATTTTGTTTCCTCTGTGTGTGGCTTTTATACATCAAATCTTCTATCTCCATGCCTGAAAACTAACCTCAATATCCTGCATAACTTAGTTCACATCTTTCTAGATTTCTGAATGATAGGATTTAGTTGTCATTTCCCTAGAGGAAAGACAATAGCCATCTTTCATTTGCTTCAATTTACTGCTTCAGGGAAGCAATCATTCTACCTCTGCTCTTCATCACCCCAAGCAATATAATGTTGAGAGAATATTTTCATCAATTCCTGGCTACAGATTTTCATGTCTGTTTGTCCCTTTACTGATGTCTTGTCCTCTGTCAAGTTCTCTCTGTCTATCTTTTTAATAGTTCTTAGTGGGTATCTAATCATCAGTAGACCTGATAAATAAACATATAAATGAACTTTCTCAGCTTTTCTTCATTCTCTCTTTCTCTGATGACAGCTTCATCATCATACCCATCTTCTGAGCTCACTACCTTAACATTACCTTCAGTCTCTCTCTCTTTTTCAGCTAGAATCACCAGCACATACACTTTTTCCAGTCACCTTAGTGATTGAAAAATGCTTGTTTTCTGCACCTTCCCTGTGTAGTCAATCTAAAATAATGTTGCAGGTGGCCTTGCCCCCTCGGTATTACCATGGTTTTCACCTTCATGTCTGTAACATTAAAACTCATGCACTTAAATGCCAACTCACTCCATCTCCTGCATGAGCCTCCATCTTCTGTCTTGCTTTATGCTGAGTCTTTCTTTTCTTTGAGAAGTGCTTTATGACAAGGCGAGAGTTGCTAAGGGAAATCTTAGTCTTAGTAGCATGAATGCACAGTAACACTAAGATGAACGGGGAAAAAGAAAAGTTCTTTCAGAAACACAGAATACCTTGGATGTGGCTCCAGGTCTCTTTGGCTGTTCGTGTCTTCATTTTCTTCAGTATAACTCCCAGAAGATGGAGTTGTCCTCTAGTTAATGAAGTACAGCCTTCTATCATGTTTTGTTTGAAGCATTTGTCTGAATGACCACATATTTCAGGAAGCATTCCATCTATCATGAGAACAGATTTTCTTCTGACTGCTCATAAAAAAATTGTTTACAATTCCACTAGTTCAACTGGGATTTCTTCAAACTTGTAATTCAGATTTGCAAATTTAAAAATGATTTTGTTCTTTACATTTCACATTGGCCAGCTGCAAATAGTCATATTCATCTTACAGTATGCATTAATAGTAAGTAAATAGTAACAATGATTAAAACTTATAAAAATGTAAGATTATTATTTTTCCCCTAAGGCAACATGCAAAAGTACCATCTGGAGCATGGAAAAATTCGGTGATGTTATAGCCATTTCTATGCACTAACTCTTTCTCAGGGTGTAAACTTTAACAGTTTGCATAACCTTTTTTTTTTTTTTGTAGAAAGCTTTTGGGTCTTCTTAACAGAGATGTTTGCAGAAATATTCGGTGTTCTGAATTTTAACACAAAAATCCTTTCATATTCTTTATTCTGAACATCTGTGACAATGACAGTTCTATTCATGACTATTTTACCTAGAAATAAATTTAGCAGTAGCTGTCCCAGAAGAGCAGTATAATATCCTCTGTCTGAAAAATCTAAACCTGTTGTGTAATAAACTCAAGTTTACTAAATGCTGAATAACATGTCTAGTATGCTGTCAATGGACAAGTCAAAATAGGACAGGAAAAGAGTGAATGATGCTGCTAATATGCATAGCCATACTCCGCTGTCTGTGACTGAAATTCAATCAAATTCAGAGTTCTACTTTCTTGCTCTGACAGGGAGGGTTAAGCAGAAATTGACATATTATGCTAATCCCATAGATTTCTGTATCTGGTTTTCCAATTTAGTCAAGGCACTGATGCCTTTTAAAACAATTAATTCCCATTCCTCTGTATCTTCAGTGATTGTAAATTAGGGATCAACATAGTTACTGTGCTGTAAAGCACAACAAACCCAGAATGATATCACTTATGAAAAAGGAGAATCAGAACCAGTGTTGTATCCTCTTTTGTAAATACATGAATGCTACAGAATTCAGACTCAGAGTTTGAGCATCTTTTCTAAAGGCTTTGGTTCAGTCTTTGATAAAGATATGGATCAAGTGTTTAATTTGGCTTGTGTTGTAATTTTAAAATCTAAATCTCTACTGTGAGAGATGAAGTTGTTTTTAGTTCATGAGCAAACATCCAGTTGTTTTTCTGTCATGTCTTTCAGTGAATCTGATTTCTTATTCTAAAGTGATTAATATTATTTAAGGGGCTGATTCTGAAATGTCACAAGTTTTTGTTCAACACGGGAGGCTAACAGGTGGATAGTGAAGAGAAAGGGAAGATGATTCATGCCACTTTTTTGGTCGCTTTATCTTTTATTATTTACCAACCCAGATCAGTCAGAGAGCTACTGGAAGTTGCACTACGCAGCTTATAGCTCATTCAGGATTATAGGGATCATTTTAATACATTTCAACTTTTCTGTTCTAGGCCATGATCTACAAGGACTAGCATACAAGAATTACACAATTTTTATTTCACTCAAAATTTCCTTGACACATTAATTAACCACTTTTGTGCTGCTCTAAATAAACTGCTTAAATATTGTTCTCATATTACTGTGTATAATCAGCTCATTTGGATAGTCATGGAAAATTCTCCATTCCTATGAGTTTGGAGTCAATCAATTCCAAAGAGATATTATTTTACTCAGTAAGCAAGAACAGTTAATAGTTGCCAATTCTGAATTTTCAGTTGAGTGATATTGAACAGTGTGTCTGCAACTGCAGCATGAAAATGAAATAAAGGTAAATGGAGATGTATTTGTAAAGGATATTAAAATTAATCCATTAGGGTCAAAGCAATCACTAAATTGATTAGACTAGACTACTTAAATAGATTTTTCTGAATCAATAATTATTATGGTGTCATCAAATATATATGTGTTCTTATGCTTCTTTCTTTCTATGACAAGGTTACCCACCTAGTTGACCAAGGGAAGCCAGTTGATGTGATATTTTTGGATTTCAGTAAAGCTTTCAATACTGTCTCTCACAGTATCCTCCTGGACAAAATGTCCAGCATACAGCTGGATAAACACATAACGCAATGGGTGACCATTTGGCTTATGGGTCGGGCTCAAAGGGCCATGGTAAATGGGGTTACATGAGACTGGCAGCCTGTCACTAGTGGGGCTCTGCAAGGATCCATCTTAGGTCCAGTACTCTTTAATATCTTCATAAATTACTTGGATGCAGGACTGGAAGGAATACTAATTAAGTTTGCTGATGACACAAAATTGGGAGGAGATGTTGACACTCTCGAGGGCAGAGAGGCCCTGCAGACAGATCTAGACAAATTAGAGAGCTGGGCAATTATCAACCTTATGAAATTTAACAAGGACAAGTGCCAGATTTTGCATGTGGGGCACAGCAACCCTGGATGTACATACAGGCTGGGGAATGAGAGGCTGGAGAGCAGCCCTGCAGAGAGGGAACTGGGGGTTCTGGTTGACAGCAAGTTGAACATGAGCCAACAGTGTGCCCTGGCAGCCAAGAGGGCCAACCGTGTCCTGGGGTGCATCAAGCACTGTATTGCAGCTGGTCGAGGGAGGGGATTGTCCCGCTCTGCTCTGCACTGCTGAGGCCTCACCTTGAGTACTGTGTGCAGTTTTGGGCTCCACAGTATATTAAGGATAGAAAGCTACTAGAGAGTGTCCAGATGAGGGCCATGGAGTTCGTGAAGGGTTTAGAGGGAAAGCCATATGAGGAGTGGCTAAAGTCACTTGGTTTGTTCAGCCTGGAGAAGAGGAGACTGAGTGGAGACCTCATCATGGTCTACAGCTTCCTCACAAGAGGAGGAGGAGGGGCAGGTGCTGATTTCTTCTCTCTGGCCACCAGTGTCAGGACCTGAGGGAATGTCAGGGAGATGTGTCAAGGGGAGGTTTAGGCTGAATATTAGGAGAAGGTTCTTCCCCCAGAGGGTGGTGGAGCACTGGAACAGGCTCCCCAGGGAAGTAGTCATGGTACCAAGCCTGACGGTATTCAAGAAGCACTTGGACAATGCCCTCAGACACATGGTGTGAATTCTGGGGTTGTCCTGTGCAGGGACAGAAGTTGGACTTGATGTTCCTTGCAGGTCACTTCCAACTCAGGACATTCTGTGATTCTATGATTCTATGTGTAATTAAACCACTGTCTTGTAATTTATACCAATGTGCATCAAAAGAATGCTCAAAGAATTCTAAAAAGAAAGGCTTTTTCTCACAATAAAGTGAATAATTATTTCATGCTGCAGATTAAAACTGAGTTAGGGAGGAGCATAGCCACATTTCACAATGGAAGTACAGCTGGTCATGCTCCAAGGTCTCATAGAAATGAGTTGCAGACTAATATTTAATAAGAATATTAGCTTTTTTAAAAAATAAAATACAGTTCACAGTGACACTGAAGAGGTGGAAACTGTTTCATGTATCCACCTGGCAATGTTGACGGACTGAATTAGTTGCCTCCAGTAAGATTCCTTTAAATTATCTTATACCTTCAAACGCAAATGCCATGTTGGAAATTAGTAGGCACATCCTCTTGGAATCATGCAGCAAAGTCGCTAAAGAATGACCTAATAATCTGTGTGGATCTGTAAGAGGCAGACTTTGCAGGACATGGAGCAAGCATTTTGGTAAATCTCTTTCAATTATTGATTTATGTGTGTTGTGTATTCTCTCTGTCTATGCAGAGATCCAAAATCTCCAGATGTTAAGGTTGCATCTTCTGTGAAATTAAATTATGCTTATTCCATATAAGCCATAAGCCAAATGTTTAGGCTTCGTGTTTAGGTTTTGTGCTATTCAACATCTAAATATTAACAAGTATTTTGGAATCTTTGGTTCTAAGTAGTGCTTAGGTACCATGATGAATGGCCCTATTTAAAATACAGAAATAGACATAGACTGGAGAGGTACTATCCTAGGCCCTCACCATTTACCCAGTCGTAAAGTGGTTTTCTGTTTTGCAGAGTGAATTCCATTGAATAACATTGATTTCCTATTTCAATAAAGGGAACTGTCATCCAAAAGGTGGACGAAATATTAAGGCTTTACTAGCTAATTAGATAGATAGACAGGTAGATACACAGAGAAATACTGTGTAAATAAAAAAAACCAAACAAATATTGTCTTATACAGGCTGTATTTAATTTTGAAAACTAAATAACTGTGGGTTTAATTTTATTTATGTGTAAAACAAAATAAAATACTTTTTAGATTTTAAGAACCACAGAAAAAATCCATTTTTATAATGTTAGTATATTCTGTATAACCACTGGTTGCATGTGAAAACACACAATCCATTTTATGCCCCAGTAATTCTGAAACACCTGAACTCTTCTTCCTCCACACACCACCTGAAAGTTCTCAACACTAAGCATCCCTTTAGGGCTGGGACTGTATTTGCCAATTTCAGTCTGGGAGGGGACTGTAACTAGCATTGTAAAGCCCTGATGATAATTTTGTGATGGTAAGTCTGAAATAACCTCAAGTACCACCTCACTAATGTGTTTGTATAATATATAACCAGCCTAATTTGAAACTAAGAGTCGGTTATCAAGGAATACATTTGTAGAGTTAATGTTGTTAACCTCTTAATTTTCCTCTACTCTTGGATTTGAATTACAGTTTCCTTTCAAACAAAATCCACTAATGAGACACCTAATGGTTTTCTACTTTAATTTTGCTGTTCTGATTGCTTTTACAGCTGTCCCCCATAGTCTTTATATTTAACCCCCTTGCAGAGTTCTTGCAGTGAAATCGTTATGCAGATCAAAGTATAGTCCTGATGTCCAAACTCTTCCAACTACATTAGCCTCTTCATAAATTGATTAGGAAGAGCATTGCACAGGAAATGGCTATCAACATGGCTTACATTAAGAACGGAGCTAGTGCTCCAAATGCGTTGTTTGTCATCTCTCTGAGTGTATGTAAACACTTGCAGCCCTGTCGGCTCCTTAAAAGTGGTTTGGGTCTTACTAGGCACTGACAGTGTTGCCATGGAGTCATACTTAGATTTCACAGCAAAGCTGAAACTGATTTCCAGATAATAGCTGAGTTAGAAAACAGAGAGAAAATGAGAATGAGTAAACAAAATTCCAAACTGTCTACTATTAGATTTGATACCTATTTTTTCTATCTTTCTGTATCCATTACAGATATAATAGTGATGTTGTTTGGGGTTTTGGGGTTTTTTTAGAAGGAAAAAATGTAATTAAAAATTCAGAATGGGGATTATTCTTTCAAGGAAAAGAAATCAAGTTCTATACCGCATTATTCTCATTTGTGTGGAAACAATGAGGTCTTTTAATATGTGAATCTCCTTAATGGGTCTATCTTGAAATTGTGCCTGTATAGGGGATAAAAGCTCTGTTATTGCTTCATTAGCCTGCATCTAGTAGTTATGTTTCCCAAAGCAATTTGCAGCATCCTCTTCCTTTCATTGTCACATTTGATCATTTTAGAATTTGCTCTGAAGACATGATGATGTCCTTATGTGTGAATTTCATGGTATAAACCAGTACATTCAATAATCCCTGTTAAGAAACTTAATCAGAATCTGGCTGACAAATGATACAATCAATGCCACACCATTAATCCATAGTAGAACTGCATAATTAACAGAAGATTACACTTTCTGTGCCAGTTAATGTCCTATAAATTCCTGCTTTACTTGAAATGTATTATTAAACATTTTTGTTATTGCTGTACTGTTATCATGGTATGATGCTTTAAAGTATGAAACACAATTTTATTTGATTTTGTGATTTCTTTTACTAGTGGCTAGCATTCAGAAGCTTCCTGCTGCATCTGTTTTAACTGACATCAACTTCCCCATGAAAGGAAGAAAAGGAATGGTTGATTGGGCACGAAACTCCGAAGACAGGGTTGTTATTCCAAAAAATATCTTCACCCCTATGTCAACAGGTAAAGAAGCATATCAGCATGTTAATTTTGTGTTAGCCTTAACAAGGGAACTCAGAATTTTTGTCTCATAGGACCACTGTATAATATAGAAATGGTTATTTTATCCATCTTCTGAAGAAATCCAATACCCACAGCTTATCCCAGAGGGAAATGATGGCACTTAATTTCAGCATTTTGAACAAAAAGTGTTACAGAGATTCTAGACATTATTTTCTATGCCAAAGAGCCAATGCTCAGTTATTGTGCACAGGATTGTACCTGTAGTGGTATGAGGTGACCTGAAGTGCAGCTCTGCTGAACCCCCTAAAGCTGCTCTGCTCCAACAGACTGGGCCATTCCAACAGGTCACCTAACTTTTACCAAAGGATTCTCAGCAGGCAGATTACCATGGCTTAAGATAAAATTTACAAATATTGTTGCAGTGCAGATCTCTGACATTAGAGAATTTAGTCACTAGGCATTAAACTCTAAAGACAGTCTTTGAGGATACTTAAGTATAAAGGTAAATGAACTAGCATGGATGTCAGTACACAATGATGGATTTTTCGAACATTTGATTTTCAGCAGTTTAAATCTTTTGATATATTCCAGACAATGCCATATCTTTATGACAGACTTCCAGGATATAATTCAACATTATGATGGTTTACTTAAAATAAAATTTCTGTTAGAAAGATAAATGGTATTCACAGTTTTTTATGCTGATGAAGGCTTGGGAAAGATAGTTTAAAAATCTTTTTTTCCTTACTCTTTTCAGAACTAGATGAATCAACTGTATTTGTACTTGGAGCAGTGCTATACAAAAATTTAGAACTCATTTTGCCCACTTTGAGGTAAGAATTTTCATAAATACAGTATGAATTAGACTATTTCAGGATCATAACTACACTACATGTCAGGATAAAAGCAGACAACCAAGACTGTTGACATATTGGTATTGTTGGACTTTTTTTCCTTGTTATTTAAGACATATATGTGTATATTTGTCTTTCCTTCATGCTTGATCATCTGTGTGATGGAAATAGCCTTTTTATCAAATTGACTTAATTTATATTTTATGTAATCTGTATAAGGCTTAATTACAGAAATGTTCAATTAGGAATATGCACACTGATCTACATTAATGTTCAGGCCACTTATACATGTGCTTCAAACTACTTTGTCCAGTTAGTACAAGTAATCTAGTAATGACATCATAACCTGATGTACTAAGGTTGCCTGCTCTACTTCTACAGAAGTCTTTAGAAGTAGTTTTCCAAGCACTTTTTCAGTGCAAGTTGTATTCGGAAGGGACAACAAAGCCACAGAGAGGATCCATTTTAGAAACAAGACGTGCATGTTCCTAAACAGCTGTGGTATGTCAATTATGAGGGCCATACACATTCATAAAGAAATAGGAGGATCTCTTGTTTCACTTTTCCCTTTCTGTACTTGATAACAATTTGGAAATAAACATTTCCTCCCTTCTTCTCAAATTACTGGTTAAGATCATTTCATGGTCCCTTAATAGTATCTTATTTCACATGATCCTGTGCACCACTGGTCTACTAATATCCTTTTACAGTAAAAGAAGCGGGTGCAGATTGTGTCATAATAGCTGCTAATGAATTCACAATAAATAGATAGCATAGTAACTAGGAAGACACCAGATAACCTTTCGCTACTCTATTTAACTGAAACTTCAGGATTTGAAAAAAAGGATGGAAAAACAACAGGTTTTTGCAAAAATCCATTTGAAAACAAAAAAGTTGCAGTCCTAAGAAAAAGAACCACTTCCCAGTAAAGTTGCAATGCGATGTGCAATGAGTAGCTGCAACATTGGGGACAGAAAGTTCTCTAAGGTAGAGCATAATTTGAAAAGTGATGTCCTAGCAGGACACCTGGAAGCCTAGGGAGTGCTGGTGAAAGCCCTCTATGCTTAAGGTATGGTATAAATGACAGCTCATCCACTTCTGAAATGTCACTAAGCACTTTCCATTTGTTGTGCCAGTTCCTGAAATTAGCCAGGAAGGAAGAGATGCTTATGAGAGATATTTTTTCTTCTCTTCTCCCTTATTCAAAGAAACAGAGCCAAATGGTTATTGTAGTCAGTCGTTTTTGGCAGACCTTAGAGACAATGTGCCAGTCCTAAGAAAGTGTCGAGATGGCCATGTATGTTTCAGACCTTTATATTGTAAACCACAATCTATGATCATGCGTTTTCAGCTCTCATAGGTCAATAGTTTTAATTTACAGAAAACAAGTACGAACCTTGAATGCTGTATATTTAGTAATATGAAAAACCTTTCAGGGCTTTTATTTCATCTGTTAGAAAAGTGAGATTTATAGACCTTACTAGATTTTCCCTAGAATAAATACCATCCCAAGTAGCAGGAACAGGGGCAGAATAGGGACATTAGGGCAGAAAAGTACAGCAACTTAAGTACTATGGACTATGAGAAAGTGCATCTCAGTTCCCAAATTTTTTGCTTTCATGTGTTCTGTTTTCAGCTGGTTACTGATTTACACAGCAAATTTGACCATTTCTCTGTACAATTCTGTTCAAAGAGAGGTTTTGTGAGCTTCTAAAGCAAAATGGTCTAATAATCTATGTATATCTATTCATAAATGAAGTCTTTAGAAATTCAAATAAGAAGATATCCCACTTTGCCTCTGAATATGTTCTGTATTATTTGAATCCAATTGTCAGCTGCCCAAGAAAAGGAAACGAGCACTATTACTTTCTCTTATGTACATGAATAAGGAATAAAAGTCATTCTTAATCTGTGATATTAAAATATAACACATATTCCCTGGTACCTCTAGTGTCTTCTTTGTTCAGAGTACAGCACCTCAGTACTTCTTTGCACTTCTTTAGTATTTATAATGAAGTTATACTGAAACTTTTAGAGCTTACATCTCTGACCTCATCACCTTATCACACTTGATTTCTTTGCCCATGGCAGTCATAGTCAAAATTTGATCTGATGACCTTAAAATAGTACCTCAAAGGTGTCACAGTTTCAAACTGTTTTCATAGAATCATAGAATCATTGAACAGTTTGGGTTGGAAGGGACCTTCAAAGATCATCTAGTCCAACCTGTCCTTGCCATGGGCAGGGACATCTTCCACTCGATCAGGTTGCTCAAAGGCCCATCCAACCTGGCCTTGAAAACTTCCAATGATTGGACATCCACAGCTTCTCAGGGCAACCTGTTCCACTGTCTCACCACCCTTGTCATAAAAAATTTCTTCCTTATGTCCAATATAAACCTACCCTCTTTCAGTTTAAAACCATTGTGCCTTGTCCTGTCACTACAGGCCTTGTTAAAGTCTCTCTCTGTCTTTCTTATAAACTCCCCTGAAGTATTGAAAGCTTGCAATAAGGTCTTCCTGGAGCTTTCTCTTCTCCAGGTTGAACAATCCCAACTCTCTCAGCCTTTTTTCACAGGAGAGGTGTTCCAGCCCTCTGATCACTTTTGTGGCCCTCTGCTCTAACAGGTCCATGTCTTTCTTGTACTGGAGACCCCACAGCTGGATGCAGTGCTCCACGTAGGGTCTCACAAGAGCAGAGCAGAGGGAGGAAATTGCCTCCCTCAACCTGCTGGCCACGCTTCTTTTGATGCAGCCCAGGATACAGTTGATCTTTCTGGACTGCAAGCACACATTGCCAGCTCATGTGCAATTTTTGACCCACCAGTACCCCAAGTTCTTTTCCACAGGGCTGCTCTCAATCCCTTTATCCGCCAACCTGTACTGGTACTGGGGATTGCTTCAACCCAGGTGCAGGTCCTTGTACTTGGCCTTGTTGAACTTCATGATGTTCACATGGGCCCACTTCTCAAGCTTGTCAAGGTCCCTCTGGATGGCATCCTTTCCCTCTAGCATATCAACTGCACCACTGAGCTTGGTGTCATCTGCAGACTTGCTGACAGTACACTTGACCCCACTGTCTATGTCATTGATGAAGATATTAAATACCATTGAATGCATTTTGATGCATTCAAACCATTCTGATGTTCATTCTGATGGAATTCTGAATTGGAAAAGAGCTGTGGCTGTGGTTAGTGCTGAATTTGTTGAGCTATTATACTCTGCAAAAATTAGAATGCAATGCAGGTTTTAAAGGAATATTTATTATGGGGTGGTTTATCATTTTACAATTGTTCAGGTCCATAAATGAAGTGAAGGTTTCTGTACATCCCACTGCATTTGGAAGAGGTTTATTTTTGTTTGCTTACATTTTGCAATGAAAAACTACCATCTTACAAGGGTTTATATGGATTACTATTTGTACTAATCTTATTTAACTGTAATAAGCATTATCGTGATAACCATTTTAGTGTTGAACATAGTGCAATTCTTCACTGCAATAACATTGTGTATAGAGTAAACACTGTAAAATGTGAAGGGAGGTAACATCATCTAGTTTTTATGTGATACCTAGAAGTGTGGTAGCTACGCGCAATGTATGAATTAAAATAACATTCCGGATAAGCAACTTAGGTGATGCTGTTCTAAATAAAATGACAGTTGCAAAATATGTTAATGGTGGGAATAAAGGTAAACAAAATAATAAACCAAGATAAAATAAGCAGGCTCATGTTTACGTTCAAAGGCCACATCATTTGCACCTTGACAACCTGGTTTCTACTGGCTGCAGTTAAATATCCAGTAAGCTTTACCACTTCCCGTGTGATTTCAGTCCCTGGTTTTACAGTAGTTAGGGTGAGAGTAAAGTAAATGTTTGATTGTATGACACCTCTTTTTTGTAGTTTTCAGAAGAACAAAAGTGACACACATTCCCATACATTCCTTAATATCAGCAAGCTCCTGCGTCATCACAAGGAACTTCTTTGTTTAAAATAAACATACAAATAAATAAAAAATATCTCCGTATATCTTTGGGGAAATTCTTTCAAAGCACCTAACCACAGAATCCCCATCTGGTACATCACAGGTGTTCTGTGAGTAAAATGAGGATTTCATTACCTAGGACAGCCTATATAATATATTTCACAAACTCCAAAATTAGCTGCATTTTATCATATGGGAATGATTTTTCTTGTTTTTACTGTCACAAAGTCTGTTAAAATTAAGTCTTGTAAACACAGTGTGAGATGACAATTTGACAATTACATTAATATAGAACTTTTCGGACACTGTGTTTAATCCTCATGGTACATGTATATTACTCAAAGAATTTTGCCAGGACTGTTTAAACAAGAGGTTAGGGAAAAGGAAAGTACTTTATTCTTCCTTACAAAAATGGAATAATTATTTTTTTCCAGGCACAAGTAAATAAACTTCATCTGATTCTATTTCCTAATATACTTTGCTGCATTGCACTGTTCTTGTAATCTCTTATGGATTTTTTAAAAATCATATATTGAATTATTGAATATTTTGAGCACTATAGATGGAACATTATTTCCATAGCTCTTGCATCTCTGAGCACATTTGTATTATTGTTAGGTTCACAGAAAATTGATTCTCAGTGTAATACTCATCTAAAAGATATTATATATAATTCCTCTCCTGGGCATTCCAAAGGAATTCATTACATATTGTCATACTGTAAGATAGTTTTTAACTTTTCCTTTAATAAATAAGAACAAATAAAGAATTAATGATTTTGCTGTAGCAAGCTTTTTTTTTTCTGTCACTTAAACAACCACCATACTTTTCCTGGTATAATTTCCTGCATGAAATGTTCTCTTTCCCCATTTGAAACATCATTCCTAACACCCTGCTTTGGGTGCTGTACAGCCAAAAAATCCCTTAACTTTCCTTAGATCAGCTTTGTTAGACTCAGGACAGAGTACCACAGGTGGGCTTTTACTGCATAGCATTACTGCTATAGCATCCATAATTTTTCTGTAATGTATACAACATTTACACATTGAACTATAACTTCTTTCATGCTGTCTTGAGATAGCAACATGCCTTATTCATAAGTTCATTTTTCTTGAGCAACCTCCAGTCATTCTAAAAAGAAAACCTGAATTTCATATCACGTAGCATCAATATGTATACCCTTCTATAAAAGAATACCCTCAAAATGTATACCCAGCTAGAAAAAGAGCTTAGTAAAATAACTCTGTTTTATTAATATTGTTATTAATTCAGATTGGAAAAAAGACTAGGACAGCAGCTCTGGAAGCTCTTTTTGAGAATTTACTCAATCAAACTTTGTTATCTTGAATCTTCAAGGATTTATTCAAACATAGTTCCCAAGGAATTTAATATATTTTTTAAGTAATTGATTTCAAAATTTGACCCTGATGTTTATTTTCTGGACAGTCAGTGGAGCACCATCCCGTACAAGTTCATTTCTCATTAAAGATAAATTTTAGAATTTTTTTTGGTGAAGGAGAAAGAGGTAATAGTGAAGTCACTCTCCACCTGTCATAAAAAAGTCTATAAGATAATGCACTTGGCCAGGAAGTGTGAGAAAAGTCATTCCCATTCTATGTCAATCCCAATATGACAGGGACTGAAACCCACATATTCCACCTCCTGGGAAGTTCTGTAAAAGCTGATTACTTAAACTCCTGAATGAATGTTTTCAGCACTAAGCTATTTAAAAAAATATCTTCAACAAAGATATCAATGGCACTGCACCAGTGGTTTTGACGGAAATTCTTGTGACTACAATGCTTTGAGCTTTAATTCAGTGGCATCTTAACATGTTATGTGAGTTTAGAACATATTTGCCAGATTTCATTCTTCCAGAGACTATCTGAACAGTTAAATATGAGATATGCAACTCAGCTCAGACAGGATAGCAATGAGTGATGCAGATTTCATTTCACAGCAATATAGCTAGTTACATTTATTTTCTGGTGAAACAGTCTGCTACAGGCCCTTGAGAACCTAAGTGGATTGGTAGGGTTTTAATGAGACTGAGGCAAAATTGATGTACTGAGGTAACAATCTAGGCACCTTAAGTGCTCTTCTGGATCTCACCC
>WEKW01031814.1:82454-109434 GCA_013389905.1 Sula dactylatra | reverse complement strand
AATAAAGAGTAGTCTTTGAATATGAGTGCAAGGACCATTCTTGTACATGAAGAGAATAATTTGGCCACTATTCACCTCATTAACCAACTTCAGGGATATGAGTCAACTGATTTCTGCTTCATTTTTTTCCTTTTTTACTGGTGGGATAAAAATAACATGCTATATTCTTTGTATATGAACACTTCGCTAAACAGCATTAGCTGGCTCAATAGGAACTAGTTCAAAGCCCAAAAAATCACTGAATTTTGGTTACTCATTTAATGTAAAATTGGTAAAAATGTGTTTCTTCCTCTCTTATTAAAAACCAAATGAATAAAATAAAATCTTGATCCTCAAAATAAGGGCAGTGCATTCATATAAGTGCAGTTTTATATTAGAAAAAAATAGTCTTTTGGATTTTCATCATCAAGCAGAAACTGGGATGTGGGGTAGGGAGAGGCAAGTTGAGATTTGTTCATTTACAAGTCAGATTTATGTGTCTATGCTCCTCACAAATTCATTTTGATTTTTAAAAATGGTAACAAATAAAAAGGATGGTTTTGCCAGAAAAACTATAAAGCAAATTCAGCAATTAATATTAAGAAATATAAAAGGTGATGAGAATATGGATTCAATTTTCCATGGACTTTCTGGAAGATAGGAAGTCCTACTGGAAGACAGTAAATAAAAAAGGCATAATTCATCTATTGTATCAGAATTTGTTCCTATGTTGTTAAGTTTGCTCAACATTTTGAGATCCATTTCAGCAGAACTTTCAGATCTCTGGGAATGAAACAGAGTTTTAAATAAAAGTCAATTGAATCTGCCTTTGTATGATACTGACTCTGTGGACTTTACATTCACTAGTTAGCAGATGGCTTTTTCCATAGTTCTGAACTGTCTATATTAATTTTAGTTTGGAGACAGATTGAAGAAACTTAGTTTTATTGGGTACATTTCCTGGACATTTTCCAGTATCTAGCTGTCCTGAGTTGTTTCTAGCCATATGTAAATGTGGGGTCACAGTTTATATCTCATAGTCTTTTCAATCATTACATTGTTACATAAACATTAATTTTACAAGACCTTTTTCTACCTTAATTTTTTGATTTATACCTATTTCATCATTTTGTGGATGACATTCACCTACACCTGCTGCAATGAATGTTTGAATTTATGGGAAATTTTGCCTGAACTTCAACGATTCTTGTCTTCCACAGTTAAGTTTGTCCACTCATAGAAACACCAAACACATTTAAAGCATGGGAATGAGTGTGCAAAAAAATTCAGCAACTACTTCACTGTGGAATCAATTCCAAGCTGAGATATCTACTCAAGCTAACAGATGAGATATTAGAAAAGAAAAAAATAAAAAGGTAATTTACTTTCAGGCAGTTCATATTTTCCCTATGGAGATCTAACAAGTAGTTATATACTTATAAAATCTTATATACAATTCCCTGATAATTACTCAAGGAAAAATGTGTAAGTGTTTTAAAGTTAGCCAGGTCTAATCTTTGATTCTTGTTACTTTATGTAGAAGATCTGAGCTGATATGAGTTTGTTGTATTATATAGTAGTGTACAGTAGGAGGAAACATTAAATATTTCTCACCAGTTCTGTATTTAATAAAAGTACAACTTTGGTCAGAATCATGAAGTGTGGACTGGGACTACTCCCAGAACCCACTTAACTCAGTGTACATATTTCCATTGACTTTCCATTGGAATTTTAGTCAAGCTACTACTGAGAGTTTGCATAATAATGCAAATTTTCATGACTAAAAGCTGTCTTGTTTTTAAAGACAAAATATGGGCAAAAATGTTTGCTGACATGTATCCAAAAAAAGTAAAATTCTGGAACTTCTAAGAAACAATGTTGGGTTTTGGGGTTTTTTTCTGCAGAAATAATTTCTAAATGTTTCCCATCACATAAGAACAGGAAGTTGGTAATGAACTGTATAAAAGAAACCATATGCAAATTACATAACTCTGGTATAATAGGAAAAAGTCCATCACAGTGCTGGTAAGTGATGTTATGTACAGTATTATTCTTGACACTGTTTTAATGCATTTTTCTTTTCTGAAAATTAATCAGTTCTTAAGAAATGTGCACCTTTAATGTCAACTAATAGTCAGAGTTATAGTAAGCATGACTTTAAATATAGAAGGAGTTGGAGTAGCTTAGCCTAAATAGAATTGTCATATTTTTAGAAAACCTGTTGTAAAAAGAAAGTGAATAACTTATTGGAACTGTCAGGCTAATTTGCATATATATTTCTCCAGCCCACTGTTTCTCTGATTTTCCACATTTGCCTGCAGACTAGTCTTAGGTACCTTCTGGAGTGAACAGAAATTACTCTTCAGAAGGATAGTTCAGTCCAAGAGCAACTCCAAGAAAAAAATTCTCTACAAGTTTGGGGCTAATACTAAGCCCATATGCTTTGCAATTCCATACAGTTCCACACCTACAGTTACAGAAATGCAGAATATTTGGGGCTGGAAAACTCTGACAATCATGTAATCTAAACTCCTGTTCAGAGCAGGGTCAGCTACAGCAGGTTGCCTAGAACTGTGCCCAGCAAGGTTTTAATATCTTCAAGGACAGATGCTCCACAATCTCCCTGTATGACCTATTCCAGTGTCTGACCACCCTCAAAATAATAATTAAAAAAAAAATTAAAAAAAAAAAATCTTCCTCGTGGTTAAGTGGCATTTCATGTATTTCAGCTTGTGCCCATTGTCTCTTGTGCCTGAGAAGGGTCTGGCTCCACCTTCCTTACACCCCTGTCCATGTCCCACATCAGGTGTGCGTACACATGGATAAGATCCCCCTAAGCCTGCTCTTCCACATGCTGAATAGTCCCAGCTCTCCCAGACCCCCCTCATCTGAAAGATGGCTCCAGTCCCTTGATTATTTTCTTGGCTCTTTGCTGGACTCACTCCAGCATGTCCATGTCTATTTTCTGCTGGGGAGCCCAGCACTGGATACAGCACTCAGATGTGTCTCACCAGCGCTGAGTAGAGGGGAAGCCTCCCTTGACCTGCTGGCAACACTCTGCCTGGTGCAGCACAGGAGACTGCTGTCCTTTGCTGCAAGGACACATTGCTGGTTCATGGTCAACTTGTTGTCTACCAGGGCTCCTAGGGACTTCTCCACAGAGCCACTCTCTGCTGGTCACCCTTTGGTAACTAAAAAATCACTGCTATGCTGCTGTTTCATTTGGACAATTTTAAATGGGGAAAAATAACAAAACAAATAAAAAAAAAAAAACAGATTTTTTTTTAAGGGGCACTGGAGCATTACACTAATACCAAGGAGGTTCAATACTGAGCAGTATACAATGTGGATGTGACCAGTGGTTCACCTCAGAGAGTACTTGTTCTGAGTAGTGCTAAGACATGAAGAAAGAGGTAAAAGATGCTTCACAATTTTGTATTTAAAATGGAAAGTTTTTTTGTGCTTTGCCAATAAAATTCATGGTGTGTAAAAAAATATCCCATGAGGAAAGTTTAGAAACTGCTCTTTAGAAAGTGCTGTTGGCAGTGGAAGATTGCTAAGGGAGCTTACCTGACAATGTACAGAGTTACATTTGGGGGAAAAAATATGCCTGCTAGAATGTGCTGGAGTGAAAGGTGTTGAGAGGAGAGCTGGGTTTCAGGACTGTATTTGAAAGTAGCTTTTCCCATATGTAGGTGGAAATTACTTTACAAGCTGATCTATACAAGTGAATATAACACTGGCTGGTGGAAATATTGTGCTAAGTCATCTGTGGCAGATTCTGGCTGAAAGACTGCTGTTAGACACTGATGATTTCTGCCAGGGAATTCAGCCAAAAGTGCCCGCACCATGGGTATGGTAAATACCCCATCCCTGGAAACATTCAAGGCCAGGTTGGATGGGGCTCCGAGCAACCTGATCTAGCTGAAGATGTCCCTGCCTATTGCAGGGGGGTTGGACTAGATGCCCTTTAAAGGTCCCTTCCAACCCAAACTATTCTATGATTCTATGATTTTACCTCTAGTGTCTGGAGGGTGTTAACATTTCCCCTCCGTAATGGCAGTATCGTGTGTGCCCCTGCAAGACAGAGCTGCTGATGCCATCACCCCTCCTGAGCATTTACTTTGGATCACTTACTAGGATCCTCATGGGATTCCTCAGACCTTACTGAAGTTGTGGACTTTCTAGGTTTTATCATTTGCTGGTTGGTTGGCTGGGGTTTTTTTATTTACATTTCTTCAGATGACACTTAGTGGCCATGGAAAAATGCATACAGTAACACATAGGCTTCGTACCAAATTTCTGAACATAGAAAAAGCACAGTCATGAGATTACTGCGAAATGTGTCTTATTTCACTTCACTTATTTTTACCAACTATTTATCCCTACCTCCTCTCTTCTTGCTACATGTGGTGAAAGTCCTCTCTAGTTTCCTCAACCAAATTGAGATCTCTTCGACTGAGCTCAGCATTCTTCTCCCTCATTGCATTACTTGATCCTTCAGGTTTCCTTTGTTTAAATGGTCACATCCTCACTTAAAAAAAATAAAATAAAAAAGTCATCATATGAGGCAGGATGCATCTATTTTAAACAGATTTTATGAAGAATTCCAGCCTACTAATTCCTCGTCAATTTGTATTTCAAATATAAAGTTGTGACAAAGAATCTCCACAGGATTAGTTTATGACCATGTTTTATTTTCAATTATGTATTGTTTGTTTTCTAAGACATTGTAGAAATTATTGGTTTTAATTTCTGCTTGACAGCAAAATAAATAATGAAAATCCTAATGAATATTGATAGCCTAACTACCACCATGTTGTATGAATTTCATCTGTAATTTGGAGGCAATGTAGAAATAACCACTCTAATCCATGTGGGAGTCATGAACGGGCCAGGTTCAAGCACTATCAACATGTAGTCACAGCACTAAAGTGAAATAAAGACGGGCTCCAATTCCAAATGTCAACAAAAATGGAATGTTTAACAAAACCAGAATTTAAATGGGCCATAACAAGAAATCCCTTTATTTAAACACCCTGACCAGCTTCAACCTAGGCACCTATGTATAAGCATAATTTGTAAATCCTCAGACTGAAATTCTTGTCTATGTATTTGATCTGCAATCAGGAGGTACCAACTCATAGTGATTCTATTAAAATGAAGTTTTGAATTGGTTCTTACAAAGCATTCTTCATGTACTGTCAAATGGTATGTGGTCTGAGAGGAAAGCTATTATGCGTACTGCAGACTATAAATTTTTTGTGCATATACATTTTAGGCTCACTGAATTCTTCTGTCTATGCTAGACTGATTTTTATCAGGACCTCATTGTATTAGAAAATCTAACAGAGTATGGTGTTTAGACAAACTCCTAAATCCTCTTTTTTAAAAAAAAAATTCTCCTTACATACAATATTTCCATATTGAATATTATATTAATACTGCAGATATTTTAAGCTGGGAGAAAAATTCTTCAGAAGTGGTATATAAACTGTGTGTCTAGGAAAGTTGTAGACATTATAAGAAGATGCGTAAAACAGTACATAGCAGACAAAGGCCTTTACAGTGTATTACATGAGTTACTCCCCCAAGACTGCTCCTTATTTTATATCCGGTTAAATGTTCTGTACTTCTGTTAAAAATGTTAGAAGCTGAAAAGAGTTGGGTTTTTTTCCCCCAATGGATCAAATTTAGCTATAGTGCTTTAGATCTGAAATGAAATATATCCAGTGCAACATAGTTAAAAAATAACACATAGGAGGGAAGTTCAAAACTAAGAAGTTGAGAGGATGCTAAAAGAGATACAGACACAGACACAATTTATCAGCAGTGACAAACAGATCCTTTGTATTGCAATTAGTAAAACATTAGTCAAGTGTATGTGATAGATAAATATTTAGCAAAATGAGTAAAGCTCATGGAAAAAACAAAGACCCCTGTTTATTTTAAATATTGCTGAGTAACAAAATTCTTAGGAGCTCCATTAAATTCAAATTCTGTTATACTTCTGCTAAAAAGCCTATTGTGTGTGGCTGATTTGCATATATCTATGCAAATCTAGAGCTAATTAGTTCCCATCTATCATTAATTTCTATTCATTTCACTTCAGCTTAAGCCATAATATGATGTAGACCACAAAACTCGCACACAACACCTGTAAAAAAGCTAGTCTAGAACTAAGACTGAGACAGGGTTTGGGGAAATAGGAGTCAATCCAGGAAACAAAATGCAGGCAGAACTGAGGTCTGATACCTAGGATGAACAAGAAGGAATAGTATCGTCAGGCAGAGAAAAAAGTTCTTTAAAAAATTCATGTATAAATGTAGTTTGGTAACATGGAAGTCAGGTGATTGAGAGCATCAAGGTGTCACTGATAAACCCATTCAATAAACGTAAGTTAAAAGAGCTACAAATGTGGTGGGCCAATATTTAGTAGGTTTTTTCCCTATGGTTTTTATGCTCAGCTGAGTGTGACTTAGGCAAGCACGCCTTTACATGTTTTTAATACATTAAGTTTGATTTCTGGGTTTAATTTTACTGATGCAAAGCTTAAGGGAATTTGGAAACTGGCCTCTTTCTTATTTGACTGAGGAAAAAACAGACTATCTCTAGCCATTCACTACTTGCTAGTAATAAGAATGAAGAGTTGTTATTCATGATTCTGTAAAATGCTGTTTTAAAAACTGTTGGCATCAAGATGCCTCCGAAGAAAATTAATCCTGAGAGTTCTCCTGATATTCCTTTTTTTTCCAAAGCAATTGAAATAGCTGATCTAGAGTGACAGTGAGATTATTTAAGATAGAACTGAACTGGTCAAATTTTCTGAGTGAAAAAATACATTTACTTATTTTTTTCAGTACTGACGCCACTAGCAAAGAATGACAATGTGAATATTTATTTACTTTCTGTGGACATTTATTTACTCTCTGTGGATTTTTTTTCCCCTGGAAACTGTTCTCTTCATTGTTATCAAAATAATTTTAAGAAAATGCCTTCTCTGCAGTTACAATTTCACCTCTATTCTTAACATTATGTGTGTTAGAATGAACATCTGTAAGTATGTACTTTAGCAGGTATTTTAGGACTTGAGGAAAAGTAGGAGAAAAAGATGAACACAGGACCAAGTATTAAGCTATTTTCTACAGTAGAAGGGAGTACTTTTTTGCCACCCTATCATGTTATCATGTTTGTTTCCCAGCAACATATATATAGGATTAGGTTTCTTGATTTTTATTCATTTATTAATTTGAACTATAATTTAGGTGAAATTTGAATGATGGTTTTAATTTGCTTTTTTATTCCTTTGCTGCCTGCCAGCTTACCACCTGAACAGGTGACTACTCACCCTTAGAAAAGTCCCAAGATTCAGAGGTGACTTTATAAACTATTGAAAAACTTTATTATCTTGTATTTAAATCAGCGGTTCTATAAGAACCACTGGCAGGAAAGCATGAAATGTGACTAGAGAAAGGAAAAACTACCATAGTTCAAGAAGCTCAAGAAGAAACTCTGTCAAGCTTTTGTGTCTCCCCTCTTCCTTTTCTTTCATTTCTCTTTTCTCTCCAGTAACAACTGCTTGAGTGTAACACATCCTTTCAGCAGAAGGAGGCACTAATCAAGGATACAAATGGGGCCAAAAGCTGCAAGTAAGGCTGAGGCACACTCTCAATGCATAAAAAAATTAATTAAACAAGAAGCAGAAGCTGGCTGTGCAATGGGGAGAACAGAGGTATGGGGAGTGATGTCAAGTGAAGGGACTTATGATCAGGACTTGGACTGCAAGAAAGTAGCTCAGCTGTGAGGGGTTGTTAAGAGTCTCCAATAGAAGCTGGGTTTGAGAAGGAAGGGCCTTTAGTTTGGATAAATGAAGGTCAGATTTCTAGAATGCTGGACTTGAAAGAATTACATGAAATGCAGTCAGGCTTGAGGAGAAGGGTGCTAGAGGGAAGAGAGTTGGACTGCAGGAGCTGAGACAGAGTGCATGCGGGGTGGTAATGAGAGAACGGCATGGACAAGAGAGGTGAGGCAGATAGGAAAATAGACTCAAAAAAGAGAAGACATGGATACATTTGAAACTCCCAATTAAGTAATCTCAATTTCTTGACATTACTGCACTCCTCACTTATACATATAGAAAGAGACTACAGATATTCAGACACATTCTTAATGGTAAGACTCACTGTGAGATAAAGGTTTGTTGCAAAGCTGGAAGAGCTTCTGTAGGGCTTTTTGGCATCTCTGTAAAACATTCTTTTTACCCATATGATCCTATGCATCATTTTAATTAAAAAGCCAAGAAAATTAACAAGTTTGCTGGGTGAATAAACTTTCCCCCCCCAACCCCTGAAATTTGCTTCTTGCTTACTTCTTCCCTTTCCCTTTTTTATATATTTAAAAAAATAGTACAAAAGCCTCTCTACACTGAAGAGACATCAAGTTAATGGTAATTCCATCCTACCTCCATCCATCATATTTAAGTCAAGCCAGTGTTTATCTAAGCTACCTTTGAACTGAGTAAGTTTGGGGGTTGTGTGTGGAAATATTAATTAAAGTGAGGATTTTCATTAAAAATACAATTTTGATAAAGGTGTAAAACTTGGCGTAAAAAAGTCAAGTCTTTGTATTCTTGCAAGAAAAATCTAGCCTTGACTTCTGTTAAAACTGTTACTCTCTGCAGGTTTCAGAACTAATATTTTGAAAATCTGACAGTGTTTTAATGATCTGGTAACTGAGGTGTAATATATTGTTATAGAATTTGGAAATACAGACCATGAATTCAGAAGCTCTATCTGCAGTTTGAGAGCCCTACAACTTCTTCCCACTTTGTCTTTTACTTTATTTTGATAATATTCAGAAATGTAAACTTCAGCCTTTACAGACTTGATGGTAATATAATATTTTGTTTGTTGTCCTTTAGATGAAACTGAGTTGTGTCACTTGGTAAAAACATTCATAGATAAAGCTTCAGGTTAACAGACTTTCGAAAACTTTTGCCAAGTTGCTCCATTTTGGAAGAAACCAAGCAAGTATATGTATTTCAGAAGCTATTTAACAAATGTGTTGAGACATCAAATTCAAGGGCCCACTTTGAAATGAAAAGAACCCAGTTATTTTACTTCTTTTTACATAAGTTATGAATATTCAGTTATATGACTGAGGAGATTATCATGAGTGGGAGTTATCTCACCTAACTTAAAATGTTTAAAGAAAAACGTTTGGTTTTTTCCTTCCCCTAGTTGATGACAGCTGTAGAAGATGATTCATCCTATTTTCTTAAATCCCAGTCTTAAGACTTGTGTTGGTTTTGGCTGGGATAAAGTTAATTATCTTCATAGTAGCTAGCATGGAGTTATGTTTTGGATTTGTGCTGGAAACACTATTGATAATAAAGAGATGTTTTCATTATTGCTGAGCAGTGCTTACACAGAATCAAGGCCTTTTCTGCTTCTCACACCACCCCACCAGCGAGTGGGCTGGGGGGGCTCAAGAAGCTGGGAGGGGACACAGCCAAGACAGCTGACCCCAACTGACTAAAGGGATATCCCATGCCATATGATGTCATGCTCAGCATATACAGCTGAGAGAAGAAGGAAGAGAAGGACATTGAGAGTGATGGTGTTTGTCTTCTCAAGTAACTGTTACGTGTGATGGAGCCCAGCTTTCCTGGAGATGGCTGAACACCTGCCTGCCGGTGGGAAGAAGTGAATGAATTTCCTGTTTTGCTTTGCTTGTGCATGCGGCTTTTGCTTTACCCGTTAAACTGTCTTTATCTCAACCCATGAGTTTTCTCACTTTTACTCTTCTGATTCTCCCCGTCATCACACCACAGGGGAGGGAACAAGCAGCTGTGTGGTGTTTAGTTGCCGGCTGAGGCTAAAGGATGACAAGGTTAAACAAAAAAAAAAAAGTGGAGGTGCTTATTTCTCTTCAGTGTGTCAGAAGGATCTTGCAAGACCATCTTAGACTAGATTCTTAACTCTTGGTTGCTTTAAGTCATACAAAATGAATGCCTTACCACATCAGATGGAAAATCAGAGAAACACCTGTATCAAAAGATAAAGCAGGGATGAATGTCATTTTCCATCATCTTTTATATGATTTAGTTCATATTTTACTTCTGAATACTTTGCTTCTTTCTATATTGTTCCAACTGAACTTGCTATTTTACCTCTTTAAAATTTTTTTTTCACCATCCATTTTATTTTTCTTCCCTTCCTCTCAATTGTTATCCTCTGCCATTGAGCAATTACTCTGACTCCCCTGTTCACAGAAACCAGTGAGTTTACCATGTTCCTCCTAGTAAAGATATAACACACTGTAATTCCTGTAACCTTTAGATGGGTATGGTCACTGTGATATATTGTATATTAAGCTATATCTAATATGTCTGGAAAAATGTGTACTTAAAATAGCATTTTCCATTTAACTTTGTTTTTCTTTATGAATGTTAGCTGAAGCAAACAATGTTCTGTCAAATTCCATTAAAAATTACCTGTTAAGTGTATTTAAGGTTCTACAAGTCCTTCCTCAACCTGGTTCCCAGGAGCAAAGAGCTATGCAATAGTAAGTCTACACTCTCTTTGCGTAACAAAGTTCTAGAGTTCAGCTCTATAATTTTCTGAATGAGTGCTCTAACTAGCATAGGAATATACAAGAAGTGTTTAACTTTGAGCCAAAGCTGTGTGAAGGAGTAACCTGTGATGCAAGATCATTGCAGGAAATTGAACAGAGTATATACATCTTTTCATTGCAGACCTAAAAGAGTTTATTGTCCTGATGGCAGAGCTTTTTGAGACAGACTCAGAAGTCTTTTCAAAGTACTGGAGGAACACACTGGCATAAAATGGAGGATCCCATTTGTTAGGGGGACTATAATTGCACTGGAAGTCCCCATGCACTGGGGTTTATATTAAGTTTAGGCAAAGGGAATGTGGCTCTTCATGACTAGGACATTGGGTGATATATCAAGTGATAGTTATTTTTATAAGAAAACTGTAATAGAAAACTTCAAAATTTACATAAATTTCAAAAAATGTTGATAATTAAACTATATGTCATCTTTTTATTCTTTTTTCTCAGAACAAATTTTTTAAATACATTTTGTGCCTTTATTACTCAGATATCAAGTGCTGCATTAGTTCTCATAGAAACAAGCAAGCTATTCTGTTATTCAACCTCCAGACTCACTCAGAAATATATCCTGGAATTTCTGTAAAAGCAACTTTAGTTTTAAAATATTAGTTTAATCTTGACTTGGAGGTGAAGCTATCCCTCTTCATTAAACTCAGCTGTGAACTATTGAGACAGAAAATGCTCCTTCTGAAGAGTTTGTATTCCTCATGGTAAAGTCTTGATCCTCTTAGGGTTGCTGTGAATCTCTAAAATAAACACAGATCAAATTTAAAGCTTTTTTTCTTCAATCTAGCAAATTTCACTGAATAAAATATAAATACATATATATATATGGATGCATAGCATAAATTTTTATTTCCAGTTTAAAAGATGGCTCTTTAAAATGACATTATCAAGAAATTAAAGATATATCTGATTGGCATACCTATTATGCTATATCTGCAAAGTGCATAATCTCTGAACAGTTCTACAGGTACTTCGAGTTTTGATTTTGAGCAGAATTATTCCCAGAATGTTAATAAATAAAAAATGAACTACTATTATTAGGAGTAACAAAAAACAGGATGTTGTGCTGTGTAAGTACTGAGGGGATGTCATATTAGCATCAAAGGTACTGAGAGACATAAAAAAGAAGTATGATAGAAAATACAAACTTTTTAGCAGTGCTTTGTGTATACTAATTTCTCTCTTCTTTGGCCTTATTATACATAGTACAAAAATGGAAGATGAAGAAGCCAAGAAACAATGGGGAAGAGGAAAATAGAAAACACCCTATTTTCCCCTTTTCCAAAATAAAACACAGAAAAAGAAATTTTTAGTAAGAATGAATTACTCACGTTATTCTGTTGTCATGGTTTAGCCCCAGGCATCAACTAAACACCACCCGGCTGCTCGCTCACTCCCCCCATGCTCTGGTGGGATTGGGGGAGAGAATCAGAAGAGTAAAAATGAGAAAACTCATGGGTTAAGATAAAGACAGTTTAATAAGTAAAGCAAAACAGTAATAGTAATAGTAATCATAATAATAACAATAATAATATAACGAAAAGGAAAAGCAAAAGCCACGCACACAAGCAAAGCCAAACAAGGAATTCATTCACTTCTTCCCACTGGCAGGCAGGTCTTCAGCCATCTCCAGGAAGGAGATCTCCAGGAGGTCAGCTGTCTTGGCTGTGCCCCCTCCCCTCCCAGCTTCTTGTACCCCTAGAAGAGCATGGGAAGCTGGAAAAGTTCTTGACTGGTATAGGAATTACTTAGCAACACTTAGCTGCTACTTAACAACTAAAACATCAATGTGCCGTCAGCACTATTCTCAATCCAAATCCAAAACATACTATACCAGCTATAGTGAAGAAAATTAACTTTATTCCAGCCAAAACCAGGACATCTGTTTAACTTGCTCTTTTAAAATCATCAAATTCTGATGGATTTAAAGTTACTGTGTGGTTGTAGAAAAAAGCTAGATAGATCCCTGAGCTGGATATTTTCAAGAAAGGATATGGGTTTTGAGAATTGAACCTACCCATCAAGAAAATGATTGGCATTGGCATTGGCTCTAGGCTACATTGTTGATTACATAGCAAATTAAAAGGGCAGATTAATTAAATGTTTCAAAACATTTCCAGATTTCCATATGATGGGAAAATTTAAAATTATTTTGAGTATAAGATTTATTCTTATTATATCTCAAAAATTATTTGCCTCATTTAAGAACATAAATGATAGTCTGTTACTTCATAATTAAATGTTTTCAGAGTTATTTCCAGGCCTCATTTTTAGTAATGATGTTACATTTCAGTACCTATTGTCCTCTATCTTACATTTGTGCATTTAAGCTTTAGTAACATCTTTTGAGGTAATTCCTGAATAAAGCCTGTGCAGATAAGAACATTTCCTAAGCTATCCATTAAGGTAAGGAGAGAAATTAAGAACTCTTGCTTTGTTCTCCCTCCAAAACCTAATATTATGACCTAATGATCATCTTTCAACTTGAAAACTGCAGTCACCTCTTTCTAGCTTTTACAAGTTACCACCTTGCTTCCCTGTTCAAATGACTCCCTCTAAGAATATCTTACTGATGTATTGCTTTAACCAGTCATAAAAATGTCCTGTAAGATTTAGCAGGGACTAAACTATCAGGACGCTATAGAAATATAATGACGTTTTATTATGGTTATTCTAAAATATATATAACAGAATATTACATTCCTTTAAAAAAATCTAAAAGTAACAAAGATGAAAAACTGGAATAGAGTCTATCATTCACATAATTTCTTTTGGGTTTTGTTTTTGTTGAGATGTTCTTTGATTTACTCATATTCTTTCCCTTTCACTTAAGGAAGGGACTTCTTAAGAAAGGACTTCTTCAGAATAAATTAGACTGATATCAGGAAAAGAAATTTTAAAGTTTCTGCTAAAAATATATGTATTTATAGCTAAGGCTGTTAAGGATTTTTTCCAATGATCTTTTAAAATAAAATCAAATCAGTATTTCTTTTGTGTTTAAAAACTTTTCAGTTTCATTTTTTTGTTGTAAAATGAAGTTTGAAGTTGTTGAAATTCCTGCTTCTGTGTCTTAGACTAAAATCCTAATTCAAAGTAAATTCTAATTTGAGATTCAAACTAGAAATAGTATATTTTTAAAAAGTTACTGGCAGACATAGACAGTGTCTCCTCTTATCTATCTCCAGCTTTTCAAAACATTGTTAAATGAAAATACTTTTTCACTAAAAGTTAAAGGATGCTATGTGCAGCAAGTTAATTAGTGAGTATTCAGTATACTAATCACAGCATTAATTTCTTTTATGATATACTTGGTGTGGGATTCTTGCATAAATGTATGTCTAAGTCAGTCAAACAGGGACATTGTCATAGTCTGTGGAGTGAAATATTTAACTCCAATAAAAAATTTATTTCAATACAGAATAGCAGTCAAAGATAAGATACATCAATAAAACCGGGGCCTATTTCTTTAAATCGAATATATTACATTACAAAGTCTCTAAGTGCCTTTGTTTAGGCAGCTGTATCCCATCCTCATGTCTGGCTCTGGTTCCTTCTGGTTAGTGGTCCATCTAACAACCTTCTATGTACAAAGAAATTGCAGTTTCTGTTCAAGGAGTATGTTTTCTTCTTTCTCAATGAACATTTCGTATCCTTCCTGATAATTTGTCTATGCTTTATGTATGTTTGCTTCTAAATGAAAATTTCAGGATGAAATATTGACCAAGTATAGGAAAATTCATGGTTTACACCCTTGCAGTGTATTTCTGGTCTTTATACTGCAGGATATTTGGAGATCTCAACACACAAATTCCCAGGTAAAATGATTATACAAAATTGTTAAAAAAAAATAAGGTAGTTATATAACCAGAATTCAAACATTTGTGTTTAATGTATATGAGAAAGTACTGTAAACTAAAAAAGCCAAACTTGGCAGCCTTGCAAATCTTGCCGTTTTATTTATTTATGTCAACAAAAAGTTTGTGTCTTTTTATTTTAAAATACTTCACTGTATTTCCGTCCATATCAAACCCCAAGTTTTACAGAAGAGGTATTAATTGTTTAATTTCTATTTATGATATTACATAGATTAACGGAATGAAAACATATTAAAAATTAGAATTCAGATTCAGACAGATGTGGCATGTGATTAAAAAGCAGTGTGATGTAAATAGAGAGGCATGAAATATGTATCTTTGGAACACTTGCAACATTCTCTGTGCAACTTTTATTTCAGGGCAGAAGAATTTGTGAACTACTTTCTTTCTGAACAACACTGAAGATGTTCAGAAGAGTTTGGGTTTTATATTAAGCTCTGTCAAACATTGGGACCAGCACTACTTTCCTGTGCTTGTCTTTGAACCATCTTGTACACTAAACATTTATCTCTACTTACAAGGCACTCATATATGCAAAGAACATAATCTAACAGAATGATTAAAATTACTCAAGTGTACTTCCTGTAGAAAAAGGGGAGGAAAACAAAAACCAAAACCCCAACCATGCAAGAAACTGATGAATTAGAAAAAACTTTTGCAAAATGAAAGTGCAAAGAAAACCATAGCTAAAGGAAAAAAAAACTTAAAAAGGCAGCTTGGAGTTTGTTTCTAGGAACATCTTAGTGCAGTGAGCTATTATATAAAGATTTCTGTGAAGAATTTATGTTCTTTTGTCCACATTATATCTATAAAATATATTTTAAAAGAAAATAAGCTGAAAAGTAGATTATTATCAATGGTGTTTCTTACTGACTTGAATAGAATAGTTGAAATGATTTGAGATTGCTCTTGGATTACTACTATAAATTGACATTTTTCATGTTTAGTGTTTTAGTGTTTATATTATAAAATAAAGAGTTATTGATTTTCTTTGCTTTGTTTTTACAAGCCATATATGGTTTCTTTCAGGGAAGTCAGACTACAGCTACCATAAATGCTGAAAGAAATGCATGCCTTAGGATTTTTAAATTTTAATTCTGTTTATAATTGCATAATATTTTAATGTAACAAAAAATAATTTGGCCATTAGATGTGCAACTTTACATGCTGGGGAAAAACACTGAAGTTTTAGCATCCTAGAAGTTACAATCCTGATTGGGCTTTTGTGGTTTTCCTTTCCTCTGGGAAATAAAGCATTTCTTTTGTTTTGATTCTTATAGGAAATGACCAAAGATTTCTAACAAGCCATTTCAATCAAAATTCTCTTCCATTTCTTGTTATGTATTCCATGTGGATTGTCATGGAATAAGTTTTGTTAGTATGTCCCTCCCTATTGCTTTTTTATTCTGGGTGCTCTTTGAACTGGTGTTCCTCATGTAGTGAGTAATCAAACATAGTAGATGACAATCAATGTCTGTGAGATTATTAAAGAAATGGATCTTAAACCTCCAAAAATTTCAGCATATTTCTAATAATGTAGTCATAATTGTCATCTTGTAGTTCCCTCCAATATATTACAAAAAGACTACATCGCTGCTTGAAATACTTTCATTCATTATGGATGATTAATAGAGTGATTACAGCTCATACCTGAAGGATGACATTTGAAATCTCATTGCTGTGTCATCGTTAAGGAAAGAAATTATTCTCATAATTTCTCAATATATTTACTATTTTATCTCTGAGTCACTTAACTATACCAATTCCTTTCTACCTTCCAGAAGTCCTGTGCAGTATTACTTTGATTTAGCTCCTTCAGAGCATGCTGTAGAGTCATAATTATAAAGTAGAAATGTGTAAGGTAACTCACTCCTTTTGGAACAGGAAATCTCAGTTCAATAAAGCCGACTTCCGAAAAGCTGCGTATGATGGTTTTTTCTCATGTGCAGGTAATGAAAAGACTTTGTTTCACTACATCATATGAACATATGTAATTCTATGGGACCTGACAGGAAGCATCCCAGAGTCCTGAGGGAATTGGCTGATGTAGTTGCCAAATCACTCTCCATGATATTTAAAAAGTCACGGCAGTCAAGTGAAGTCCCCAGTGACTGGAAAAATGGAAACATTACACCAATTTTTAAAAAGGGTTGAAAGGAAGACCCTGGGATCTACTGACATGTCAGCCTCACCGCTGTGCCTGGGAAGACCATGGAACAGACCCCAATAGAAGCTATGCTAAGGTACATGGAGGACAGGGAGGTAATTCGAGAGAGCCAGCATGGCTTCAAAAAGGGCAAGTCCTGCCTGATTAACCTAATGTCCTTCTATGAGGGAGTGACTAAATCAGTGGAGAAGGGAAGAGCTATGGATGTCATCCATCTAGACTTCTGTAAGACCTCTGACACCGTCCCCCACAATATCCTTCTCTCTAAGATGGCAAGATAAGGATTTGATGGGTGGACTGTTCAGTGGATGAGAAAATGGTTAGATGGTTGCATTCAGAGCGTAGTGGTCAACAACTCAATGTCCAGATGGAGGTCAGTGACAAGTGGTGTCCCTCAGGGGTCTGTACTGGGACCAGTACTGTTTAATATCTTCATCAATGACATCACAGCAGTATTGAGTGCACCCTCAACAAGTCTGCAGAATACACCAAGCTAAGTGGTGCAGCTGACACGCCTGAGGGATGGGATGCCATCCAGAAGAACCTGGACAAGCTTGAGAAGTGGGCCCATGTGAACCTCATGAGGTTCAACAAGGCCAAGGGCAAGGTCATACACGCTGGATCAGTGCAACCCCTGGTATCAATACAGGCTGGGGGATGAAGGGATTGAGAGCAGCCCTGCAGAGAAGGACTTGGGGGTACTGGTGGATGAAAAGCTGGACTTGAGCTGTCAAAGTGCGCTCACAGTCCAGAAGGCCAACCATATCCTGGGCTGCATCAAAAGAAGTGTGACCAAGCAAGCTGAGGGAGGTGATTCTGCCCCTCTGCTCCGCTCTGGTGAGACCCCACCTGGAGTACTGCGTCCGGCTCTGGAGCCCTCACTACAGGAAGGACATGGACCTGTTGGAGCGGGTCCAGAGGAGGGCCACAAAAATGACCCGAGGGAGGGAACACCTCTCCTATGAGGAAAGGCTGCAAGAGTTGAGGTTGTTCAGCCTGGAGAAGAGAAGGCTGCAGGGAGACCTTATTGTAGCCTTTCCATATTTAAAGGGGGCTTATAAGAAAGATGGGGACAGACTTTTTAGTAGGGCCGGTTGCAATAGAACAAGGGCTAATGGTTTTAAACTAAAAGAGAGTAGATTTAGACTAGATGTAAGGAAGAATTTTTTTTTTTTTTGTGATGAGGGTGGTGAATCACTGGAACAGGCTGCCCAGCAAGGTGCTAGATGTCCTATCCTTGGAAACATTCAAGGTCAGGTTGCACAGGGCTCTGAGCAACCTGATCTAGCTGAAGATGTCCCTGCTAATTGCAGGGTGGTTAGACTAGATGAGCTTTAAAGGTCCCTTCCAACCCAAACTATTCTGTGATTCTATGATTCTTTGAGTTACTGACATCCTCTGTTGCCTTTAGGCAAAATTTCCAATAAAACAATGGAATGAATAATTAGAATCATCAGAATGGTTGAGTTTTGTCCTCTGTGTTTGTATTATTATCAATATATTTTTCCTCAGAGAATATTTTATATAGAGAAGTGTCTCTATTTCTTTAAATATTATTGCCCTTTTCACTTACTTAAACTTGTAAGATCATTAAGATATTCTTAATTTTTAATTCACTAAAGCCTCAGTAGAAAAATCATATAATTTCTTGTAGCCTGCTTTCCCAAGACAACACAAATCTGCTTTGCATTTGTAGAGTGTGTCCAACTATCTGTTATTTCCTTCTCTATTTACTCAAATTTTCTCTCAAGCAGTTTTCAAATATAAATATCTATAGAGCATAAATGATCTCAGTGTGTAGAATCCTATGATATAAGTTCACTTATGTTATAGCTATCAAAGAATATCTCAGAGGGAGAAATCAGGGTAAATAATGAATAAATTTCAAACCTCTAAAAAACCTGTTAGCCCCCATACACTTACCCAGTGTGGTGCTCTGACCCCTCTGTACTTGACTGCAAATACTGTTCAGCTGCATTAGCAGCTCCTACATAAGTATTTTGCACATTTCACATCATCCTTCTCTTGTTCACTAGAGGGACATCACCCACGCTAGAGGGAAAGACCGTAGTAACATGAACAAAACTTTCAGTGCTAGCTTCATATCTCTCTGTTTAGCAAAGATAAAATAGGACTGCAACAGCTGCTCATGTCAGAAAGGCCAAGAGAACAAGTTTTCCCAATAGCCATAATTTGGACCTTAGTGTGATGTTTTTCATGTCTCGTTAGTGCAGGAAGGAAGGATAGTTGGTCTATCTGAAAAATTGAAGTAAAGGTAAAATTCACTGAGAAGAAACAGACTTTCTTTGTGTAGGGCAGACTGTGAGGTAGTAATTGTAGAGCAAGCTATGTATGCTAGATGAGATAGACAGTCTTAAAGAGCTCCAGGACTGGCTGTGGGATTATTGTTACCTGACTTTAACCAGCTAAAAGTTAACATCTGGGTTTTGCTAGTCATTTAGGCTCTTTTATAATCAATGAAAAAGGACAAACACTCCCAAAACAAGATTCATCCACTCATCTTAGATGTCCTGATGGAATAAACGCCACTGAAAAGTGATTCACTTCTCTTCATTGACCACAGAAGGATCTTATGTGACTAATTTAGTGTAAGTGATAGTTTTAAAATTGCTGTACTTTAACAACATTAATACAGAAATAAAGTGAGAGAAAAATACTCAATGACCGTGATTTAATCTATAGTCAACCTTGGGTTATACTGTACTCTCATACAACTTTGTACTTAAGGCCTATGAGCACATAAGTTTAAGTGTCTTTAATGGATCTTCTTTTACAGTTCATTTCTCCATACTTGGGAAATTGTCAGTATATCTGTTATTGCGCATACAAATAATACAGTTTCTAGTCCAAATGGCTTTTAAGCCTCTATTTAAAGAGCAGAACCCAGATTACTACTGAATTGGGATAAATAAATGTTCTCCTTTGAACAAAATTTTGCTTAGCATCATTACTGGAATGAATTTGTGTGGATCCTGTCTACATTTCTGGATTTGAAAAAGCATCTGGGACTGAGCTGCATGAAATATTTATCTAGAAACTTGAATCCATCCAATATACCTTGCCAAACCTACAAATATCAGTCCAGAACCATGATATCTGGCAGAATTTATGTGATGCTATTTCTAGACACTGAAGAAATCTTCAATTTCATCAGTAGGAGTTGGCCCAGGGCCTGCCACTATGATTTCATTCTGCAGTATCCATTTTCTTTAGTCTAAACAAACCAGTGTGCTCAGTCCAAGTCAAGACAGTGCAGAGTTCTGTAGCACAGTTATTATATCCATTCATGCAAGCTCTTTTCCAGTGTTCAGTTCATTGAGAGTTTAACCCTATGTTGGATACGTTTTTCATATTTATGCCTTTCATTTTCAGCTTGTGGAACAGTGAGGGACCCTTGTATCATCTAGACCAACTCCTTGCACAGTGATGATAAAATAAGTCTTCCACAGAACAATTTTGATGTATATTAAAACTTATTTATCAGAGGAAAAAAAATCAGTTAGAATAAATGATGAGGAGTCAACTATAATATTTGTTAAGAAGAATCAATAGTTAATTGTAGAAGAAAATTGGGAACCAACAGGGAGATTCAGAAAGATTGCTTATGTTAACAGAATAAGAAAATGTTTTTTCCAGCAGTGTTCTGGTGGGAAACATGGGAAGATTTTATTTGTCAAGGATGTTGTAGTAATCGAACTACCATATCATAAAGTCTCAATGGATATATTACACAGTAAGAACTTGGATTTGAGGATCCATACTGAAGGCCAAACAAAGTATGATATCCATTTTTCCTTTTTCTGTTAAAGCCTCTTAATAATTTTGAGGAGCCTCAGCACTTATAAGGTATTAAATAAGGATTAACAAGAAGCAGTGCTAGCATCTCTGACATTTTGTAAGGATATTTTATGGTTTTGCATGCAACTCATTCAGCCTTCAGATTCCATAAGAACCTTAGCTTTTATTAGAAAGAACAAATTTTAGTATCATGACTGAGGTGAAATATGTCAAGGACATTCTGAAAACTGAAAAGCTAACTGGAGAATAAAAATTCCCCCAGATGTATAGTTTAAATTAAAAAAAAAAAAAAAAAAAAAAGAATTTCCAGGATCTCTATGTCATACATAGACCCAAGTCATAACTTCTGAAATTGACAATACTGACAAAGTCTTTCACTTTTCTTCTTCTTCTTCCAAAGCCTTGGGGAGAAATAGCTAGATTCATTTGCAAGTTGGGAGTCATTGCTCTAAACCTTATTTCATCTTCTTCTGTCTTTCATACACAGTAGTGATTCCTACTCACATCCTTTTTTCCATATATCATCTCCTCTCTCTCCTTTTCTGGGTTATTTGCTTTCAATCAGTTACCTCAGAAATGTTACATTTTCTCTTTTCTCTACCCTAATTTAAACTAAACTGTTTCTATATGATGAGAAAGTGAGAAGAAGAGGAGGATTATTTTTTTCTGACTTCTACAAATTTGCCTGAAATGTTTAAGGAACCATGAGGTCTTGTTTCTATTACATGAGATTAACTTTATTTTTATTTTTTTGCTTAACATCTTTAGTATGTCTATCAAAATGTGAAGAGCTGTCAGTGCTATCAAACCTCCAAGCTGGTCTTACAAAGCTGTAAATTTTATGGAGCTTTACAGAGTGTAACTGAACTAATTTAAATACTGGCAGTGCAAAGTTCTTAAAATGCTCTTTAAAATTGGAGGACGATTAATTATAATCACATCTGATTTGCAGGCATAATCTTCACATAGTTTATTTTATTAGTTTAGCATGTTAAAACGGGTTATAAAACCAAAGGAACATGGTCTGGGAGAATTATACTTTCAGAATTTGAATCCTTCAGAATCTCCAAACTGCAGTGCTCCTGACAGTCACCCAAATGTGCAACTTCTGTCATTCTTCTGTTACATAATTTACCATGGGTATATAGCAACAAGCCAAAGGAAATGTTTAAATTGCTGTTATATAGCAGCGATGATCTGGCAGCACACATCAGCCAATTCCTGCCTCCTTGGTTTAGGTGTCAGGCAAATATACAGCCCAAATGACATTACCAATTCCTATCATCTGGAATGACACAATCACACCTTTGGGTTACTTTGCAAGATACAGCATAATAACAGACCCTAATTATTCCACTGTGTTTATATCCAGTATACCAATTTCTCTTGACTTATGATATTAATATATGGACAATTACATAGAAGAGACAAAAAAGAGAAAGAGGTAGGAGGAAGGACTACATATCCGAGGACTGCTGAGCAAGGACAGAATTCAGCTGCCAAGGGGGCAAGACTGTCTATGCTTAATGAGGGAAGTGTCTGAGGCACAGCACGATGGGGGAGGCTTTCACACATCCTCTGTGACTGCTGCATGACCAAGGTCCATCTCAAGTGCCTGTAGGCAAATGCAGGCAGATTGGGAAGCAGGATGACGTGAAGTTCTCCATTATATTCTACTTCACTCAGTTGCTGCTTGTATGGTTAGCTCTTATTTTTCCTCCAGCATTTGCAGAAAACTCTTGGAAAAGCAAGTTAAATGTGAGTCAGCACTATGCTATTGCAGCAAAGAAGTCCAAAGGCTTAATAGCTACATTAGCAAAAACAAAAAAGAGGAAATAATAGATTTTAATTAAGGATAGTAAAAATCAAATCAAAGCAAAACAAAAGAAAGCAAAACAACTAAAAGCAAACTTGCCCTTGAAACCCTGTAGTAAAGCTCTAATGGCATTATTCACCACGGAAAAATAAGAACTTACCATAAAAACAGAGCAAGTCAGTGGAGTATGATACAAGTTATGAATTTCAAGTATCCTGAAAATATGTCAATATGTCATGAATCCACTAAAGACATACTTAGAAAATAATGTCAGAGGTTTTCCACGATAACATTTACTGAGTGCTTTGTCATACAGTAAAGAGATGTCTTTTGCCCTTTAAGATTGCTTTTATTTTTGAGAACATGTAAACTTGTGTGAGTGAACTGAAAAATACCTGAGGAAAAGTATTTCCTGCTAAATTTCCTGATAATGGAATAATGTTATCTTCTTCTTCTGAAAATCCTATTTTGTATGAATCTTTTCCTGTTCTTTGGCTCTGATGAATGATAGAAGAACGTCTGTGCAGCAATGTTATAATAATAACAGGAAATCATGGAATGATGCAATCCTGTTTGAACACCTCAGCATCATTTGGTCAGTACAGCCTTAGATTGCTTACAGAGTTACCTTTTGGCAACACCTGTTTTTAAAGGAAAAAAAAAACCAAAACCAAAAAAATAAAAACAAAACAAAAAACAAATACTAAAAGCTTGTGTAACCCTTTTTCTCAAATATGGAAATTTCTCCCAGACAAGAGGATCTAAAATTCAGGAGAAGTTATATTCAGTACCTTGTAGGACAAGACCTCTGCAGAGATAGTAGGAGCTTTTGGCCTTCTCACATACTCAATAGGGTAGGACACTTAATTCTTTGTTCCTCAGCACTGGAGGCTTTAAAAATATAACACACAGACTGTTAAGAAGTTGATAAAGTTTCCTAAAACTAACACTGTGACTGAAGAAGGTGGAAGTCTTGCAGAGCAAAAGCAAACCCTCTGCTAATCTATCTTGTGTCATTTTTCTGTGGTTTGTTCTCTCTGTAATGCTTGGGATAAATGGAAAAATGCAGAGTTAAAATAATACTTGTATGATAAATGTTTCTTCTCATAATGATTCTAAAATATGTGATGGTGGGCTTAAAAATAATACAGAAATCCTATACAAGTTTTGAATACCACTGGTGTCACGTCTCAGGAATTTTGCAAGCACTTTACCTTGGAGGGGGAGGAGTACAGGGAGTCAAAGAAAACCAAGCATCTAATAAATGAACAGTAAATTAAAGGCAGAGTTCCTGGCAGCCTTGTACGGCTAAGAAATGTGTTTGTCACATGACATACAATGAGACTAGAGAATGATAGAATTTGTATTAAGAGTAAGAAGGAATACGACACCAAGCTAAGTGGTGCAGCTGACATGCCTGAGGGATGGGATGCCGTCCAGAAGAACCTGGACAAGCTTGAGAAGTGGGCCCATGTGAACCTCATGAGGTTCAACAAGGCCAAGGGCAAGGTCATACACGCTGGATCAGTGCAACCCCTGGTATCAATACAGGCTGGGGGATGAAGGGATTGAGAGCAGCCCTGCAGAGAAGGACTTGGGGGTACTGGTGGATGAAAAGCTGGACTTGAGCTGTCAAAGTGCGCTCACAGTCCAGAAGGCCAACCATATCCTGGGCTGCATCAAAAGAAGTGTGACCAAGCAAGCTGAGGGAGGTGATTCTGCCCCTCTGCTCCGCTCTGGTGAGACCCCACCTGGAGTACTGCGTCCGGCTCTGGAGCCCTCACTACAGGAAGGACATGGACCTGTTGGAGCGGGTCCAGAGGAGGGCCACAAAAATGACCCGAGGGAGGGAACACCTCTCCTATGAGGAAAGGCTGCAAGAGTTGAGGTTGTTCAGCCTGGAGAAGAGAAGGCTGCAGGGAGACCTTATTGTAGCCTTTCCATATTTAAAGGGGGCTTATAAGAAAGATGGGGACAGACTTTTTAGTAGGGCCGGTTGCAATAGAACAAGGGCTAATGGTTTTAAACTAAAAGAGAGTAGATTTAGACTAGATGTAAGGAAGAATTTTTTTTTTTTTGTGATGAGGGTGGTGAATCACTGGAACAGGCTGCCCAGCAAGGTGCTAGATGTCCTATCCTTGGAAACATTCAAGGTCAGGTTGCACAGGGCTCTGAGCAACCTGATCTAGCTGAAGATGTCCCTGCTAATTGCAGGGTGGTTAGACTAGATGAGCTTTAAAGGTCCCTTCCAACCCAAACTATTCTATAATTCTATGCTTCTATGAATAGTAGGGAACCAAGACATGTTTTTAGAGTTCCATTCATACCCTGCACATAGCCAATGAACAAGGAGATTTTAAAAAAAATTTCCTTAGTGAAAAATTTGGCACTGTAAACTGATACTAGAGTACAAATTGTTCGGTATTTGTTGCCTCAGCATGATGGCTAGTAGTTGCCTCGGAAGGAATCTTGAACAGGTATTAAATTACTAAGGTACTTTAGGTACAAAAGGTACTAAGGATCAGGCAAAAATTCAAGTGAACTTGGCCCATGCAGTTTTCCCTCCTCTTTGTATTCCTGTTTCAAGATTTGTGTTCCAGAACCTTAATTCATGAAAAATGAGGTTTTCTGACAGAAGCAGCTTTTGAGTATAATGCACATGTATAGCGTTAAATAATTTATCTCTACACTTCAGTCCCAAGGGATGGTCTACTGATCTTCCAAAATGCATAAATACTAGTTTATTCCTATGTTATTCTTAGTGTGAGCAAATAATTTTCCTCTGGAATGAAATCTGTGTGTGGTTCCAGACTTGTCTAGGTTTCTGATGTAAGGGACATCAGGTTCAGCTTCTGCTGCTTTTCTTCTCCAGCACTATTCCACCATAATATCTATTTTTAGAAGGCACAGCACATACTTTCATTTTTTTATACCAAAATGAGCATTCTGAAAGACAATATCACAATCATCTTATTACCTGAATACTTCAGACTGAAGCCCTCTAACCCCAGTTATACAAACATAAGTCATAAAGACTCAACAAATTCTAGATAAGCTAAAACAGACAATCTACTGCAGGGAGGATATTCATGTACATGTGGTGCTCCTGTCTAGAGTAGATATATTTGACAGTCTAGGCATACGTCTACTGAACTATTCATATTGTAGGCTAAAAATCCTTTTTCTATCTCTTGGATCATCTGGATATATAGTGATGTAGTAACTAACCCATGTTCACTTCTAATGGGAAACAACATTTAAAATACTTTTGCATATCACATAGATACTGCCCAGTGCTGCTGAATAAAAAGTCTGACTGACAGACTTCTTGATTTTTTCAGTAGTGATGTGACCATGTCAAGTGCATCCTGAAAAAAGAGACTACTGTTTTACATAATGTTAATGGTTGTTTGTGGGTTTTGTTTGTTTGTTTGTTTTAAATCATTATATAATCCCTGTGGTAGATATTATTTTCTAATATTCTGTGCTTCTGAGCACTTTCTTCTGATTACCATAGGCTATATCAAAACTGGTGGATTTTTGAGTTCCTGTGTGATGATGTGAAATCAGCTGTATATCAGATATGTCTGTCTTTCCTGTGGCTTAATTTCCAGGATGCAGATTTAAAAGAAAGTGAAGCTCAGCCTTTCTTTGGGAGTCAGATCCACAGTTCTGGCAAGATCACTGTCCACAGAGATGTGTCCTTTGCTATGGAAACAAATTTAGCTCTCCAGTAGTGTCATTTGAAAAAAATAAATTTTAACCACAGGTGTAAAACACTATCTTCTCTCTACATATTCAAAAATGTTACTTAAATCACTTAGATCTCTACCCACTTTTCAATGCCATGTCTTTAATTTTCTTGGATTTACTGGAATTTGGCCAAATAACCTTCTGTTCTCTCCTATCCTTGTGGTTTACCCTTTAAACCTACATGGAGAAAGAGTAATAAAGAATCATCCATGAAAACAAATGTACAGACAAATAAGAAGTTTAGGAAACTTGAGTTATGCACAGTTTCAGGTCATTTAAAATCATTCTATTTTTATTTCAGTTAAAAGGCAACGACCTTTTTCACTTCTGAATACAAGAATACATCTTACTGAACAAATACATATAAACTGTGATCCCTGGTTCTCCATTATTTCAATGTTTCTTATATTTTCATTGCTCTCTCTGATATGTTTCTGCAGACAAAGTAGCAAGAACTGGAGATCCTTTTATTCTAAGTCATATGAATGTCAGTTTTCTAAATAGACAAGTGATGCTAGTACAAATACCTAACATTTCATTTTCAATAAATTATTCCTACATACACTTAAGTTACTCAGTTCTTGAAATTCAACTCAGGACAAGGGGGAATTGTGTATGTGAATCATTCCATTGATTTTACTGGAAGTACTCATCCAACCAAGCAGTAAATCTTNTCTGCTCTTTATCAATTATAAGACATCCATTTGAGAAGGTTTATACTTGAGGAGAGAAATTTCAGAACAGTAATCATGAAATATGTGGTTTTTACAATTTAGATTTTTACCTTTGAATCTCAAGTACCTGGACAGTAGAATGGAACAAGGTACTTTCTCTGTTACTCAGTTATGAGATTAGAAGTAAACCCTTTATCCCAGTGTTCTGAGAGCCACAAACTTGTTCAGCATGTTTTAGCATAGGCATTTGATCAAA
>WEKW01031814.1:51518-82057 GCA_013389905.1 Sula dactylatra | reverse complement strand
ATAGTCTTACTAAACATATTAAGCAAATGAAAAATCAATAAATAAGCAATCTAGCTACAAAGCCGTTAGATTTTTCTTACTATCAGATAGATTCTGAAAATAAAATAGATCAGAGGAAAAGCAGAACAGCTCAGTTCCTACCAAACTTTCACCAACAAACCAGTAATATCTCAGGGAAAAAAGGCAAAATTATTTGTCTGTTTGCAAATTGTTGCAGTTAGTTCATGAGAATTTGCAAAATAGATTCTCTTGGTACAGGCTACCAATTTAAATTCCGTATTNAAATATTTAATGCCAACCCTGTTGTGAATCAGAACCTTTACACTAACAATGAAAAGAAGGAAAATTCACAGTGTTCTTAGTTCAAACAAGGAAGTTTTTTCTGATCTTGGTGATTTCTGAGAACGAAAATGACACTTTAGGAGACTAGCTAGTTCACAATTAGTTTTCTCTACAGACCAGACTTTTTGGATGTTTTGTAGATAAGGCTCACCAAGCAAAGCTTGAATGTCTGCAGCCATGAGCGATGCCCGTACTTACTCAGGACCCAGACTGGTCTAGGCAGCTACAGCCAGTATTCATAACAAGTTTTCACACTACTTAACTTATTAAACAATCTATGCATAATATAATAGTTTCCAAAACACAGATTCAGTTACATTAAGTCTGTAATTTCTGAGAAGCCCCATTGTTTTATTCTGAAGCTCTGTGTTCAATGCATCCCAGCTTAAAAAGTAGCAGGGAAAAATATAGCTTCATCTCACACTTCCTATGAGATGTGGTTTGGCTGCTCAGTTCATGTCACTTAGTAATTAGACCTCCTTGTGAAGGTTCAGAGTCATGGGGCGTGCTAAAATGCAACAATGATTTAGTTATGCATTATTCCATTTCTTGCACATCTGTTATACTAAGGAAACTGGGGACTGGTGCCATACCATGGAATAATTGCAGGGCTCTGGATGTTCCCTGAAACTGAAGGATCATTTAGCCACTGCTGTAAGCTTTCTAGGCAAGTGTTCTCATGCTCTGTCACACATTAAGAAGAACAGATCCTTGGTGTTTTGTAGATCCTGTGTTCTGATCTCATAGCAGTAATGTCTCTAAACTTGGTTTGGCTTTGCAGAAATTTAAATTTTGATGAGGGGTCTGAGGAACAGATGGCAGGGTGAATGGCACTGTTAAAATCCTGATGAGAGAAGAAAAGCTTCATGTCTGGACACATCTTGCTGCACTGCAAGACTGATTTGAGCAGCTCCATTTAGTTTTCAGGAGACTGATAAGCTGGAGCACTGTCAGTCAGTTTGTTCATCTGTGCTCTTGGAATTCCCCTGAAATCAGTCCAGAGGTTGCTTTGGCTCGATTGAAACAGACCCACTCAGTGGAAAGCAATCATTCTCTTTTCCGCATTTGACCCAAACTCATGGGAGCTTTCATGATAGTTATCATCCTTCTTGCTAGATCAGGCCAATCTTGTGTGACACTATCAACATTCCACAGTGACAGAGAAAATTAAGGAGAAAAAAAAATAATATAAATCCATTCAGGCTGCAGAAAACAGTGATGGAATATGAATTTCTAAGAGGATGTTTTGTGGGTTTCTTTTTTTAAAAAACCCCACTCCTTCTTTGTTATATAAGCAGTTGCATTTTTGTAATTACTTTTGCAATTACTTTCTTTCTTCCTATAGCACATCTCACAGGTTAAGGACTGTAAAGTACCGCTAATATCTCAGAATGCAGGGACATTGGCCATAAAACAAATCTACTGCTGGCCACATATGAAGGTGTCTACAGAGCTCTGGCAGATCAGTGGTGCCACTTGGGACTATCACAATGCACAAAGTAAAGAAACCAGTCCAGGGAAAAGTTCTTAATCTCATCCTTTTTGTGAGCAACTCATTGCAAGTTCTCCACATTAGTGATTTGGTTAGACACAAGGCAAATATACCAACAGCTATCAATATTTTCCCCTGACAGGGAAAGCCCACAGTTTTGCCTTACTGCAGTAAGCATTAACTATATTTTCAGTGTGAAAGTAGTTTTCTTTCATGTTCCCTTAAAAGTATTTATTCTGTTAACATTACTGTCAGTAACCTGATTTGCTAGAACTGCACAAAAACAGGTTTCTGGAGGTAACACCCAGTGCTGAGAAGAATTGGAAAGAACTTTATAGAAATGCTATTTGTCTGATCTGATCAAAAATATTTAAAAATCAATACACTATGCCCAGAAGATTACATTTAGGCTACTTTATCACCTTTGCCTAATGACTGCTAACCTTCTGTAGTCTAACCATACATGTCAGTCTTCACTGAAAGCTTACACAGAAAGTTTGTGCTTTTATGTATTTTTACGCATGTTTAAACTTAGAGCTCTAGCAGTAAAATGTCTGTTACTCCTCTGAGTCGTATTTCTCAATTATTCTTTCTCATCATGGTCTTTAAGAAAACATTAAATAATCTGTAAAAGGAGAATATGTTAGAAGATTGATGTAGATGAAATATCTTTCAAAGGTAAGCTGCAGTTCCTTGAGCTTGAGACAGTACTAGTGCAGTCTTAAATCTGAATCTTGAAACTTGACTCCAGATATTCAAGAAAGTTACAATATGAAATGTTATAATGGCTGATGTCTCCTAAGCACCTTATAATACATTGGACTGCCTTGGCTTCTCTCAGGTATCCAAGATCCTTACATATAACACAAAGAGTCTATCAAGGTCATAAAAGAGCTCTCTCAGCTGGCCAGAAAGGATCCTGAGAAAAGAAGTGCCTTACAGAAGGGTGACAATGATGAGGATGCTTACCCAGCAAACAGAAGCAGCTCAGTTCACTATGTTGTGGTAGAAGAAGGGAGGAAGGATTCATGGGGCTGGAAAGGGAGAGGGCAGAGAATTCATGACACTATCTTCTCACAGGTAAAATTGTGGGGGGGATTTTTTTATTTAAACATTGGATGAAATAAGGAAGGATTTATGCAAGCAGAAACAGAACTCTCTGCTTGTTATACTGCATCTCTATTTCCAGTTTCACTGCGCACCTTATTAAGAGAGGTAGAAAATTTGCTGACCCTTCTTCTTTTACAGAAAATGATTGGGGTTGGTTCTCTGTCAGAAAGAAAAACTCATATAAAAGTTTGTATGAAAAAAAACCATATTTGACTTTTTTTTGGTAAATCGTATAAATATTAGCTGTTCAATGAGAATGAAACCCATCACTTCCTTCATGATTCACCTTTTTTAAAAAGTCACCTCTGGTCCAGCTCTGGTCAGCACTGCATTTTGTGAGGTGTCTTAGGCATGGTCTGACAACAATCATGAGCTTGAATCTTGTAGAGCCCTAGCTGTGGACTACAGACAGTTTCACAGTCTGTATTGGGCATGGGCATGCCCCGGGTGCTGAGCTGTATGGCCCATCAAAATCTGGCCAGGTCCAAGAATACACAGAATGTGTGGAAACTGGGTAGCTTCAAAGTTAACAGAGGAACAAAATCAGAGTTCTGAGCAGTCCAGTTTTTAATTTAAGTATCTTAGACTCACTTGGATACCTAAAGCCTTGACTAGAACTTGCCCTAATTTATCAGCTTTGGTCAAACACCAAACTTTTTTGTTTTGCTGTTTCTGAGTAAAAATTAATAAAGCAAAATTTGATCTACATGAACCAATAAATGTGAGTGTGGAACACTAATTGCAAAATTATTTCTTGAAGAACATCTCTGAGGCTATTTCAGGTTGAGATTTTGCTCAAGGAAAGCAAGAATCTAATTTAAATATTACTGTAATTTAAAGTTTTCATATTAATTACCATATACAGAATAGTTATTGAATTCAATACTACCATATTAAAAACAGATAGATAATATAAGTTTTTGTTTCCCTTATAGAGATTTTTTTAAGTTAATGGAATAGTGTTTAGAAAATGCCTTAACAAATAGAAGAAAAAACTGACAAGAAAGAAATTAAATCAAGATGACTACAACTATTGCTTTCCTTTAAAAGAGAACTGCTGCTCTTTTTCAGTCATTTTGGTTTATGTGGTTTTATATGTTTAGTTTGCATTTAAAAATAATTGAAGAAGTACATGCAAGGGGCCGAGGACTTTTTTCTGAACATTCACAATTTTCTTCAATAAGTATAGGAGGATGCACTAAACAGAAAAGTTCAATTTGTTTTCAGTTTTTCTTTATTTTTCTTCTATTAAACCCTTGCCATCAAGAAATTGACACTGTTTGATGTTAAATCAGGAAATAAGAAACAAGAGGAAAATAGATCTTTATTAGTTTTATAAAGGAAAGAAACTGGCTTCCTAACTCCTAATTAAATTCAACCTGGACATATTTAGTAGAAAATAATTGTGTTATCTCTCTTTTATTTAGTTTACTTTTCTCATAAGGATGGATACAAGAAATTAAATTGCTGAATTAAATATTATTGTTACAATGAACAAATAGCTATTATGGAATATTTAACTCAATTTACTAGAAACAGAATCCATAACATCTATCTCTGGAAATTAATACAGCAACATATTTATTACTGATTACTTTAATGGTTTCAGTAAACTGAATATCTAGCAAAAGAAAAAAATTTGGTTTTCTTGATATAAAATACTTAAAATTTGTTAACAATAAGCAGATTCAGTCTGAACGTAATGCAAATGTAATTCTCAAAGAAAAATTATTTACAGAATTTACCCCTCAAAATACCACCTATCCCATATAAGAATAAACAACTGATTTGACTTCATTATAATTGATTAATTATGTATATTTAATTATAATTAATTAATTGTCTTTGAAATTGTAACTCAGTAATAGTAGACATTGATACCATGACATACAGAGAATTAATTTTATCTTAAATATGCTTTCCTACACATGTAGAATAGTTATCTTTTCTGTTTGATTATGCCTTCCTGTCCAAAGAATATTCTTCAAACCTTCAGCTTTCTACTTTCTTAAGAATGTGGTTCTACTCAACTATTAAAAAGCAGCATGGATTAATCCAGTGAATTAATAAATAGGCAAACTGTGGCACCATTGGGGATTTTGGAAAGCTCAAATGAAATGGAAAACACAGAATGAAACAAGTGGATAAAAGCGAAATAGATCATAATGACTGATACATATTTTTAATCACTCAAGCACTGTTTTATCAAAGGTGTGATATTGATTCAGTTTAGTAAAAATACAGAACTTTAACAGCCTCTCTGGTTTTGCAGCTTTATAAGCAGTCTGAAGCTAGTCAGCAACATTCTTTTTCAAACACAATTTAGGGATGACAATTTAATCTCCATTGGTTTACTGGGTTATCAAAAAATCAGCTCTAAGACATTTTTAATTAGAATTTATTTTTTCAATCTATCCACTGCTCATCTATTGTAAGGTGAGAAATTGCATGGATAGTATTCCAACCAGTGTCAGTAAAAAGGGTAGAAACATTTTAGCGAATATGATATTTAGCATTAATGATGAAATATTTAGCTTTTGTGATGTTTAGGACTGTGATACAGGGAAAATTACACTGAAGATCATTTATGCTTTTGCCCAAAGCCTCCCACATTTCCAGACAGGGCAGAATTCCTTTTAGACATTGCAGAATTTGGAAATGTGATTTTTGATATAGACACTACGATGGACGTAACGATTCTAATACTGCCCTATGTAATCTGTAGGTAGTACAGATATATCTTAATCATGAGAATTATCTTCTATCAGAATTGATAGTCTGATTACATAATACTAATCCTGCGTTGCATACAAAGGCAAGGGACAACTCCTCTCGTAACAGTGAAACAAAACAAAAAAAACCCCATCATTCCTTTGTAATATTATTCAGAACAGACCAGGAATTTGATCCAGAGCATTCTATTCTACTGTTCTCAAAAGCTTAACCTAAAGTAATTGAACTTTTGCACAGACTAAGTCAGATTTGCAGGGATGATGACAGCACCACACTCCTGTTGATTAATCTCTCAGACACATTCATACATGATAAGCCATACCAAATAATGTTGGTTAGTGCTCAGGAGCAATAACTACAGAGTTCTAGCCTAAGAAAGACTGCTAAGTGTTGGAAGGAAGTCTGTAAATGACAGTTTGATGAGTAGAAAGTCATGTTCTTCAAAGCTCTATTGAGTCCAGTAATGGCACCTTGAACAATAATTTGTTGGTAAAGCCAATAGACAATGTACTGCTCCAATGAACTGGTACAACTATTATTATTTATCAGAATAAATTCATGCAGGCTGAATTAGTCCTTTGCAAAAAATTAAAGCTATATAGATAACCTACCTGTAAAATAAATTTACCTGTAGTAAAGTCATGAGCAACCTGATCTAGGTTCAAAGTTGGATCTAAATTCAAAGCTGATCTTTTTTTGACCAGGATTTTGAATTAGATGACCTCACACATCCCTTTCAGCCTACCTAATTCCTTAAGTTCATGAAGTCAGAATGTAAGAGTATGTAAACTGAGGGAAACAAAGATATGTATGTTCGTACACATATATCTTGCAAATTCAAGGACAGGAATTAATAATGAAGAAAAAATATCCAAAGAATAAGAAAATGATACCTGCACCTCTCATGCTATGTGATCCTCCAGAAAGTTAAACTACACTCTGCTGTTTAGCTAGCTGAGACTTGCACAGCAGAATGCAGTGAGAGCAAACTGCATGCAATCCTAGATTCCTATTTTGCCTCCTCTCTCCTCCTGTGCCAATTGTGAAGCTTCATAGCACTAGGGACCTCCTGTAAAGTTTGATGGTACAAAGAAAGCCATTCCAAACCCTCTGATTTCCATTTACTTTGCCTGTCAAGTAAATACAGCAAAAAATCCTCCACGTTCAGGGCTGTTTCTAACTGCAGGAAAGCAAGATACATCACAGAATCATTGGTGAAGGCTCCTATTCAGAAACTGGTCTGTATTTGCTTAAGAACCATTTCAGCCTGTCAGAAACCATGAAGATTTGCATCTGGAACAGGTGACCTTTCTGTAAAAAAAAATTGCACACCATAAATTGTTTTCAATCACAAAAATACTATATAGTTGCAAATAATAGTACAGAAACTACGATGGGTCCATCCAGGACACAAGTGAGCAAAGAATACAAGTGCTCTAATATTTCATTTCAAATGTCATCATCCATTGTATTGCTGGTCACTCTACCTCTATTATTACTCCTACCTCATGTTAGTGGGATTATGGACACAATGAAGTATTATCCAAGCACTCTCCAGAGCACAAGATAAAAGATTTCCTCCATGACTGATGTGAATAATGACCAAGAATAAATCTAGTCTTTTGAAGTGCATCCCACTGTGGAATGAACACTACACCAAAGAAGAAAGGAGGACACAGCAGCAGGAGGAAAAGTTAAGTTCCCCTCTAGAAAGCAATGATTTTGATTGTTAACATTCCCCTCCCCTGGAGCTATTTTGCCTCTGGCAATTCTTGTGGTCTCAGTCTTGCTATGCTTTCTTCTGCTCTCCCCTCCCTATATTCATTGCTGCTGTTTCTTTGAGATACAGTAAAACCCTTACTTAACTACAGAATCGCAGACCATGTGAATGAAACAAAATCTTTTCAACTTAACTTTCTCATCCCATATTCCTAGTGCTGCTTTCAAAACATTTGTTAGAACAGGGTTTGATGAGAGGATATCAAGCTAACCAAGATTAGTCTGATTTACTTCACAATTCTTTCATCATTTTTAAAATTCTACCTGTAAGTATACAGGCAAGATATTCAGTGAGAAACTAAATATTCCAAACACTATTGTTCATACCTAGATGTATCAATTTAAAACAACAACAACCAAACCTACCCATACCCATATCTGGTTGCTGGTAAGAGTTTCAGCTACAGAAAACATGTCTCCATGCTTTTACTGAACTACAGGGAGAGAATATTTATCAATAGTGAGTATAAAGGACAGAAATATATTCTTTTTTGGATGGTGACATTGGGGTTTGAAGCAATTTTTAACAATCAGTAATTTTTAAATGCCAGAAAATCAGTGCAGATTTTTTTTTAAATTTGAAGAGATTTGAACAGTAAAAATTATTAATAACTAATCATGATGTATTATGCACATGAAAATTTCTTATTTAATTGAAGAGCATAAAGAAACTGGCAGTCTAGAGCCTGAAGTCCCTTATTTATATGTGTATCTTTTAGCAATTTATGCTTAGCATGGTGTATGTTTGGTGCCAGCACTAATATGCTAATATATTATCATTGTCAGGCTAACTGAAATAAGTTATAGCTGAGGAAAATAATAGGAAGTCATTCATTAAAAAGGTTAAGTAGTGTGCAGAGCATTGTCTGTATATTTAGCCAATGCCATCAACATCAATTGCAACGACTGTGATAGCAGAACTACTTGATAAAATGTTCACTTTTCAAATATGCAGTGAGTTTTCAGATCACTCTCTGTTCTGCCTCAAACTAAATCCTTCAATGTACATGTGGCTAAGCCCAGAGATAGCTGGAGGTACGCTGGGTCTCCCACTCTCAGTCAGGAGGAATTAGAGATCTGTGTGTAGTTGCAGGGCTTCGATCTCATTGCGATCCCACAGATGTCATGGGGTAGATCACAAAACTGGAGTGTTCCAATGGCTGGATACTGGCTGTTCAGAAAGGAGAGGCCAGGACAGCAATGAGCGATGTGAAGGAACAGTGGCAATGCATGGAGATCTGCCTTAGGATGGATGATGAGCCAGCTGAGAGCTTTTAGGTAGAGGGCAGACCAACATGTGTTGGAATTGTGTCGGGTGTCTGCTATGGACCACCTGATTAGAAAGAAGAAGCAGATAAGGCATTCCTCAGACAACTGGAAGAAGTCTCGTGTTTACAGACTCTGGTCCCCCTGGGGGACTCGAACCAGCCAAAATCTGTTAGAGGGTCAACACAGGATGGCACAAGTGATTCAGGAGGTTTCTGGAGTACATTGATGACAACTTCCTAACACAAGTGATCAAGGAGACAACAAAGAAAGACAGTCTGCTGGATCTCATACTTACAAAGAACAACTTGTTAGGGATGTGACAGCTGGGGGCAGCCTTGGTTGCAGTGGCCATAAGATGGGGGAGTTCAGGATTCTGAGAGGAAGGAGCAGTGCAAAAAGTAGGATCACAACTCTGGAATTCAAGAGAGCAAGACCTGCTTGGAAGAATCCCCTGAGAGGACAGGGGGGCAGGAGATGTAGTTGATTTTCAAGAATCATGTCCTTCATGCTCAAGAATGGTTTATTCCTTTTTGCAGTAAATCAAGCAAACACAGCTGGATATTTATATGCATGAACAAGGAGCTCCTGATAAAACACAAACATAAAAAGAAACCTATAAGTAGAACCAGGGACAGGTGACCCAGGAGGAATACAGAAACACTCTCCAGGTATGTAGGGATGGGGTTAGGAAAACAAAAGCCCATCTGGCATTGAATCTGACAAGGGACATGAAGGACAACAAGAATGGCTTTGACAGGTACATCAGCAGCTAGGGATGAGGAAAAATTTGTGTCCACTGATAAAAGGGGCAAGGAACCTGATGACAAAAAACTTGGTAAAGACTGATGTACTGAATTTCTTCTCTTCAGTCTTTACTGGAAATACTTGACTTCATCAATCCCAGGTCCCTGAGACCAGTGGGAAATCCTGGAGCAGGGGATACTTACCCTCAGTGGAGGCTGATCAGATTAGGGAACATGTAAACAAACTGGAGGTACACAACTCCATGGACCTGATGGGAAGTACCCACAAGTGCTGATTGAGCTGACTGATGTCATTGTGAGGCCTCTCATAATTACCTCTGAAAGGTCATAGTGACTAGAGGATGTTCCTGAGTGCTGGAAGACAACAAACATCACTCCCATTTTCAAGAAAAGCAAGAAGAAGAATCTGAGGAACTTCAGGCTGGTCACCCTCAACTTGATCCTAGAGATGGAGAAACTAATCCTGGAAACCATTTCCAACCTTATTCAGGACAGGAGGGTGTTTGGGAGTGGTCAGCATAGATTTACAAAGAGGAAATAACACCTGATCAACCTGATACCCTTCTATGATGAGATGAATGATTTAGTGGACAAGTGGAGAGCAGAGGATTTGGTTTATCTTGACTTCAGTAAGGACTTTGACACTCTCTGCCATAACATCCTCATAGACAAGCTGATAAAATATGAGTGAGACTACTGGACAGTCAGGTGGCTGGCAAACTGTCTGAACTGCTAGGCTCAAAGGATTGTGATCAGGGGCATGAAGTCCAGATGGAGGGCAGTAACTAGTGGTATACCCAGAGGCAGATACTGTGGCCAATACTGTTTAATATCTTCATTAACAACATACAGAATGTCTCTGATGAGACAAAGTACACCCACAGCAGTCTGGCAGACAATAAAAAACTATCAGGAATAGTTGATACCAGATGGTTGTGCTGTCATTCAAAGGGACCCGGAGAAATGGGCCAACAGGAATTTCATGAAGTTCAACAAGGGGAAATGCCAAGTCCTGCCCCTAGGGAGAAATAATCCCATGCACCAGTATATGCTAGGGGCAATCAACTGGGAAACAGCTTTACAAAAAAGGTCCTGAGGGTCCTGGTGGACACCAAGTTGTCCATGAGCCAGCACAGAAGGCCAACAGTCTGCTGGGCTGCATTAGACAGAACATTGCTGGCAGGTCAAGGGAGGTCATCCTTCCTCTCTGCTCAGTCCTGGTGAGACACATCTGGAGTACTGTGTGCAGTGCTGGGCTCCCCCGTAATAAACAGACATGCACATACTGCAGTATGTCCACTAAGGCAGTGGATCGCCTTTTATGTGAGGAAAGGGTGAGAGATCTGAGACTACTCAGCCTGGAGGAGAGAAAGTTTGGGGGATCTTTTCAATGTATATAAATATCTAATGGAGGCTAGAGGGAGAGGTGTAAAGAAGACGGAGTCAGATAGCAGGACTTTTCTCAGTGGTAACCAGTGACAGGACAAGAGACAATGGGCACCAGCAGAAATACAGGAAATGCTAATTAACCATAAGGGAGAGGTTTGGGGGGGTTTTGTTTGTTCATTTTACTGTGAAGGTTGTCAAACACTGGAATAAGGTTGTCCAGAGAGCTTGTAGAGTTTTCATCCTTGAAGGTATTCAAAACTGGACAGGACACATACCTTAGGAACCTTCTCTAGATAACTCTGCTTTCAGCAGGAGTTTGGACTAAACCCTCTCTAGAGGTGACAGCCAGGCTCAGTCATCCTCTGATCCTGTGTCTCTATAAATGGTATCCTTTGCCAGTGAAAATACCCAGTGGCAGGTTCAGATTCTAAAAAGAGCAATTTGTGACATTGTAAATACAGAAATGCACATGGTTCAGCTGTAATGGATGCAATCAAATTATTCTCTCACCTGGATTAGCTCACAGATGTTAAAGTAGCTGTAAATCCTCTCCCTGGATTAAAATTGAAAGTACAATTTTGCCCACAGGTGTTAGGTGGAAAAGGAAGATCCAGAATCAAGTAAACTAGAAAAGAAGGTCTTGTTAGTATGCCACATAGGTGGCCTGCAGTATTGCCAGAGTATGTAGTTCAGCCTTCTGTAGATCTGCTTCTAACTGTAACTCACTGGCTTGTATTTTATATCTAATATTTGCCTTGATATTTTTACATAGGTTTAGCAAGTATTTTCCCTGCTATATCAGTGTATCACAAGAAATAATTCACTGGTGGGAATGACAGAAGCTTTGCTATTTGGAAATTACACAAAGAGGTTGGACATATATATTTGCAGGAATTCTGTACTGACAGAATTAAATATAGTAAAAGTTTGCAGTAAAGGGGGAGGTGATTCTGAGTTAGGAGCCATTTCAGTCCCCTCATAGAGCTTGTCGAGGGAATGTGGCCTGCAGACTTTAATCCCAGAGAACCTAATAGGCACCTTGAAGGCTGGCCAGGTTACCCTGCATAAGTGTTGCCTTGAAAGAAGCAGAATGCTACATGAAGCATCTTTGCCTGAAGCTTCTGCTTGCTGAATATTACAGGAGGAATAAAAAGATGCTTCTATTGAATCACGGGTCAGACACCGACTACAAAATTTTTCAGAAGGGACCACACACACAAAACCCAACAAAATGCTTTGTTTTATCTGAAACTTACCATGGCACCCAAGGTGTTTCTTTCCTATTTCTATCTTGGGAAGCAGAACTATAAAAAGATTTTTTAGTACTTTAATACTAATTCTGCCAGCTGTGAAGATGGAGAATAGGAATATTGTGCTGTATATGGCCGTAGGCCTGATCTCAAATAGCCCTGCATAATTCAAGAAGTGTTTTCAGGGACCTGGGATCCTCAGGTTCATCTCTACTTCCCTAAAAGAATCTGAGGAGACACAGGCAACCTCAATGAATGAGCATGCAAAAGGTTTTACGCTTTCCTGATGTTTTACTCTTTATCTGCAGCCAAGGTAGGTTGTCCTGATAAAATTGAGAGTATCAGGAACATTTCTAAGAAACAGGGATTTTTCAGTTTGCTCTGATCTGGAATTAATCCCTCATAGTATTTTTTCCTGCTGAAGTTTTCAGTTACAATATTTTGTTAGTCCTGTAACACAAAACATAAAATGTACGTGTGTGATTAACGTCACACAAATGTGTGTGAATTTAAAATGTGAATACTTTAAATTGATTGCTATAACTCAGTGTGAAATATTATGAATGTAATGTCATGGTTTTAGCTGGGATAGTTAATTTTCTTCACTGTAGCTAGTATAGTGCTGTGTTTTAGACTTAGTATGAAAATAATGTGATAACACACTGATGTTTTAGTTGTTGCCAGGTAGCACTTACACTAGTCAAGGACTTTTCCAACTTCCCATGCTCTGCCAGGTGCACAAGAAGCCGGGAGGGGAGGGGATACAACCAAGAGAGCTGATCTGAATTGGCCAAAGGGTATTCCATATCATGTGATGTCATGCCTACTGGGGGGAGTTGGCCAGGGGAAGCAGCGATCGCGGCTCGAGGAATGGCAGTGTCGGTCCGTAGGTGTTGAGCGGTTGCATCGTTTGTTGTTCAGTTTTGGTTTTGGTTGGGTTTTTTTTCCCTCTTTCCCTTCTTCCAAGGTTTCATATCTCACTCACTCATTATTTTCCTTTTCATTATCATTATTACTGTTATTATTGCTCTTTTATTTTACTTATTAAACTTCTATTATCTCAACCCACGAGTTTTCTTACTTTGGCCCTTCCGATTCCCTCCCCCATCCCACAGTGGTGGAGGGAGTCAGTGAGCGGCTGTGTGGTGCTTGGTTGCTGACCAGGGCTAAACCACAACATAACCCTTCATTGTCAGTTTTGGTGACATTGGTATTTGTCATGTTCCTTTCCACCTTTATTCGGACTCTGAGATACATATCCTTCAATACATGTTCATTCGTATGTTCATTTTCTTCCTAACATTAAATCACATTTAGATTTACTGACCTTTTTTAAAATTAACATCTGGATGGAAGATGAACTAATTTCTGTTGATCAGATGGGAACCGCTGAATGTTCATTAGTTTTGTTAGCTTTTCAGCTGGCTTTGGGTGCAGACATTTAGCATAATGTATAGTGGTAAACAAAATGCCATTGATGCCTTAATTTTTTATACCATCCCTGGTTTCATAAGATTCTTATGTCTTCCTTTATTTTCTGCCTCATTTATACATGGAACCAATAATATACCACGTTTTTTGTAGATAGAGTATGTGCTAACAATATAAGTGGGAAAAATTGTAACAGACACCAATATTTAAAGTAAGATTCAACTACTGTAATTATGTGGATTCATAGAGTTAAAATATAGTCCTGGGAAACAGCATTAGTCTTTTGTCAAACTGCATGAAGGGAAATTCTGTAGGACCTCATCTGTGTTACATCCCTTATTGGTAAGAGATAAATGCGCAAGTTCAAATACTAATGCCTCTTATTGTTAAAACTAAAATCAGAGGTTTAAAATTCTTCTCCCTTCGCTCCAATTCATTGATGTATCCAGTGGGAAGTAATAATTCTAAGAGTTTATAACTTAAGTCTGCAAACCTTTTCTAGTGCTACCATAAATGTTATGTCCTGATTTCCATTTTCATTGAAATCTAACGTGCAAGAATAATTACTGTTTATCTCTCATAAAAGACATGGATAATTCTGTTCATGTATGTACTACTGGTACTATTATGTGTACATCTGGATGCAGATAGGTTCCTAGGATCAGAGAGGTGGTGTAATTCTGAATGTCTCCTACTGAGTTTTCATTAATACCTTTTTTTTTTTCAGACTGTTGCTCTTTATTTTCTCTTTTACTTCATCATTTAACTGTAACAACCTCTATTTTTGCTTTTTACCCATTTCAGGATTTGTGATATATTTGGAGGATTTCCGAGGTACGCTTTTTCACTGAAACAGGTTTCCAGTTAACAGCTCATTTAAAAATCAGCCATCCTGCAGTTACAGAAATAATGCAATGGTACATAGATGAACACATGGTAAGTGCAAAAAGAGAAAATTTCTTTCTTGTGTCATTATAATTTTTTTTATTTTGTCTAGGACAAATAAATAATTTATATATCCACACACAAACACACACAGCAACAGCACCCAGTAGCAAAAAGGTGGGGAAAGGATACCTCATAAAGACATACACATATGCAAGACACATATAAAGCCTAGATAAAAGGATACATACTTTCTTTTGTCCCCAAAACAATGAAAGTGCCACAGAATTAGCATTTTAGAGATATGAGGGGAAAAGAAGTAGCAAAAATCTGACATAGATAGTCTATCAAGATGATGCTGTTTTAAACCAGTACAACTGTACTGTTTATGCCTCCCTCACAGTCAGCATCTGTTTTACCTGTTAGCTTCCAGCTCAACAACCTTCAGGCTATCCTGAGGGCGAGTTTTTACAGTAAAATACTGTAAGAATTTTCTGCATCTTACCCACTTGTCTTTTCCAGCACAAACAGACTCAAATCTTCAAAAAAAATGTAAATTTATATTTGTATCCTATATATTCTACAGCTAGGTGGAGTAATTTTTTTTCACAAGTCATCCTCCACAAAATTTCAGTACTGTTTATCCATCAGTGGGTGTTTTCTTCAAAACATATTTTTGAAAATGAGAAGTATTTTGGTAGTATGCTTCCCAGATCTTTCAGCCCAGTATCTCTCAATAGTTATTATATTTTCTAGATAATACATGCTACAGTCTTTTCTTCCTTTCTTGCATGCACCAGAAAGTAATAACCTAACTGTCAGCATCAGCTGTTCCGTTTTATAGTTTCTTAATCATCAGTGTTTGCTAATTCTAGGCAAATTAGTCTCCAAATTTTCACTTAACCATCATTTCTTGTACCCAGAAGAATGAACTCAAGTGTTTTCCTGTACTTCTGATCTCCAATTTGCCCACATCTAGAGAACTTTGAAGGAAGGCTGCATCCTTGTAACATTTACAGGATCTAAAAGGAAGGTAGGTCAAGGGTCTCAGAATCCTTGTTTTAGGCTCTGTGCAGGCTTAGGCATGCACCAGGTCGTGTTTGGTTCATAATTGTGCTAAAAGTATAACATTTAAATAAACCTACAGGGAATTTCTCAGTACTGCTAGCCTCCAAAACTGGAGAAACACAGGATCTGTGCAGTTCTACGTGTTAAACATTGATGTTTTCCCATAGCTTCTGCTTTAAAAATTTATCTAGTACCCAAATTCAAGTTGTGTCTCTCCTTCTGTAAAATTTTTGTGACATCTCATTTTTACAGGAACATTTTGGTTACTATTGTCCTTTTTGCTATTAAAAAGCCAATAGGCAATACCAGACATCACAGAACATTTTCAATTAGCTGATTAGCTAACCTTCCTTTCAAACCAATTTTAGCCAGACATTTGTAGGAAAACCTAAATATAAACACCAAATATGAGAGGAAAAAAGTGCCTGCTATTCTGCAGACATGCAAAGAGGAAAATATAAGGATTAATTAAATAGCCTAGATAATAATAATAGCAAGTTGTAAGGGAGTTTCTACACTCTCTCATGAGTCAAAACTGTGCAGCATCACAAATTAGGGGCAGTGATGAAAATCAGGCAGGGGATAAAATAGGCTTGCAGCTAAAGGAAAGATGGGCTTGCCAGTATTTCTTTGGCATTATAAGCATGATGATACTGAATATGTATTCAAAATACAAGTCAGAAAGCTATAAAGATTAAAAATGATTGGGTAGGAAGGACATGCTAAATAAAAATTAAATTAAACATCCGTTAGATATTTGCTCTTAATCCTCTCTAACCACCCCACATATTAAACTGTTTTCCTGGTTTTTAAGAGCATACAAATTGAAAAAAAGTCTTAAAATAAAAACTCTAAAATCTGTTCTCTGTGTTTACAGTGGAAACTGAGATAAATTAAACTTAAAACATATTGAGAAAGAGTCAATCGAGACATTACGTTAAACTTCCTAAAATTAAGGATAATTTTCTGGATATCTTGTTGTTAACATGTGTTGGCTGAGAAGGCTGTGGGATCTCCATCAGCAGAAAATTTTAAGAACAGCTTCTGACAAGCTGCCCCTGTCTTAAAATAGGGGAACAGACTAGAGGATACTCTGAGGTTTTTCCAGCTCCAGCTTTCCTATGATGAAAATTATACTTCACCAGACAGCTCTCAGAAACTGTGCATTAGTCACTGCTAAAATGGAAAGGAACTAATTTCACATTTCAGTTTCAGGTAAAGTACTTATACAAACCCCTATACAGAGAGTAAAGAAATAAGAGAAAGTTGGGAATTCAGGCAGATAGGTAAAGAGATAATAAACCAAAAGAAAAGAAACAAATTGTATTTACATCTGGAAAAGTTATCCTAATTAGCAACTGTAAATCATATATATAGTATGTGCAAAAAATAGTTTGTAAAGGAAGGTTAAGTAATTCTAACTGTCCTTAAAAAAAGCAGGATTACCTCTTCTTAAAATGTAACCTAAGCCAAATAAGTTACATAAAATTATAATCTCCTTTTTATTTTGGAAATCTAGTACAAAGTCTAATACCAAAGCCTTATAATTCCTAAATTTTATTTACGTATATCGCTGTATTGTTAGTACTGGAGTTTTGGGGCTTGCTTTTATTTGGAGTTTTCTTCAGCATAACCATATCTACATTATCAAATGTAGCCTAGTAGCCTAAGACAGGGACATTTATGCTATTAGCAATCAGTTTATTCTTTGTCTCAAAACTTCTGGATGTGTTTTCCACGTTAAAAAAGGGTGGGTCTGGAAGTTGAAAAAGGGCTAATTACTAAATACTTATGAGGGATGGAAAATTTTATCCTCATTTTCTGACATCATCAGAGAATGACAGAATAAGCAACAAGAATAAAAGAAACTATTAGATCATTTGTCCATCTTGTACCTGGCTCAGGGATTGAACATGTAAAGGGTATCTGTCAGACTACATTTGAATAAAACACGCTCTAAGTTTTCTTTTGTCGTCCTTGAGAAGTCAGTTGAAAGGCTGATGGTGGTCAGTATCAAGAATTTACTTCTATTCCTTATATATTTCCCATTTAAAAAAAAAAAAAATCTTAGTCATGTCTTGTTCTATTCCCTTTGATATATTTTGCTAAATATTTTCTCTCCTTTGTTAATTTTTTATGTACACCAGGTTTGTATAGACTGTTTTCATCTGCTATTGCACTAAACTAGTGTGGTCATAATTAAAATTATGTGGTACTGAAAATGTGACTAATTATCTGAAAATTGTAAATGTCAGTATTTTGATGGTAACTGCTGTCTAAACTTTTAGGCTTTTCTGGTCACTCCCTTTTTCTCCATAATGATTTTGGTTGCTTTTCTCTGAACTCACTCCAATATGCCCATCTTTCTGATAAATCACTTCCAGAATGTAACACAATATTCTAGTTGCAACTGTACTACTGCCATATCATTAGTTATTAATGTGAAGAACATTGATATTGATTGATGTGGTAGAATGATGTGATACTATGAAATAGATTCCTTTTTAACTGAGTCAACATGTAAAGTTAGGTTTCTGGCATTCACTCCATATTTTGTAAGGCGCAATCTGGAAGAAGAAGATAAAAATATGGGGTTATTTAAAAGGAAAATAAGAAGTATCTAATCTTTGAAAATATGCAGAGAATTCCATAGTTAGATTTATTCTGTGTCAGAATGAGCAGGGTGCTAACAGCCAGAGAAAAGAGCCCTGAATCTGGGCCTTCTGCATTGGATAATGGCCAGTAATGTAAGATCTGAATTCCCACTCTGCCTGTGTCAGACTCAAGCCAGGTTCCTCACGTCACCAAAACACTTATCAAACTGTGCAAGATGCGATCTCTATTATTTTGACCTTGTCTGAGTGTTTCAGTCATACAAATTGTAAATAGAAATTCTTCTTTGATATTCTCCATGAGAATGAATCCAGAATTGATTCAGTCAAAAGACTGCAGATTTTCCAAATCACTCTCAAATAAATATCTCACTTAATTCTTATTAAAGCATATCTAGTTAATCTTTACCATTTGTAATACAGATTTCAATGGTTTATCTGTAGCTGATTGTTTGCTTTTAGCCTCATGGATCATATTTACAGAAGATTAAGTGTGAAATGTGATGGAGCCAACTCATTCCTGTGTAGTAGAAGATCTAAAATTCACAAAGAGCTCTAATTCCTCACCTCCTCTCTAAAGAGCAGAGAGAGCACTGGCCGTGCTCAGTCCAGAGGGTCCTCTGGGACAGTTCTCTCACGTGCACTGGGTATCTAATCCTGTAGTCCCCATCCCAGCCTCACCCCTGTATTTGTAGGTCCCAGTCCACTGTGTGGGTGTTAGTTCAACAGAACATCACTGCTTTACATAGCATCTCTACAAAACATAGTGAAGATATTGGCTTGAGTTTCTATCACTTAAATTAGTGGTGTAAAACTCTAGACAGATATGCTCTAATGTATGTGGGGATGCTTTGGACCTGATCAGTCACTAGGTTACAGTGAAACAGAGTCCAAAACAGGGTTAATACAATGAATCTTTTTTAAAAACAAAACAAAAACAAAACAAAACAAAACAAAACCCACCAGGGACTGAAACACAGAGAACTGGTATCAAAGTATTTTAGTGATCTTCATGAGGGACACTTGTTTTCTGAGAATCGCTGTCACCTTCATAGGTATGAGGTCCCATATGGATTTTTTTCCTTTATAAAGTATACAAACTTTTTGGTGATAACAACGAGGCCTGTTTTTGTCATACTAAATGTAGGTACCTTGCTGAGGTATATTAATTTAGAAGTGTAGTTAGCTGCTCTATACTTTTTCTAGTATCCTAGGAAAGAGATGAGAAATCTGCAAGACTGATTTCATACACCACTTCTTCTGGCTAACTGGATATTTCTGATTTTCCAGATGAAAAATAGGAGACAATACACTGTGGCTTAGTACTAAGTATCATAACTGAGGAAAATCATTGAAGGAAATCAACGGGGGTTGATTCTTAAGTTTATATCCAGTATAATAACTTTACTGAAGAATCAAGCTTTAAGAATCCCAGAATGGCTATATGTACTTTAAGGATACTTTTGGATTAATATCTCTGTGTCTTCATTTACCACCTATTAAACAAAAAAATCAAACCCAAAATGAAATTACTAAATACTTGCCGAACTGAGCAGTATTAGGAAAAGCTAAGAATAAACCAGTGAAAACCTATTAAAAGTTTTACTGGTCAGAGAATTTAAAATATAACTTCTTAGGCAAAAAAAATTTTTATATATATATATATATCTCAAAGCTGGATATATGCATGTATTATAGTTTCTCAGGACATGACTCATGTAGTTTCTATCTTCTTATGTGTTTTAATCATTTACTTGATTTAAACAAAATATTTAACCTGACAGTAACTATTCTGAACAGCAAAGAGAACTTAAACTAACATTTAAAATTCTTTTATTCTGAGGTAAATTATTAGGTGAATAGAGGAGACATTTATAAATGAAATAAACTTGGATCTCTCCCCAGTCAACATGACAGTAGGCATAAGCAAGATTTTAAATTTAATTTAGTAACCAGCTGAGAAATCTGAACAGACTATTTCTTTCCCTTTTATTTTTTTTACCAGCCCTCAAGAAACAAATAAATTTAAATATAGTCATTGCTTAATTTAAAGAGAAAAATATGTCAATGAAAGCAAAACAGGAAAGGATTTTGATATCTAATACAACAAAAACTGTAAGAAAAGCTGAAAAGATGGATCCGTGAAACCTGCTTTAACAGACCTGTTATTACAGTCTATGGTAGGCAAAAACTCTTTTGCTTCTTACAAATTGGGATGTGAATAATAAATCTTAGTGTCAGATACCATACTTAGTTCTCTGCTGCTTAAAGATACAAATCTTTTACTGCCCTGATTAAAGCAGGTGGAAATTAAGGACTGCACAATGCACTGAATTAAGGTTGTATAGCAATCTCTATTCCAGCCACTTCTGGATATGCAGTGTAAGTTTTTGTCATTTTCTACCTTTTATATGATTGATTTTACAAACTTAATGATGTTCCTTTGATGCTTTTCTTCAATGAGATGGAAAACCTGCTGAAAATTAATTTAGAGCACATATCAGAGATCTTGGCAGATGGAGAGACCTTACCATCAGCCTCTATGACAAAATTAATGTTATGAAAATGAACATGCATTCTATAACTCTGCATGTCCTAAGAGGTCTCCTGGTTGTCATTCATCTACATGACTGGAAAAATTAACTTGATTTTGAAGTATTTCTCTTGCAGGCAGATGAAAGAAAAAAAGAATTGTTGCAATTCAGCCTCCTTCTTATCTGGAAACTTTGTGTGCCAATCTTGCAGCTCTTTCAGAGGACCCTTCTTTCTTTTCTGGAAAACCAGACTACTTAATGCAGCACTGTTGAGGTTTTACTGCAAGAATGAGGTTTTGCCCCACGTTCATAGAGTCCTTTGGGTTAGCCTAGTACATTTTAAACTGCAGGATGCCTCCTGCAACACTAGTTACCAGACAATATATACCACTTTGGCATGAACTTATATATACTTGCCGCTTGGAAGTAAATTCTAAATATTTGGATGAGAGTACTGAAAAATAAACAAAAATTTTATGTGAGAGTGGATGGGTAAGAAGGTAGATTGTCTCATTTAGTTAATTTCAGAGGGTCCACTTCAGCCACTGTAGTATTAACACCCAACAATGTATATAGGCTATATAGATGAAGATATTTCTAGTACTTAACCCATTAAACCTAAAGAACAAACATATCCTTAAAGACACGCTTGTGTTTTTTTATTTTGTTTTGTTCTGGTTTGTTTTCATTCAGGACAGAGGAAACCAATAATTGATATTTCTTTTGATGTGAAAAGAGTGTACCAGGTTTAGGCAGTCATCTGCATGCAGCCTGTGAAAAATACTGGCCCAAAAGACTTTTTCATTTTCAATCATTGGTGCCAGTCCTCAGACTAAGATTTGTATGCATCATTTAACCCTAGCCTGTGGGGAATTGTCTTGAAAGACATTAAAAACTTTATTATTGATTATGATTAAGACTGGCACAAGCAATTGTCCACACACACTCTGCCAAAGCAGGCATGTTGGAATTGTGGATTACTAAGGTGTTTCGGGACTGTCCCAGACTTCAACTCTATTGACTAAAATAAGGTAAAAGATAAATCTGATAATGGTAAGTAGACAAATATGATAATACTTCCTAGAACTCTGTTTTGGGATATATCCCAGTGTCTTGGATGGTCTTTAAGTGGTGGAAAGCCAGGTTCTCTAAAGCAGTTTTTGTAGCCAAACAACATATATTTCTTCAGATGGAAAATAGATTCTCTCCAGGGCAGAAACTTGGCACATTAACTTGGGGGAACTAAAAGCTAAGAAACGAGTGCAATTTCAAAGAATAGGGACCTTGAAACAAATCTGAAAAGCTTTCATCCAACTTTTTACAGCCTTTGATTAGTCCTTAGAAATGAAACAGAGAGGTCTCTTTCCACTGTCTCAATCTCTCCAGTGTTTCCCCCATGCCTGTAGACATCCTGTCTCCTTGCCCAACGAATCCTCCAGCCCCCTACTTCTTGTTTGGCTAGTCCCTTGTTTCATTTCCAGTTCATTGGTCTGCTTTTCTGCTGCTACAGCCTTTAATCACCCTCTTGCTTAGGTATAAATTCTTCCTAGTCCCAGCTTTTTACTGCAAATATTTTGTAGAGTCACTATATTGCATATGTGTTGCTTGGTTGTATTGAGAGCTAGGGCAGATCTGGGAAGGCTGTTTGCAAGAAGAATCTTATGGAGATTTTACTGATGGGGATACTAACCAGCTTCTGCTGAGTCTTAAAAGCCTATAATTCAATGTAATTTCTGCTTCCTCTACTGTGGAGAACAAGACATGTCTGCTCTCACCAGCTGTTGCATGCATTAAATGATACCTGAAACTGAGTTTTGTGTGCTTCACTTAAAATTTATATGTGTTTTAATTGTGATAGTAAATTTATATTATTCCTACATTTATGAAAACATGTGAGGATTGTTCAGGAGACAATTTGTAATAGATGGCGCATCCTCATTTTACAAGTAACTTAGTCAATAGCTTCTGGGTGAGAAACTTTCTCTGTAGCACTAGGACAGCTACAGTAGTGTTGTTGAGTTGGCATTGGATCCAGCCTGAGCTAGCAGCGGCAGAGTTTTACAGGGAGGTAGGTATTGGTCTGGCTTCATGATAAGCTATGACCATTCCAGCAGCCTGTGGCTCCACAGTCTGCCAGGGAGGAAGAAGCAAAGCCTGCATTGACACAGCTGGACAAAATGCCTGGATTACAATTTTAATTTGACTGGGGTTGCATATGATGGTGGCCTTTCAGTGGTGGGGTTCAAAACCCTGAAACTGAAATAAGGAACAAATAAGGTCCAAAGTATGATGCAGTGGTTTGAGTTTCTTAACAATTTTCATGTTTTTTCTGATGTTTTTACTTATGTCCAACTAAAATGATATATATCATTTCATATTTTCAAAGGAACAAGGACTAGCAAAAGGAAGAGAAAAAATCTGCAAAGGTGATTGGAAGGCAGAATTTACTTTCTCAGAGTTGGCAATAAAATTAAGGCTATATAGCAATTAATGAGTCATTACAGCAGTTAATTTAGAAAAAGATTTAAAAAATGTTCAGTTCATGTTGCCACAAATGATGATATAAGGTGATGTTATACAGTAATGGTATAAATACAGCATTGGTATAAAGGTTGCATTTAACTTTACTAATGGATATTTTAAGAAATTGTTAATGAGTTTTATGTTACACTGAAGTTGTTTAGATCCATATTTTATTCCTCTCCCTGAAGTACTTTTCTTCTGAAGAAGCATAGAGAGTAGCTTTATGGGTGGCTTTGCTCATGTAAGCTAGTGATCACAGAAACGGTCAACACTCTTTGACACATCTGAAAATTAACGTTATAAAAATACTTTCTTCCAAAATACTGACCTGTTCGGCTGTTTATGTGACCCAATGAGTATTAGTTAGAATGGCAAGAATTAGGAGTATGATATTAGGGAGGGTGGAGAAGGTGCCCAAGGAAGACAGAACATTTACTTTAAGGACATTAAAGATTTAGTTTGGATTTTATTGCTTTTGAAGCCACAAACTTAAATGCACATTTAAACTTGATTACCCTGAAATGTTGAAGAAGCATCAGATCTCTTTTATCATGGAGACACCTCTTTCAAACCAGTGATGACTTCTAAGTCTTTAAAATATTCTATTGTAATGGTTGGGTAATCAGGGGTTGATTTAGGGGTTTTATTTCTTAAGAAAGCTGGTAATAGGAGAAATAGCAGAAAGTGTTGCAGTTGTTCCAAAATGGAACTTCATTTGACTTGTGAACTGTGAGCAGTGAAATAATCCCACTGTAGGAGAAGATCAGGTTCAAAACCATCTAAGGAACCTGAAGGTGCAAAAGTCCATTGGACCTGATAAGATGCATCTGCAGGTCCTGAGGGAACTGCTGGATGAAGTTGCTAAGCCACTCATATTTGAGAAGTTGTGGCAGTCTGGTGAAATTCTTACTAACTGGAAAAGGGGAAAAATAACCCCCAGGGAACTACAGGCCAGTCAGTCTCACCTCTGTGCCCTGCAAGATCATGGAACAGATCCTCCTGGAAGCTATGCTAAAGCACATGGAAAATAAAAAGGTGATTGCTGACAGCCAACATGACTTCACTAAGGGCAAATCATGCCTGACAAATTTGGTGGCCTTCTGTGATGGGGTTACAGCATTGGTGGATAAGGGAAGAAAAACTGACGTCGTCTACCTGGACTTATGCAAAGCATCTGATGCTGTCCCACACAACATCCTTTTTTCTAAATTGGAGACTCATGGATTTGACAAATGGACCTCTTGGTGGATAAGGAGTTGGCTGGATGGTCACGCTCAGAGAGTTGCAGTCAACAGTTTGATGTCCAAGTGGAGAAGAGAGGCAAGTGGCATTCCTCAGGGGTTGATATAGGGACTGGCACTGTTTAACATATTTGTCAGCAACATGGTCAGAGGGATTGAGTGCACCCTTAGCAAGTTAGCTGACAAAACCAAGTTGTGTGGTGCAGTCAACACACTGGAGGGATGCCATCCAGAGGGACCTGGACAAGCTCAAGAAGTGGGCCCATGTGAACCTCATGAGGTTCAACAAGGCCAAGGACAAGGTCCTGCACATGGGCTGTAGCAATCCCAAGCACAAATAGAGGCTGGGCAGAGAATGGATTGAGAGCAGCCCTGAGGAGAAGGACTTGGGGATGTTAGTTGACAAGAAGCTCAGTATGTGCGCTTGCAGCCCAGAAAGCCAATTGTATCCTGGGCTGCATCAAAAGAAGTGTGACCAGCAAGCTGAGGGAGGTGATTCTGCCCCTCTACTTCGCTCTCGTGAGACCCCACTTGAAATACTGCATTCCGTTCTGGGGCCACCAACATAAGAAGGACTTGGACCTGTTGGAGCAGGTGCAGAGGAAGGCCACAAAAATGACCCGAGGGATGGAACAGCTCTCCTATAAGAAAAGGCTGCGAGAGTTGGGGTTGTTCAGCCCAGAGAAGAGAAGGCTCCGGGGAGACCTTATTGCAGCCTTTCAATATTTAAAGGAGGCTTATAAGAAAGATGGGGACAGACTTTTTAGTAGGGACTGTTGCAATAGAACAAGGGGTAATGGCTTTAAACTGAAAGAGGGCAGATTTAGATTAGATAAAAGGAAGAAATCCATCTCTATGAGGGTGGTGATACACAGGAACAGGTTGCCTAGTGAAGTTGTGGATGCCCAGTCCCTGGAAGTGTTCAAGGACAGATTGGATGGGGCTTTGAGCAACCTGGTCTAGTGGAAGATGTCCCTGCCCATTGCAGGGTGGCTGGAACTAGATGGTCTTTAAGGTCCCTTCCAATCCACACCGTTCTATGATTCTGTGATATTCTGCTAAGTAACAGCATGCACAAATTCATTGCCTTTGATGCCACCTCTCATTTTAAACTAACAGTGAAATTTCAATACCTTTGGCTCTGCAAACCTGCTCAGTCTTGCTTTGTTCATTTTTATTCCTTTTGTCCCAGTGCCAAACAGGGGAATTAAGAGCTGGAATTCCATTTGAAATTAAGCTTACAAACAAACAGAAACAAAACCCCAAACAACCTAAGACCTTGGTTGCAGCAAGAATTATGCATCAGTAGGAGCAGACCTGTAGTATGCCAGTTTTCACAGTTGCTTTAAAAAGTTCACACAAGGAATTTATTACAAATGTTCTTTAAAGTTGATCCATATACCTGACTTCTTACACTCCACAGGACCTGCAGATATAAACACAAATATGAATAAAAAAATAAAAGGCAAAAAAGCCCCAACAATTCTCTATTTTAAGAATCATGCTTTTTCATACATTGAATGTCTTCTTCCTCCAGAATCTAGCTTTGGCATCTTTTCATAAAAGATAAGCAAATCCATAAACTTCACTTTCAAAGTATAAGACACATAGTTTTTGTCCATAATTCTATAAACCAGCATCAGAAATAAATCTATTGACCAACTCGATTGCATAAGCTAACACATAGAACATGTGGTCTGTTATGAAAATATAATTTGGAATTCAAATAGCATTCATTTAACAAATGCACAGTTAATCCCAAAGCTTGGAATTTCCTATAATTTTTTTTTATTCATATTCATACTCTTTAATGTATCAAATAGTCTCACAGACAGCAGCTTATCTGTAATCCCTAGCTTTAGGGTGTGACACTCTTAAATAATTTCATAGAAAACCTCCTTTTCAAATTTGATAACCATTAAACACAAGGTTTTACATACTTCTATCCAGCAATGTCTGATTACATTTCACTGCATTCCCAATAAGAGAGCAATGATGTACTGTTAGCCAACAACTATAATATTAGGCTGTATATAAAGTTGAGTACTGCATTTTCCTTAGTACTTTGCAAGTTCTTTTATTACTCTTTTCCTCTTAATGGCATAAATAATTTTCCACAAATGGAAAAAAAACACAGTCCTGCTTTAGTAAGGGTATGCTAACAAGGTTGTTAAAATTAGAATATTTACATACACTAATTCAAGATATTTATAAAATCATCTTTTCTGTAATATCCTTGTAGGGAAGGCTTAAGTTAGCAAGTGTATTTTCTAGGAATTGCATAACTACAACAACAGAAAAACTCCTTTTGTCAATATGAACTGCATCTATGCAGGTAAATATGTCACCATTCATGGATCACCACAGACAGAAGAATATGTGTGAATGAAGAAGTGGTGTGAGTCTTGAAATAAAAAATGGCACCTCTCCTCTAGTTCTGTGCACATCAAATATTAATGAAATATAAATCTGTGGGATGGACAGATAATTTTTTTTTGTCTTCCCTTTCTAATTGCAAGACTGAAGCATGAGTTAGGTGATGCTTATGTTATGCAGAAGGGAAGGGTTCCAGGAAGAAATAGGAGGAAGTATTCAAATTGAATGGTTTGTAAACCCAGAGAAGAAAAATAGTTACTAAAACTGGAGTCCCAAATGCACAATCATGTATTCATCAGTTCTTTCTGGTAGCTGCAGACATAGAAATGTGGAGAAATGAAAACCTCTTGTTTTCAACAACACTGAAGCAAGCAAAATATCCTGCTGGCTTAACATAGAACTGCATGAAGAAAACCCAACACCATAATGCATTATGAAACAATTTTCTTCTCACAGATACTCCATGAACCTGGCCAGATTTTTTTGGTTACAGTGGAGAACCTCTTCAGTTTTCAAACTTAATCTAAATTACTGTTGGAAAATGCTGTGATTTTTTCTCTAGTCTGTATGAATGGGTTTCTTAGTTAAACTAGGGCACAAGATGAGCCAGGGCTGGCACACACTTATGTTTCCCCTCATCTGATTTGAGATAAATTCCAACACATTTGGGAACTATAATCTTACTGGCTATAAGATAGACAGATTCACAGTGACCACACAGAGGAACCAATGAAAACCCAAATAAAGTTTTCAAGAAAATTTTGAGATCTCAGCTACTGTGTAAAAAAAACCAACACCACCCAACCCAAAAATCTGTTTTGTATGTGAATTAAGGCCAAACTGTTTACCTTTTAGTTTTTGTTTTACTCTTTTTTGTATTTGTCTGTCATTCATAATTATTGTTGGGGGCTATTATTTTTATTGTAGTAAAATAGTTACCTTAAAAGTGGGCTAATGATATCTGGAATGATATTGGCTGGCATTTGAAGTGGATGAGAAATCCAGGACTAGATCAACATATACAGTATATTAAGAGTTCAACTTTTCATATTTGATTACTTTGCTTTCTGCAGCTCCAGGTTTTATGTATCTTTTGCAATTTTAGTCTGTTTCGTGCAGCTGCCAAAATTCTTATTAGGAATATAACAATCTGATCCTTTGTCCTGTTTACCCTGCCGTCTACCCCAGAGCTGATATTGCGGTTTTGCAAAAGAGGACAGGCAAGCAACCACACTCCAGGAGAAAAGTCAGGGATATGAATGCAGATTTGAGGTAGCAGAATGTCTGGAAATCCTGTAAATATGCTGAAATCATGGAGGGAATGGTTTCCTTTTCCCCCACAAGCGCACTTCCTGCTCCTTTGCCCACCCCGTTTTTAACATTTCTTGTACTTTTTAATAAGGGATTGCCATCACAAAATGGAACCCAAGCAGATACCATGTATATGTAAAAAAGTAGAGAGTTAGGTCCTGTATATGTGTGGGTTTATGTTTGCTCGTGTGTGTATGTGTAATGGGTGTGTGAAGGCCCTGATTAATTATTTGTCCATGGATTCCAATAAGGGGTAAGATGTGTAGGGTATAAGTTCTCTAATATGCTGAATCTCAGCCATCGATTGTATATGATGCCAGCCTGGAATTATCAGTTGGCCATTGTGTATTTTGTATAACCTCGAGAGTCTTATATTTTCTTTTCTTTAGGTATATTAAATATCTCCAAGCTTTTCATTATGTGTTCATACATAAGTCTATCTCCTTCATCATGTTTATCCTTCCTCTTTGACTTGTTATTTTAAAGAATTTTTTCATTGAACTACTTTTCCTTCAGACTTAGGCTGACAAAACTGAGTGTTAACTTCCCTGATGTTATTCTGACATTTTCAGTTCTTGTCTCCTTTCTCTTTTTTATTTTTTTGTTCTTTTCTTCTTTTATTTTTTTTTTTTTAATCTATGGCTACAGCCATTCTTCTAGATTTAGAACAAATCAAACTAGTTAATGTATTGTATTTTCTATGATTGTCATCTGCTCTTATGCCTAACAACCCCTCTACTTCTCTTCTAATGAACAGAGTTTTTCTTACTCAAGTATTTACTTTCTTTATCAGTTTACAAACATTGATAAATAATGAGCAACAAAATATATGAACAAACAGATCTTGGGACTTCTCTTTTCCTGATATTGATGGTCACTCACAGGTTTGAATTGTGGGAGTTGCTAGGTTTTCCTGTGCTTTTCGGAAGTGCCACCTGCAGAAAATACGTAAGCACATATAATTACAACAGTGTACTCCATTAGGAATGTAACTTTAAATCCTACAAAATAGATTAATCTTTCTAAAGGTGTATTTCTCTGTGTCAAACATTAATCTTACAGTGATTCAAATTAAAGTGAAGGATGTTACTTACATGTGTTTAAATAAATCTTCCAAACTTTCAACCTGCTAATACCTATAAAACACAATCATATTGAATTTCAGCAATATAAGCTTTATCACTGCAGATCGAATCTATCATGTTCTGGACAAAGAAGGATTGTGGCATTTTTGTTTCTGCTATCAGCAGAAAAATAGGAAATGACTTGGAAAACAGTCAGAATAGCAGCTTTCATTTTTTATTGCTTAAGACATAGAGACTGCAGCAGGATGAGAGAATGGTCGATGACAAAGGTAGGATGCAGGAAAGAGGTTTGGGGGATCTCTAAGATGATTTAGTCTGCTGTGTCACACAACCATCCTTGTTTCCATTGCATAAAGTAGAGACACCCTTTAGCTCATTTTAAGAATCATTTTAATGTTCAATTCCTATAGAGTATTACATTTGGTATTAAAGATTGATACCGTCTTTCTGCTATGAGATGATGTTTCAGGATATTGAAAAAAAGATTTTCATTGTTAATAATAGTCATAGTGCCATCTGAAATCTATTAGTCAGCTAGTTTCAGATGTTTTCTCATAGTTCAAACAGTGTAGATAAAATTGAAATTAATGTCCTCAATGATCACACTCCTGTAGAAGGAAAAGTAATTCGGGAACAGTGTGTATAAGAATATGATGATGTGTAGGAGAATATAAGGAATCTGTGTGACATGGGGCTAATTCGTGTTGGCACGGGTACTATGGGTTAATGAAAATTATTTCCAAATATCTTATCAGATTTACTTATTGTTGAGATTGTTGATGATCTTTCTTCCCCAGCTGTGTTTTATGGTGTTTCCATCTTCTACTGTAAAATTATTCAATTGCCAGTAGGTTTTTCTGACTACTTCTTGATCGTATTCGTAACAGAGATAGCTCTGAGCTGTGGCTGGCATTTTATGACTCTGAAACCTATTAACCATGCCTCAGAGGGTGAGGTTTGATGTACTTCAGCCACATTATTGGTTCCTTGGGAGCACTATACTCCATACCTTAGGCAGTTGTAGTTACATTAAGTGTGAAAGTATCTATGTATTGAGGTTAAATTCAGAAAATCATTTCCATAAATACAAATGAAGAAAGCACATGAAATACTGAAACATTATTGTGGTGCCCATCAAGCCACTCTATCACTCCCCTCCTCAGCTGGACAGGGGAGAGAAAATACATAATGAAAAGCTCATGGGCTGGCATAACAACAGGGAGAGATTACTCACCAATTACAGTCATAGGCAAAACAGACTTGACTCAGGGAAATTAATTTAACTTATTGCCAATCAAATCAGAGTAGGGTAATGACAAATAAAACCAAATCTTAAAACACCTTC
>WEKW01031814.1:27448-42989 GCA_013389905.1 Sula dactylatra | reverse complement strand
TAAAGTCTTCAAATAATTTTTCATCTCCTAACTTCAAATTAACTTCATTTTTTGCTATTACTGCTCTATCTTTCTGGAGGCTGAATGATCAGAATCAAGCATACAGCTCAAGATGAGGGCATGATATTGTTTCATCTAATTACATTAACGTTATAGAAGAACACAAGACTGCATTCTGCCAGTAGTGATACCCTGTTATCTGCTACTTTTGCTGCCCTGAAGGCCATGATCACACCCTTTGTTACTTTCACTGTTAATTCTTGGTCAAGGGCAATGCTTTAAATATTCACAGGCTAACATGAAGAAAATCAACTTCTGTTTTAACAGAAAGCTACATTTATCGCAAATAGGGGAGAAGGTCACAGAATCACTTTACCTTTTTAAGAGTGAAAGAAAAATGACTGAGAAATCACTTTGCAATAAACAAAAGCCTCAAAAATCTCTTTACAGAGCCTTTGAAGAAGGCTGAATAAAAAGCTTTGCAACAGTACCTGATACAAATATCATTGCTTGGTTTTAATGTATGAGGAACAGAAGAAACCAGTATATAAATTCTATGTCTGGAACAAGAAAAGGTACATCATGCTGATGTAGGAAATTATGTTAAATATTATGGAGAACATTTTTAATAGCTTTCAGTCTAATTAGTGTAATTCTTTGGAATACTCTCAGCACAAATGTGCTATAAGTTTGAGGAAGTGTATTTGCCACCTAGTAATGCAATAATTCTTTGAGTAATGAAACAATGCTCCCTTGCATTGCTCTATCAGATTTCCTGGACTCCTTAGGCTCATTTCACATGTCAGGAGGTAGCATGTAATGTATAGTCATAAAGCCGATTTGTGCATACCCAGAAAATCTGATAAGTACAACCTCTTAATTTCTGTATGTGCAGGGCGCACCAGAGTTAAAACCTCTGCATCTACAAATACAGTTTCTGGAGCCAGTTAGTTTTGGCTCACTCTGCTAAAAGGCAAATAATTTCTGACTGCTATGTAGATGCAGAGATCTCTGATGTCTTACACACAAAGCTGTGGGAACCACCTACAGCCAAAGGTCCTGCAGAGATTCTTCTATACTGAAGAAACCAGTCAGTAGCAGTTGCCTCCAGAAAATTAGAGGAAAACCTCAAAATCCCTGATACCTGTAGGTGAAGCTGCAGCAAGAAGAAGGGCTCAGAGGGAACCCTCTAATTTCCAGGGCTGTTACTTCACATCATAGATCAAATGAAGGGTGCTATTTTCAGTCTAGGGCACCAAAAATTAGTTTATAAAGGTTAAGAACTCCATTGTAAACACAGAGTGACTATCAAGGAATAGTCCAAAAGTATGGCTGGATCTGGGTCTTTGCCCAGGGGCTGCTTCCAGACATAAAACTAGTCCCCACAAAAGGGCACTAGTTCAAGAGATTTGATTACAGTGCTCCGTTATGGTGGTTGCAACAATGACAGAGCTATTGCCTACTCTCTACTTGCTGCAAGGACAACTTCTTATGATAGCTTCAAGAACAACTGTGCTGCCAATTACAGATAGGTTAAATCTGTCTTCCTACATAGCACTTGGCTTGAAGCCCATGGGGAAAATGTTCACCATCTGAAAAGGCAACTGAATGGAAATTTGTCAGGAATTGAAAGAGGACTGCAGGGCTTGGCAGAGAGCCATCCAGAACCAGAAGAACATTTCAGTCAGGGTTACTGAAGTCTTTAAAGCTCTGTTAGAAAGTATCAGGACTCAAAAGAAAGCTAGGAAAGTAGCATCAATACTGGAGTAGAAGAGGCAGTGTTAGAGAAAATTATGGACAAAGAAAAGGTTGGCCATAGTTCAGAGAACCATGAAACTCCTGTCCTGAAGTGGTGCCTAAAATGTGTTTTGGTGAGTACTGATTAATGCATAAATAGTCTAACGACAGAGAGTGTCTGTTTACAGGACTGAAGGGTAACATTGACCCAAGTCACTTGATATGACTTTGGCAATGCTCAAGATTTTGCAGCCATCTGTCTATGAAGGAGTAAGCTTACCTAGTGATTACTTTTGCTGCACAGTTGAGATTTTGAATTATCAAGCTTTATGTTCCAAATCCATGTCCATAGACAGATCCCATCCATACCTGTGCAACACATGAGTAGTATGAAGTACTAATTTAGAAATGGATTATGACACTGGAGGTGAGATTGTGTCACACAGATCTTTATTTCAGTGATTTATTGTTTGTGAGATGAGAGGCAAAAATTGTTTAGCAAAATTCTGGTCTAATTTATAATGGCAAGAGCACTGACATTCTTCAAGAAGAAGTGAAAAATAGTTTCCATAACACAACTTCACCAATCTTTTTTAGGTATTTATGTGGCAAGATACATGCTTTCTTTAGTTAAAATTACCATATCCCTGTATAATGTATGCAACAAGAACAAAACAGTTTAAATTTGCTGTTTGAACCTCTAAATTCTGCAGCCTGGATAATTATTTTCAGGGAGGGTCTAGTCTGAGGGATAAATTGCCACAGTAGTAGGGATTAAAAAGCAAACTGCATCATTGTTTCAGTGATATGAAGATGAGGAAAAATAATTTAGATGTATGAAGGTCTTCTGTTAAGTATTAGAAGAGTTTATTGATGGAAAACTGGACTGGTTCTCAGAAGAAAGCAAGTCAGATGCCTGTAGTTTTGGTTATACTTCCAAGATAGAAAAGTGTGCTTAGAGATTGCTGTACTTGAGCACCTGAGAGTATTACAAAAGATATAACACTCTTGCAATTATTCCTCTTCAATACATCTGTGACAATGTGGCTGAAAGAATTCATCAACAGTTCTATTTAATTTATATATGGCAACATGGAAAATAAAGACAATATAATTCACAAACAGATGGAATAACTCCCTTAAGTCCTTAGGTCTTGTTCTTCGCTGCCCATGCCAGTACGTACTTTTCTAATTCATGGACCAAGGCTGAAAAATTACATAGGGGATGATTTTTCACTTTCAAGATAGCAGATTTGGGAAACCCAGTGCCAGGGACAGATGGGAGCCCAAGGCAATGTTCACACCACACTAGAACTTCGGAAAAGCTCACAGTTTGCAAAGGTGCAGGAAATACTTATACCACAAACACTAAAGATGCATAGGATTGTCTAGAAAGGAAGTTAAGGAAAGACCACCTGCCTTTTCTCTGCAGGAAGCACATTACATAATGTGGCATGTTAACATAGAATGTTTCTGGCATTAACATTCTGAGTCAAATTTCGTGGGTTGCCAAGGCTTACATCCAGGGATACCAATACCGGCAGGACTAGAAAACTGCAGTGCTTAATTAAGTATGTAGAGCTTCCCATGGGTGTTAAAAGCAATGAATTAATCAAAAGGAAGATCATATTGTTTTACACTGTTTTCCTAAAGACGTTCTGGGAAGACATGAAAGTTATACAGAGTTTTCCATATATTAGTATTTAACAGATCAATCAGAGGCATAAAAGACAGTCCTCAATTATCCCCAGTGTCATGGTTTAGCCCCAGTTAGCAGCTAAGTAGTGCACAGCCTCTCACTCACTCCAGCCATCCCAGTGGGATGGGGGAGAGAACTGGAAGGGCAAAAGTAAGAAAACTTGTGGGTTGAGATAAGAACAGTTTAATAATTAAAATAAAACAGTAATAATAATAGTAATAGTAATTATATATAATGAAAAGGAAAATAATGAGAGAGACAAAACCTGGGGAGGGGGAAAAAAAATCCAAACAAACAACAAGTGATGCAACCGCTCACCACGCATCAACCCATGCCATCAGTCCCTGAGCCATGATCGCTGCCTCCCCTGGTCAACTGCCCCAGTTAATATACTGAGCCTGACATCATAAGGTATGGAATATCTCTTTGGCCGGCTTGGATCAGGTCTCTTGACTGTGCCTGCTCCCCTCCCAGCTTCTTGTGTACCTTGCAGAGCATGCAAAGCTGAAAAAGACCTTGATTAGTATAAGCACTACTGAGCAACAACAAAAACATCAGTGTGTTATCAACATTCTCATACTAAATCCAGAACACAGCACTATGCCAGCTACAGTGAAGGGAATTAACTCTATCTCAGCCAAAACCATGATAGCCAGTCAACCCAGAGATTGTGTGAGTGATTCAGTAAACACCCGCAGGTGATGATGTCCCACTCGGGTATAATGGTTTGGATAGTAGATGTGGCTGACTCAACACTGTCTTATTTATGGAAGTGCTGTGAATGGCAGACAAAGAAATAAAGTGGTTTGTGTTGAAAATGCTGGCATGCATTTAATAGACAAAGAGTCTGATGTCTGCCTAAAGTGTGATGACCTAGAGTAAAGCCAAGAATAACACTTTAGGAAAAACATGACACCACAGATGGCAATATCCAGTGTAACTGAGTGCCAGAGTTAAGCACTTTAAAAGAATAAGTAGCAGTTATTGTTGTATAGTTGTATATTTGTATAGTTGTATTATTGTATTGCATACAATTGTATATTGTTGTATAGTTGTATTATTGTACAGTTGGTGTAATACAAGCAAATTCCAGAGGCGAATCCATGAGTATACAGGATTTTGCCACAATCTTTCTTTTTTTTTTTTCTAATTCTGTTTTATGGGTACTCAGAAAAAAACATCCTCTCCAAACTGCCAATAGGTAGGCAGTTATCTGAGCTGTGTACTGTGGCACACAGTGCAGTCAGTTTTTTGATCACAATTTTGCCTCACAGTCTTCCAGAGAATTCGTCTTACAGAAACTGGCATGATAAATTTCTTAAGCTGCTGAAAAGTGAATAACTTTATCTTTTGTAGAAAGCAATTTAGAAGCATTCCAGCAGAAAAAGAAAAGATGCTAATACATGTTGATAGACTATATCTCCTGCTCCATTTCAACAAAAGACGGTTTATTTTTGGGCTAATGTTTTCTTTTACCTTTCTATAAGGAAAGAAGGGAAGGGTCTATTTACCTTAGTCCAGTTACAGGAGCCTTGTAATTAGTCATGCACTAAAACAGGCCCGTAATAATGGGGCTTTATAATATGACACAAGACCTATAGGATACCAACGCTTTTCTGAAGTAGTAGGCAAACGGCTCAGCCACCTCAAATGGCACTAGATATCTGAATGTGACAGAATCAAGCCTTGTGTCTAATTATATCCATGAAGCAGCTCTACTTGTCCCCTATATTACAGATTATTGCTCATCTCCCCAAAGCCTGTAGCAAACATTAAACTTGAAAGCAAAAGACTAAAATTTTCAAATTAAATGTGTTACAGGAAGTAAGACCAGTTGCCAGTGTCCTAGCCTTGGAGTTTTTTAATAAAATAGTGCCTGAGAGACTGCAGAACAGCCTCTGTTGTAACAGGTTAGACAGGCGTCTGCTATGAGTGATGTAGGTATAGATGGTATGCACTGAGGCACAGGGGACTCTTCGGTGATACTCACTTTCCTCCAGTCCTGGCCAGAGGTTATTTGTTATCAGGAGACATTTCATTTGGATGAAATCACTTCTTCTCAGTTTTATTTCAACACCTTATTAAGAACCATTTCTGCTCAGTCAGTTTTCTGGAGTGTTTCCTCCTTCTCCAGAGGTACAGCTCTCATGTCTGGATACCTCCCATTGCTGGTGATGGCACAGTTCAGTTGAAATCAAACCAGCAATTGATCTGATCACACAGTTGACTGATTGCTTCATAGAATCACAGAATTGTTTAGATTGGGAGGGACCTTCTGATATCATCTAGTCCCATCAGCTAGAGCAAGTTGCCTGACTGTGTCTAATTGGGGTTGGAGATATTCAACGAGACTCTGCAGTCTCTCTGGACAACCCATTCCAATGTTTGATTATCAGAAAAGGGTTTTCCTGTGTTCAGATAGAATTCTATGTGTTTTAATGTGTGACCATTGCTTCTTGTCCAGTCAATGGGCACTACTGAGAAGAGTCTGGCTCTCTCTTCTTCATTTCTTTCCATCAGGTATTTCAAGACACTGATAAAATGCCCCTGTGCCTTCTCCTCACCACGCTAAACAGACCCAGCTCTCTCAGCCTTTCCTCATGTGAAAGATGTTCCAATTCCTTAATTATCTTTGTGGTCCTGTGCTCGACCCTCTACACTAAGCAGTGATCATCCATATGTATTAAGATTTTTTGGATGTGCTAATACGTAAATGATATATTTATCTTTACTGGAGTTCTGTGTAATCCTTCACTGTACTTTTCTTTTTTTCCCCCCTTTTTGTTTTTCCACCTATTATGTACTGAAATAAAATGATTCTGGTTCCCATGCCCTCTATGCCATTGTTTTTCCTGTCACTTTCCACAGAACACACTGAACTGTGACCTTTGAAACACCATTTTCTCAGCTGATCTGTCTGCTTCCTTGGCTCCTTTAGCCAAGTTCTGCATCACTGGCTGTCATTGTTCTACTGTTCTGTTCCTTTTGTCAATAGGTGCACTTATATGTCCTAGTCTAGGTCTTTTAAATTAGTCTATCCTCATTTTTATTGCTCTCACTCAACACTCTTGCTTCTAGAGACTGAATTGTTTGTCCTCTAAACTTTTCTGTTTCTAATTATGGAATAATTAATGTTACATGACAATGTTATATGTCAATGTACATCCTCAGCTTTGTAACAGCTGCACTCTCTACTTTCTTTTCCTTCTTGTTTTTCAGAAAGAAAAAAGGAAAGGAAAGGAAAGGAAAGGAAAGGAAAGGAAAGGAAAGGAAAGGAAAGGAAAGGAAAGGAAAGGAAAGGAAAGGAAAGGAAAGGAAAGGAGAAAGGAAAAAGAAAAAAGAAAAAAGAAAAAAAAAGAAAAAAGGAAAAAGGAAAAAGGAAAAAGGAAAAAGGAAAAAGGAAAAAGGAAAAAGGAAAAAGGAAAAAGGAAAAAGGAAAAAGGAAAAAGGAAAAAGGAAAAAGGAAAAAGGAAAAAGGAAAAAGGAAAAAGGAAAAAGGAAAAAGGAAAAAGGAAAAAGGAAAAAGGAAAAAGGAAAAAGGAAAAAGGAAAAAGGAAAAAGGAAAAAGGAAAAAGGAAAAAGGAAAAAGGAAAAAGGAAAAAGGAAAAAGGAAAAAGGAAAAAGGAAAAAGGAAAAAGGAAAAAGGAAAAAGGAAAAAGGAAAAAGGAAAAAGGAAAAAGGAAAAAGGAAAAAGGAAAAAGGAAAAAGGAAAAAGGAAAAAGGAAAAAGGAAAAAGGAAAAAGGAAAAAGGAAAAAGGAAAAAGGAAAAAGGAAAAAGGAAAAAGGAAAAAGGAAAAAGGAAAAAGGAAAAAGGAAAAAGGAAAAAGGAAAAAGGAAAAAGGAAAAAGGAAAAAGGAAAAAGGAAAAAGGAAAAAGGAAAAAGGAAAAAGGAAAAAGGAAAGAAATAGCCTCCTTCAGCAGTCACAACATTAATCAAACAATTTTTACAGTTGCTCCTGCACTCTGTGAGTTATTACTGGCACATCTCAACCTCTCCTTCTGCCCTCCTGACCTCCTTATATTCCTGTATTTTTGCCTTTGTTATCCTACAGGGTTACGTATGTATACAGACTCATTTCTGTGCTTTTGCAAGATTTTCTTCAAACTTTGTTTTCCCAGTGGCCTAAGTCCTACCACACTGGCAACTGGCTTTATTTGGATATGGTACTTGCCTGGCAATAAATCACAGGGTCCTCCTTCTTCTTATGACTGATGTTCTTTTTTTGCTCTTTCCTCCTCCTCCTCTCCCAAATGTTCTGTGTGGTGAGCTATTACGCTGGAAAACTAGAAACTAGATATTTGTAAAACTAGACTGTTTATTGAATTACCTGTTGACAGAGACATTGGAAATGCAGGAAGCCTTTCAGTCAGGTTAGCTTCCTGGAACCCCCTCAAACCTTTTCTCCTAATGACTGTGGTGTTCTCTCTAATTTCTCTGGAGTTTAATTTAACAAATTGTATAACATAATGTGGCAACACAGCATACATGAAAATATTACCTGTTAATGTGGTTTTATAAAACAAATTAATACACTGTGCTGATCCATCCTCATTCCTTTGATTTTTCATGGAACTTCAGAGCATGTGAGGAAGAAGCAGGACCATAACTTCAGCCTATGTTACCTGTCAGCTAGAACAGAACAATATAAATCCTTTTGAGGATGCATGAGGATAGCATGTACCTGAGCTCTGGGAACACTTGACTCCATCAAAGAAGTATTTGTTCAAAGTCCCATCTTATTCTAGGAGTCACAAATGTTGGAATCATATTAGTATAGTAACATACTGGCTGCTGAAGGGTCATTAATATGTTGACTTCATATGAAAGTAATAATAAATTGACTGTTGATGTCAGGATAGGATCTTTTGCATAGCTGAAATTTATTTCTCTCTGTCCTTTAAAAAAAAAAAAAAACCAACAAAAACCACATAAAAAAGCCTTCAATCTTTCAACTATGTATATTGCAAAAAGCAGGATTATGCCAAGAAAATGAACTGGTTTTAATACTGAGGCTTTCTTTCCCTTTTACTTTACATTTGACACTTAGCTTTAAATGGGTAACATTTGCTGTCTTCTGCAGAAATGTTGGTTGGAAATTGCTTTCTTAAGGGTAAAATTTCAACATGGTATGCATTATGGTCCTTATGAATTCATTATAATAAAAAGAAAAAAAGTAAAAATCAAGACAGTATTCCAATGTTACCTTTGCTATCTTCAGCAGTTAAATTGGGAATTCTACTTGACATAGAGTTGAATAAAATGTGAATGTTGCATAAAACTGGCTTCAAAATTTCCATTATTAAACAAGAGTGCTATTGCACTTTTCAAGCCTGAAGCCATTATATAATTTACTAGCATTTTCATTAATTCTTTGCTCACATAAATTGGTTTGAGACAGCTTCCTCTCCTTTCCTCTCCTCTCCTTGAACAAAGCAGCAGCACGAAAATGTGATTTACAAATCTTACACACCTCAGACCATTTTGTTTTTTTGTTTTTTTGTTTTTTTGTTTTTTTTTTTTTTGTTAACTGAAGGAAGTGAACTGAATATTAAAAATATCAGAATCGTTTGTCTGGGTCTGTCACACAAAGAAAGAAATTGTATTGTCATTCATTTGCTGTGACTATAACCTGTAATCTGGCATTTCTGAGTTTGTAAAGTTTCAGATCAAGTTTGTATATTCGAACCTGAAGTGTTGAAATGATTGATTATAGGAAAGATATATAAGGATGAAATGTGGAAATATGTTTCTTACTGAAGTCTTCAACTTTGAATACAAATTTTGTTTGGAGCTCAAATTTCTTTCACTGTATCAAACGGAAGGACTACTGAAATCAAAAGGAAAATCTTGCACAGATCTATATAATTTCTGGATTCAATATATAGACTGTTTCCACAATAAATTTCTTCTAAATCTATTTTAAAGTTTACTTTTTCAAATCATTGCAGGGCCATGAAACATCACCTTGCCTTTGGAAATTTCACCTTCAAATATACCACACAGTAAAGTAAGAGGAAGTATGTGATGTCAGCACTTCCATAGTATTCCACATAGTTTCTCCTGTAAGATATGGAGCTATTTACACATCTGTTTTCTTTTCCTCACCTCAGTGGGATAAATCACTTTCTCCTTTCTTTAAGGGCAGGATGAGAATGAAAGGGTACACTCATTTGCTGCACAGACCTTCTTCCACTAGTGAGTTGACAAATCTTCATTCAGAGATCAACTGGATGTGAAAGGTTGATTGAAGGACATCTGTAGCTGCCAGCTGATTACACTTTTACAATCCATGTTTTGCTTTTAAAGTTGAGCTATTATTCATTTTTCCCTGTTCAAATACAATCTCAATATTTTCTAACTGTGCATTTTGTCATGCTGCCCTAGACCTACTCTTATATGGTTTGCATTCTGACTTTTCTAAAGATAGAAATTAGACTTAGTGTCTTGTGATGTACAGTACTATAATGCTGAAAAAATTAGCTATTTGCCTGCAGATTTTCATTGCTGGATTAGATGCTCATGTACCTTACAGTAAGTGATGAGACATGTTTGTGGCAAGCTAGATGTCTTGAACATAGACTATTTGATGATAGGAGTCAAATCCTTACATCCCTTCTTGCTTTGTGATCAGAAAAGGATAATATGGTTGTGGCATCTAAGATAAGCATACTGGCTTTATCATCTTCCAGATCCCTAGAGAACTCAGTCCCACAGCTCGTTTCTAAGAGGTTGCTAGAAACCTTCAGACAGGAAATGAAAATACACAGGAATAAAATGTCAAAGAGAGTCATCATCTAGATAGACTTTAGTCTGAAGGCTATAACACTCTCATCAGAGGAGGAAAATATGAAATTACAGATTCCAATTATTATATATATATGTCTTTATAAAATATATAAAATCAACATCATTGAAATATATATTGTATTTCTTATGTATATTTTAAAATCACCATTTATATTGCTAATTTTTTCAGCATCTGAGAAATTTCTGCTTGGACAAAGTAGTAGAGAGAAAGTCAACTGTGTTTCCTTAATTCTTCTGTACTGAGAGAAATACAGTATTCTAAGGTTATTTTTAAAGTGAGCAGTGTAACACTCAGGTATGTCTGAGCTTCCTGGTGCAGCAATGTAGAGCAGTACAGTATCAAATGGAAACACCAGCTGAGGTCTTGGAAGCAACCGAATTAAAACAACAGAGCTAATAAAGCAAGATCATCTCAGTTCTGTAGCATGTCACAGAGTTAATGTCTCTGCATGATGCTAGGTGGTGGACCAGATTAAGAATGTTTGACAGCACTATAAAGTGCAAGTACGTCTTCTGTACCGTGATACTAATTCAAATGATTGTCACCTATTAGATCCGAGCTAATTCGAAATTTTAATCCCTGTCTGTAACCCCCTTTTTGGCCAGTTGGCTGGACCTTTGTCTTTCATTAAGCAATAAAATAACATTTTCACCTGGTTGACACAAGATCTAAAATGAACTTTGTGGAACTATAAAATTGTTTTTATATGTCATGGTTTAGCCCCAGTCAGCAACCAAGCACCACACAGCCACTTGCTCACTCACCCCTGGTGGGATGGGGGAGAGAATCAGAAGAGTAAAAGTGAGGAAACTCCTGGGTTGAGATAAAGACTGTTTAACAGGTAAAGCAAAAGCTGTGCATGCAAGCAAATCAAAACAAGGAATTAATTCACTCCTTCCCGTCGGCAGGCAGATGTTCAGCCATCTCCGGGAAAGCAGGGCTCCATCATGCGTAAGGGTTTCTTGGGATGACAAACACCATAACTCCAAACGTCCCCCCCTTCCTTCCCCAGCTGTATATACTGAGCATGACGTCATATGATGTGGAATATCCCTTTGGTCAGTTTGGGTCAGCTGTTCCAGCTGTGTCCCCTCCCGACTTTTTGTGCACCCGGCAGAGCATGGGAAGCTGAAAGGTCCTTGACTAATGTAATCACTACTTAGCAACAACCAAAATGCCTCCGCATTATCAACACTCTCTCCAGCATAAATCCAAAACGTAACCCCATACTAGCTACTATGAAAAAAATCAGCTCTATCCCAGCTGAAACCAGGACAGACATATTTTTCCAAAGAAGAGTTCTGGAAATCATTTATTTTGGTCTGGAGTTCAAACCCTATAGAATTCTCAGTATTATAAATCAAAGACCTCAAGTTAAACTTAGAAGTTATGTCTCTGAGGAAAATTTAGCTCTGAAAATGGAATTGGACTTTGTAACACTTCTTAAAATTCAGAGATTCATGTTGGGTACTGTCTCTGATAATGTGCAATCATTTTTCAGCCTCAGGAATTCATCAAAAGTCTATTAAAAATCTGAAAATGAAAATTTAGTTTTTTCTTCTTAGTTGCTTGGAGTCAGATTTAATAATTGAATATTTTTCATACTTTGGAGCTACACTTTGTACCTCTTAATTGTATAGAGAAGAAAACAACTCATCTTAAATTATACTGTCTATCGATAGATTTAAAAGGATTTATCAGGGCAATAGGCCTTCAGTGGTTCTTATTTCTGCATGGCAGTTTTCAGCATTTGGTTAGCCTTGAATACTAGAAGTTGTACAAGTTTTACACTGATATTTACTCACAAGCACACAAACTCCTTGACTCCACTATTAAGTAAGTTTAAGCTGATTTCTTTATAAACCCTTGATATGAAACTCCTTTTAAAATTGAATTAATCTTTATTTTTATTTTCAATTTATTTTTATTTTGTATGGATCCTATGTGATTTGTTGACCAAACTCAGTGCAAGAAACCCTCTAGGGACTAATATTAAGATAAAGAGAATTTCTAGAAATAAAATGGGCTTAATATTTTCTCCTAGTAACACAATTCATGAAGTCAAGAAAACATCATAATATACTTAATAATGTATAGCAGAGATTAGATGATATATTTAAAAGGCTGATTTATATTTATGAAGAATATTTGGGGGTATCTGATTCAGTTACTAAACTAAATTTAACTTTGTCATGAATGGAACAACACAATTTACTTTTCTTTGGGCTTCATTACCCAAACTGTTAATTTATCTTTTGCTTAGCCTATTGCATATTAAGATTCAGTCTATGAACTACTTCTAGGATAAAGGCTTGGTGCATATCTTATTTAAGGTTCTCTAGTCAGGAATATCTAATCCATTTAATGATCATAGAAACAGAAAAGAAAAAAAAAAAAGGTTGCAAAGGACCTCTGAAGGTCATCTAGTCCAACGTCCTTTTCAGAGCATGGTTATCTTCAACATTAGAGAAAGTTCCTCAAGTTTTGAGTGCTGCCATAGAGGGAGAATCTCTGATCAACTTGTACTGATCCTAACTCTCAAGGTGATTTTTTTTTCCTTGACTGTCTTCTCTTGGCTTTCTGCTGTGCAACCTCTATCTGGCTCTGTCTGCAGTATTTTATGTGGTCCTTTCAGGAGTGCCAAGGAGCAGCGACAGGCAGGTGCTCCACAATGGGATGGAGGAATTGGGAGACAAGGGCAACCCTGGGGCAGTTAAAGAAGGAAATGTCTGAAAGGTTTTCTTAAAAACCTCATTGTATGCCAGTCTCATGTATGCATAATGCAATCTAGTCAGATTTCTGTCTCATTAATGCTGTTTTCAAACAATATTTTTATAAGTAAAATAAGGTCACACTGGTTATGCATGACCTTATGGAAAATAGTGGGAATCCTGTCACTGATTTCAGCTGCACTAGAAGTTTCCCCACACCAGGAGTCTCACATTAAAATATAAAATAAATAGAACTGAAATGGAGTAAAATGTTGCTTAGTCACTTTTATGACTGCTTTTTTTCTTTAAGTGCAGTATATTCTTCATAGTCTTCTTTGTTTCAAAAGGAAAATCCTTTCACCAGTTTCAATTTGTGTCCACTAAGCTGCTGCTGCGCTCCTTTTTTTTTTTTTTGAGTCCATGGGAAATTAACTTATTCACTCTGTTTCACAACAAATAAGTTAAGAATAGGTATTAGTTTCTTTATATCGCTCATATCTTATATATTAAAAAAGGATGCACAAAGTCTTACAATGTCTAAATAGGATGAGCATGTGACACAGCAAATATAACCCTTGCTCAACCCCTCCAAGTTATTCATCATCACTTACAATGACTCTTCTAAAATTTATATTATAATCTTTCTCAGGCAGGGATCTTGATTCATGTCTTCTGTGGAGTCTCTGTGGCTCTTTGTGTGCTCACTATAATAATAGGGTGATAAATGATTTATGTTGTTTTCTGTGTCTCTACATTCTGGTTCATAAATCAATTGTTAGATGTACTTTAATCATCCTCATGCTTTTTGTTTATTCTGATTGAAATCTCTTGGATCTCATTCAGTAGTTTTTACCTGGTATCTTCACAAATATTTGAGATCAGATTTTCCACAAACATTCAACACATGGCAACAGCAAGCAAATGTGAGCTTCTCCCAAAACACACTGGAAGAATATTGCCTTAAGTATGATCAGTGATAGCACATTCTGAAAGGAGCTATGGTGTGTGCCTGTAAAATGTTTAATCTTTCAAACAAGCTGGGTCCAAAGGCAAAACCAATGTTCTCTTACAACTATGAAAGCTGCAGCTGACAGCTTGTCCTGTTGTCATTTGCAAGATATATTAGCTTTCTCCCACAAAATATTAGCACATTTATCAATTTAATGATCAATATCCCATACATTTGTAGTACTTAGATGTTTCAAAAAACATTTCCTGAAATGATGAATTGTTGCTCTAATGCAACATGTGTATAATAACCTTAAATTCTGTACCTCTTTATTCCTGTATTGGTACATTCTTTTGTTCCAACAGCTGCAAAGCAGTAAGAGTGTCAACAACAAATAGGCTCTTTCCCAGTAAAACAGAAAAAGGGATTTAAAATGAAAGGTTAGTGAACCTTCACAGTTATGTTAATAGAATGAAATGCATTTGTTACTGTCTGTTTTGAACATTTGAATTGCACATAGCTCTTTCAGTTGTCCTCTGCAAAAGGGATAAATTTCACCCATAAATGTAAGGTCATTCCTATCCTACTACTATTGGTGCTCTCATGTAATACTGATATTGACATGGAAATACTATGGGGTTTGATCCATTCCCCGTGAGTAAAAAAAATAACATTTGTGATAAATGCAGTTTTCCAGTATAACTGTATCTCCCTGATGGATGCTTTGACAGCACAAATATATTGGCCACCTGNTCCACTGATGGTAACGTAGGAGTTATTCTGAATCCAGTGTTCTAATGATTTGTAACCCTCTAATGTATTTTGGAGTTTCAAATACATTCACCAATTCACTATTCATCAGTTGTGAAATATGTTCTGTGCAGAGATTCACAGTAACGTAAATCAAGCTAAAAAGACCTCTAAATCTTGTGTGTACTAGCAAGCCATATGTTTTGACATAGAGTAAAAACATGCTTTTTGAACATGATTTTAGAAAGAGGGAAAGTCAAAGTGATTATAATTTCTTCTAGGCAACTGTTAATAGTAACTGAAAAAAGGTTTGTGAAAACTTTGAAATTCAATTCACTTTGTGGGACAAAGATATCTCTTCTGACAAGGGTAATATTATCATCCTCCAACTTTAAGAGTTGCCCTTGTCTGTAAACGACTGCCAACTCCTCATGCTGTTTGCAATCTTGTTCTGATCAGCTGCTATTCTACAAGATGACAACTCTTTCAACATTTTTTTGCTTTCCCAAAACATTTTTTTGTGCATCTCAGCTGATTTTCTTTAAAGGAGAGTGAATGTATAGTCTTTCATGCATCTACTGAAAAGATCTTTGAGAAGTACGGCCATACAAAGATGTTACTGATGTTAACACCTTTGTGACTTTGTCAGACATGCAATGCAACATGATTTCTTCTCAGAGGATGTTTCTCTGTTTATTATTAATTTTTTTTCTATCATTAATTTTTGCTCTCCCCTTTTGTGTTCTACTCTCACTTTATTTATCAGTTCTCTTTCAACTTTTCCCTCCTATTTTCTTTTAAGTTCTTGGGCCACTGTAAAGAGCTGATCCAGATCCTGCTGAGTCAGTTGGGAGTTTCTCCATGGACTTTGGTCGTCTTTCAGTCT
>WEKW01031814.1:0-18073 GCA_013389905.1 Sula dactylatra | reverse complement strand
AACCCCTTCATATGCTGCCAATATCTCTTTTTCAGTTGGAGTGTAGCGCGCTTCGGACCCTCTGTATCCCCGACTCCAAAACCCTAGTGGCCGACCTCAGGTCTCCCCTGGTGCTTTCTGCCACAGGCTCCAGGTAGGACCGTTTCCCTGGCTGCAGTGTAGAGCACATTTTTAACGTCTTGTCCTGCCCGGGCCGGTCCAAGGGCTACTGCATGAACTATCTCATGTTTTATGTGTTCAAAAGCTTTCTGTTGCTCGGGGCCCCATTTGAAATCAATCCTGCAGGTCACTTGATAGAGAGGGCTTACAATCAGACTGTAATTTGGAATATGCATTCTCCAAAAACCCACAACACCTAGAAAAGCTTGTGTGTCCTTTTTGCCAGTTGGTGGAGACATGGCTGCTATTTTGTTGATCACATCCTTTGCGATCTTATGATGCCTGTCTTGCCATTTAATTCCTAAAAGCTGAATCTCCTGTGCAGGTCCCTTGACCTTACTTTCTTTTATGGCGAAACCAGCCTTCAGAAGGATTTGGTTTACTTTATTTCCTTTCTCTAAAACATCTTCTGCAGCGTTGCCCCACACAATGATATCATCAATGTATTGAAGGTGTTCTGGAGCTCCACCCTGTTCCAGTGCGATATGGATCAGTCCATGGCAAATGGTAGGGCTGTGTTTCCATGCCTGGGGCAGTCGATTCCAGGTGTACTGGACGCCTCTCCAAGTGAAAGCAAACTGTGGCCTGCAGAGACTGCCAGAGGGATTGAGAAGAATGCATTAGCAATATCAATAGAGGCATACCACTTGGCTGCCTTTGACTTCAGTTCATATTGAATTTCCAGCATGTCCGGCACTGCAGCACTCAGTGGCGGAGTGACTTTGTTTAGGCCACGATAGTCTACTGTTAGTCTCTACTCTCCATTAGACTTCCGTACTGGCCATATGGGACTGTTAAAGGGTGAGTGGGTCTTACTGACCACTCCTTGGCTCTCCAGTTGACAAATGAGCTCATGGATGGGAATCAGGGAGTCTCGGTTGGTGCGATATTGCCGCCGGTGCACTGTTGTGGTGGCAATTGGAACCTGTTGTTCTTTGACCTTCAGCAACCCCACAACAGAAGGGTCCTTTGAAAGACCAGGCAACGTAGACAGCTGCTTAATTTCCTCCATCTCCAAGGCAGCTATACCAAAAGCCCACCTGTACCCNGCTCACTTCTGCCTCCAATACAGTCAGCTCTAGGGATCCCCCTGTCACTCCAGCAATACAGATGGGTTCTGCCCCTACATAGTTTGATGGCATTAGGGTGCACTGCTCACCAGTGTCCACTAGAGCCTTATACTCCTGTGGGTCAGACGTGCCAGGCCATCGGATCCACACAGTCCAGTAAACCCGGTTGTCCCTTTCCTCCACCTGGCTGGAGGCAGGGCCCCTCTAATTCCTATTGCAGAATTCACAACCCACTTCTTGTGAATGGGCATCAGAAGTGTCTCTATTAAGATCACAGATGGAATCAGCGTTTCTACTCCTCTGTCTGGGGAACTGCTTACTGGAAACTGGAGCAGCAATTTTCCTGGAGGTCCCCCCTTGAGTGAGTGTTTTTCCTTGCAACTCACGTACCCGGGCCTCTAGGGTCGAAGTAGATTTTCCATCCCACTTCCTCATGTCCTCTCCATGGTCACGCAGGTAAAACCAGAGGGTGGCCCGTGGTGTGTATCCTCTGTCTTGAGCAGAGGGACGCTTATTCCTAATGGCTGAGATACTGGTCCGTACAGGTAGGGAGTAGGACATATCTTCTTTGATTTGCTGAACCTCCCGGGACAGTGTCTCCACAGCTGAGACGAGGGAGGAAGAGACATGTGCGAAAGAAACAGCCAGGTGACAATGTGCTCACCTAGACAATGGCGAAAATCTTTTCGCATATCTCACACCTCACTCAAGGATAGGGATCGGGTGTTTTCCATCTTGTTTATGTGTTCTTCCTTTTCCTCCTCCTCTCCTCATGATGGCCCTGCTCTTCTATCATCTCTTTCTAAACAAGCTGACTTTCTCTTCCAAGATTTCTTCTTGTCTGTAAGGGCCACTTATACTGGCATGGGTTGGTTCTCTGGTTCAGCCACAGTGAATGTCGTTTTGTCTTCAGATCCAGAGGCCTTCTCCTGGGGGTAATGAATAGTGTTGAACAGGGCTCGGTAGGCATGGGTCAGGCCCCAGCACGTTGCAGTGATTTGTGTCTCTCTGCAGTTGCCAGGGTGACAACATATGTTCTCCAAATACTCTACCAGTTTTTCAGGATTGTGCACTTGTTCAGGGGTAAAGCCCCAAAACACTGGAGGCGCCCACTGTCTTAGGTATTTGCCCACACTACCCCACATACCCTGCCACTCATAGCTATTGAGCCTTGAAGGGGCAGATCTCTGGATGGTATTCTTAAATTGTTTACTAACCTCAGACAAAACCAAAACAATATTCCCAAGAAATACCAACAGAAGTATCTTAACTACCCAAGGTTGTTCAAGGTAATGAAAAGTTATTGTAATGAAGGAGTAAACATAGAAGAATGTAGCTAAGGTGCCATTCTGTATTTCCGCCATAAAACAACTCGCGGAGGAAGAGGTATAATTGCTAATTGTCTCCATGAGGTGGTACCCGAAGTACAGTAATGACTTCAATATAAAGCCTAAATACCAGATAAAACTCAAGGCCAGTGTTTTAATAACAAATCTCCCAGGCAAAACATCACTGATCATTGCAGAGCACAGCAAAAACAAAACCTAACACCAATCTTTAACATGTACAGCAAAAACAAGTGCATGGTGCAGATCAGATACATTAATATTGAGAACAGATGAATCAATGCTGTGACCAGCAACTGTTATTATCTCAAACCCTTCGTGCCCCACGTAGGGCGCCAAAAAGGACTGTCATGGTTTAGCCCCAGTCAGCAACTAAACACCATACAGCTGGTCGCTCACTCCCCAACCCAGTGGGATGGGGGAGAGAATCAGGAGAGCCAAAGTAAGAAAACTCGTGGGTTGAGATAAGAAAGTTTAATAATTAAAATTATTATTGCAGAATTGAAATAGTTTAGGCAAAACAGAGAAACGTCCTCCTACACAGTCAGCAAATAAGAGGAAAAGTTTATTATCACTGAAAACCCAACTGTAGTTTATCAGATATTTAAGACATATTTATCCTACCTAATTTGAGCCACCTAATTCAAGTAAATTAAAAATAGAATTGAGAAAATTCCCCAAACTGCCCATGTAGAGAGGAAGGTGTCCCAAAGTGTATCTTAGCTTACCTAAGGTCTGCTATGACGTTTCCGTATTTTATATAGGAAACCTAGATCAAGTGACCAATTTTCTAACTTATATAATTCATATATCTAAACAGTCTGATATTTGATTCAGATCAACCAGGATAGAGACTTCTGAATTAAAAACTTCCTGGAGGAGATATCGATTGCCTTAGTTAATAAGGGATAAAAGTATTGAAATGTAGTGAATTATCAGAAATAAGCAAAGATGTTTTTCAATTTAAATAAAGAGAAATAATCTTGAGAAAAACCAACATGTTTTATTTCAACATTTTGAAAAAGAAATAATGATGTTTACATAAAATCAAAATTCAATTTTTCAAATAAAACAGAGTATATTTGAAGGGAGATTTTTTTTTTCATTTTTTATGTTTTTTCAACTAAGCAAATTACTTCAAAACATTATTTTTAGTTCATCTCACTTTTTTCCCAAATGTACTTGAGATGCTAGGAAATTTTTTAGTGTTTCTTTTGTATACACAACTTCAGACATGAAACATACTTCTTTATTATTGTTGCTAAAGTTTTGGTAGCATTAGAATAGGGAAGAGTATCTTTTACTGGACCATTTGGTAGCTTTAGAAAATTTGAAAGAAATACCTTTCTTTTTTCCAACTATATTATTTGGTCTAATAAAAATATTACTTTTCCCTGTAAACTGTGGTCTTCTTTATTAATATTAGTATATTAGACTATGTGAAAGAAAACTCTACGTGCACATATTTCAATGATTTTCTTAAAGAACAACTAGGAAAAAAATGAGAAAGAAACAAAACTGGGTTGTCATCAGCATCTTTTCTGACATCACAGTTTTTGAACTACTTGTAGGAAAGCTCACAAACTTTCCAAGTTACCAGCAAAGGATATAGTTGTCTGAAATAGTGAAAGCAGAGTAGTTTATCACCTTTCAAATATAAATAAGAACGTACCAAGCAAAAATATAGATCTTTTGCATCTTGGATGTCCCTCTCATACTGTCCTTGAGGTCTGCACTTTGTAACTGGATCTAGGATGTCACTAACCAACACCCAAATTTTCTCTTTTGCTTTGCCATCAAAAGACACTTTCAAGTAACCATGTTGTTTTATGAGACAGTATTTTTTCCATGGCTGCTCTCCTCTCCACAGCATGGAAAAATCACTTGCTTTTTGGCTCCTCTAAAATTCTCCCTCTCTTTTTAATTTTCACTTGGAAGACAAATATCACAAGCATCATCTATCTGACAGCCATCAAGTTATTTGATATGTGGATCAAGACCCGTAGGACATAAAGAAAGAGCTCCATAAAGAAAGAATAAGTTTAAAACTGCTGAAATGAAATCCTGGCTTCATTGAGGTTAATGGATATTTGGTATTTACTTCAATAGGGTAAGGGTTTTATTCCAGTATATGTTGCAAGTTATTCAAAAATTGCTTTCACTTATTCTAAGTGTGTTTCCAGACTATACTTTCATTAAGGTAAAGGCAAGCACTCAAATAGACAGGAAGTATGATGGAAAATTATTTGTGTCTTCAGTTCAGATGCCATCCATTCTTCTAAACTTTCTTATTTGAGCTTTGAAGAGAAGAGAATCTAAGCAGGAGTCTGTTAAAAGTACTTTTTTTTCTTTTCTTTTCTTTTTTTNTTTCTTTTCTTTTTTTTTTTTTTTTTTTTTGTGGTCAAACATTGCCATTGTTTATGGCTTAATATCACTTAAAAGTACACAATCCATATTTTGCAAATGCAGTCCTGGATTTTGATATGAAAGGGTTATTTAAGTGATGAATTGATGTGTTGGACTGTACAGATTACAAAAATTCACCACATGATCAGAGCATGAACTTTTTTTCATCAAGCAGGTATGCAGTCATCTTTCAAAACTGTATGTTATTTAGGAAGATGCAGTAGCTACCTAAAGTAATACATAAAATATTAACTCAAGGTCCAGTATTTAATCAGAAGTTTTCTGAAACTATGAAGTAAATCTGTAAAAGAGTAATCTGTAGACATTAGTTACACAAAATGTTGTGCAGCAGACAATGCTAGAACATGCTGACAGAGACTGACTCTTCACTGTTTTTCTGCACCATAGACAATCATTTATTTTGTAAAAAATAGGTGTAAAATGGTGTCAGACACCATTTGCTTATGTAGGGTTTGTATTATTGCCCAAAAAATCTTTCATTACTGTCAGTGAATTCTTGATCAGTTCTTTACCTTAGTATCAGTATCTTATACCATTTTTGCCAAGATTTAAATTATTGCACAATATAATAGAGAACTGGGTTCACTAAGGCAAAATCCTTGGCTGAACAATCAAAGTCTCAATGATATAGACCATAGTGCTAGAGAAGAAGAAAGGAAGAATTATATTGAAAATTTCTCAAAAATCCAGCCTAAGTTTAAAAAAAAAATATGTTTAGTAAGTTTTAGTGCTCGAGTTTTTAGCTATCTTTCTAAGACTTATTAATGGGAATATCCAAAAAATGGCTTTCAGAACTTTTTTCTCTTAAAATATGTACTTGATTTTGAGATCAAGCTGCAGGTAGTGCACCTACATGCACAAAAGGACATCACACTTCAGAGGATTTTTAAGACTTTTACTATTTTTCTTTTTTTTTAAAGAGAGAATGAAAACATTTTTAAACTATGATGGAATTTGAAGACACTTACAGTAACAATTTAAAATATCCTATTTGACATTTTGGAATAATGTAATTGCACACAGTTATTAGAATACAGAAAAAAATGTGGGAGTAAATAAATATCTCAGTTTTTTCAATGATGAATTGTAGTAAAAATGGGAGAAAAGTGTCTTTTGCATTCTAAGGATAATAGATTCACTCTTTTTAAGTGGTCCTTTGTCCTTAATCAATATTCTATTGGGAAAAAAAAAGGATCTTATTAACAGAAATAATTGCCACAAACCTCCTAAAGCATTGAAAAGCACATGATGCACTTTCTCATTATGAATGGTTATAAGAATTACCCTTCGAGGTAGGATTTGAATGAGTCATATAGAAATTACTGCATCAACTTCTACACACGGAAGCCTTTTCTTATGTGTTTTGACGTAATTTAAAATTAGAATTTCAATTGTGTCACAACCAGATACTAGAACATTTTGTTCTATCTTTTATGAATGCATGCAATTATGAATACATATTCAGTAAAACATTACTGTGGAAGAAGTCATTTTACTTCACAACTACTACATTTATTATGAAAAACTTATACGAAAGGTCATATTCTTGTACATGAATAACCTGTCTTTGAAGAAACAGCAAGGGTGGTTTTAAACACAGTAGTGATGTTAGAGTTTTCAAAGATTTTAATATATTTAACATGACACTTCACTTTCTGAAAAGTTTCTCGTGCTAGTGAGGGGATTTGTAAACAAATGTATTCGGAAGTAGGTTATAAATGTCATAGTGAGCTTTCAACTTAAGCTGTCTTGCATAATATTAATTAAACATGAACACTAATATTATGCCACAATAATATATGCCACAATATCAGGACAAAGAAATAAGTCAGCAGACTTCCTTTTTGGCAGCTGTAGTCCCATTTCTAAAACCTATGAAATGCTTTATCAGAATTTTAATTTTATTTTCTTTTAATCCATTTTTTTCAATTTTTGCTAAAAATTACAGTATTGGAACAGAATGGATTTATATTTTTCTGAGTATGTGAATTTAAATACTTAGAAAAAGCACTGACTGAGTCTATTTTTAGACTCCCGACAATTGTTTTTGAATGTGTTGTTTATTTAATTTCTATTCCCTTACTGATGGTTGCTACCAAAAAATTCTCCAAACTCATCTCTCAAAACATTAAAGCATGCTTGAGACTGGTGATTAGGGAAGTTACTTTGACAATGACAGCACAGGGCAAAATGCTGAAACTGAAAAAGAGTTTCCTTTGCTCCCAGGCTATCTGTCTGTGCAACATTTTTTTCTGAAATTAGGTATACAGTTTTCTCACATTCACTCTATTGATAATTTCCCCTGACTCCTGTCATGCACATTTTCTTATAGAAGAGCTCAGTACCTGTGTCCACAATCCTCAGTTACCAAGAGAAGCCATGTTACCAGCAGGGAATGTTCTTTTTATGCTATGCTGTGCCTAGGGTAAACAATTATTTTAAACTAAATATCTGTTCAGTTCACATTTTATGTCTATCTTTGCAAAACCATGAGGCTGAAGATCACAGGAGAACTGGTTAAAAAAACAGACAGGAGAACAACTGTACAGCTCAAAGAGATCTAAGACTGCTTTAATATTTATCACAGAAAATTTAAACAAGAAGAAAAATGAAATACTTCATATTCTAGATATTTGACTTTGAGAAACAGTTGGAAACCTGCAAGTTTTTCCCTTCTAAAAGTTATACACACAGAGAGTAGGGAACGATGAAGAAACTAATCTGTTTTCAAGAGCAGATACACTGGACTCTTGAAATGATACATCAAGCACATTATTTTTTGTTGATGTATTGTAGATATTATTTCAAAAAGGTAAAAGACAGAAAGGACTAAATGTTCCGTTTCAGCCCAACTGCTGGTTATCTGGTGGAGATTATCCCCACAAACACAGTAAATGCATTTGGAAGGTGCAGTGTCCTTCCAGTTGTGGTACGTACCTTTGCTCTGGTGGGCTGTGGTGCAGGGCTGCTGCTGGCCTGTTCACCCGCTGTGCCTAGCACAGGAGGGAAAGGAGACTCAGAAACAACCAGGGGGCTGTAAAGGTTTGATGGGAGTGGATGTCACTGCCCTACACATAAGAGTCTCCCTTTCCTGTGTAGAAATGGAAAGTGATTTATTTGTTTATTAAAGTTCAGTAAAAGAAAACAGGTGCAAATGCAGACTGAGTGTATGCAAAAGATGAACATAAAGATTAGCAGTTTTAAGAGAGGGTTACTCAGATACGAATAGAGGAAAACAAATTCATGCTGAAGGAAGTTAAAACTGGCCAAATTCTCTTTATATCCCAGTGCTGCAATGAGTTATATAGTTACATCAACAGAATTTGGCCTGTACGTATAATAGGTACTCATAAGAACAGCAACAGAATCCATTTCAAATGAAACTTTTAAGTGTTATTGCATTATATTGGGCTTGCATTGTTATCCCAAGAGTCATTTGTAGAATTCAGATTGAATTCCTTGATCCACTTTGAGTATAATCATATTTCTCACTATGAGCTGCAACCATTGTCTGGGCTTGTACCAATCCTATTCTACTCAGCCCAGGCTAATTATTAATGGCAATATACTGTTAACCTCCTTTATGAAGAATTCGGCATACAAGGAGGTGAGTTAGAATTAGAAAGACTGAACAAGAAAAGGCAGTTTCAGATTGCTTTTACAAATAAAGGTGATGTTTAGTAAGGTGTAGTTTACCTTTTGAACGAGGGTAGGAGGACAATGCAGGAGCCTCAGACCTCACTGATCTTCAGTGTCTTTTTTCTCATACTTTTGGAGAGTGCCGAGTACTGTTAGAGAAAGATGCAGATGTGGGTTCTTTCCACCTGCATTTGTATCTTCTGTGTTTTCTAAACGTAAAGCATGAGGTGTTCAGCAGCCTCTCTCATAAAGATTATATTCCTTGCAATATCTGCCACAATATTCGTGAAGAATATGAAATATCGAAAATGACTTGTGGGACTCCTCCTACTTAACAGTAGACACCCACAGTATAAACATTTACATATATAGTCACCCCAGATTCCTCTTTGAGTTAATACAGAGAAATTGGTGTTTTTAGGGCATGAGTCATTGATATATTTTAGATGTCAAATTTAGGGTAAGATAAAATGTGCCCTAAAAGGGCTTGGGATTCTTTTTTGTTTCTTTTCTTCTTTTCCTTTTTCTTTTTTTCTTTTTTTCCCCATTGACTGTAAACTAGAATATATTTCTGGTTCAGATCCTGTTTAGGAGTGATTAACATTTAGCCAAGTGACCCCCATTCATTTTGTTTCAAGTAATGTGGGATTATGAAAGACAAGTACTGTTTACAGCAATGCCAAAAGGAATATCAGGTACAAATAATGTACCTCAGCAGTGCTTTTCTGTTACAAAGTCTATTGTTATTATAGCTCCTACTATATTTTTCTACTACTAAAGTTTTTATTAAAATGAGCTAAATTAAAAAAAAAAATCAAGGTTTGTTATATAGGACTATTGATTTAGTCCAGTCTTATAATAAGCACTGGAATATCTTCCGGACTTCATATTTCAGAATGCTTCATAGCAGGTCACTTGCTGGACCTACAGCTACCAAGGGTGCAAGGGTGCCTGCAATATACATACTGCAGGTGACACACCTGGGATCACAGACTGGAAGATCGATCTTCAAGCAGGGTAGAGATATTTACCTTTCTTTTTTTTCAATGCTTTGTTATTTGGAATAAAAATTCAGTATCCTTCCATTGGACATTTGAAAGTTCAGTTCCTCAGATTTTCCTAAACTTCTTAAAGTTTCTAAACAGCACTCTACTCACAAATTAGGTTAAGAGAAATCATCAGCTTGTGAAATTCAGTTGCTGGATACCCCTCCAACAGCCTTAAAATTGTTCAGGAATTTATACTGGGTTTTCTTGCAAGAAAATGTAAAAATTTAGTAAGATTTGTAGAATGCCAGTAGATTACTAATAAAAAAATCATCAATCTTTTTCCTGAAATTTTAGTATACCACTTATTCTGTGAAGTACAATTCATTTTCCTGGTTTGAATATTGATAATTTCAATGGTTTTATGCAGAATATCCTACATGTATTAGGTACATTGTGGTACTATTATGAAATTGCTAAATTGTAAGCTCAGTATTGAAATTCCAATGTTGATTAGAGTTCTGCAATTTAACTCAATGAACAGAAATGAGGTTAAAAGGTTTTGGAATTTGTTTGTAAAAGCAAATTTTCCTGGGCTACCCATAAATGCATTAATGAAATCATGTGTTGCTATTTTGCCTCAACAGCTGCAATGTTTGTGCCAGTAGCCTTCACAGGTTTGAGGGGTTTTTTTGCCTTCAGTATCTTTAGGGATTAGTTTTACTGACCGTTTACTTCTTTTCCTTCAGTTTTCATAAATATTTCAGGTCATTTATCCACAGCTTCAAACGTTTTGATGGTGGTTAGATGTTCTGTTCTCCCAGGCCTTTGGATAGATCTACTGCTACTCAATTCTGCTAAAACAGAGACGTTCAGGCTCAGTGTATCTTCTGTTAAGAACCTCTCTTTATTGTTTGAATTAGGTTTGGGTGGCCATAATCATTCCTTAGTGTTTCTAAAAAACAGAAGTCATTTACTTTTAGTAATATTCTTTCAGTTATAATGTCTGTCTTTAAAAAAAAGAAAAGGTGCATGCTATGCATGGATATCTTAGACAGTACAGTGTTCCTTACATGTAAATGGGGTCTAATTTTCACCTAACAGTGATGAAATATTCACTTTTAAAAGTGTTTGTTATAACCTCAATTTATTATTTCAGAAGAAAAATAAATTATATGGAAAATGTGATGTAAGAATTCAGAGCTTGATCCTAGGCTTAATGAAATAAATGGCAAAGTTCCTATTGACTTTAATGGTCCATGATCTGAGACTCAGGAAGCAGGTTGGTTGCAGAAGGTTTTTTATTAACTGCATAAGACTTTTTAACACGGACTGACAGGCTCAGACTTCTGTAAATGTCTTTTATACCAGGCGCTGCCTTATGAATGTTGCATATTCCCATCACTGCAGTCCCTCCTATGTTTCTCACTGTCATTTTCATAATATGGCACCTATTCATGTAACAAACCTATATGGAATATAACAGTTGACTGTAAAAAAAGCAATGGGAAAGCAGTGACATTTTCTCAGACACTACTGAGGTCAAAGTTCAATGTCTCTTCCCTTTCATGTGACTTTGATAGCATATTCAACATCTGTTATGAATTCTGTATCATCTGTGCAACAGGAAGCAGAACATAAAATTACGCACATTTTAGAGTCTTGCTCTTCTTTAATGCTAACTGAAAATGTGTCGCAGTGCTCATGGCTTCACAGTAGTACTGCTTGTAATTGCTAGTAAAATACAGAGAGAGAGAGTCTTCCCACTGGCATGCACACACGCTGTCATTCAGAGGCACTGACAGGAATGATTTCTGTCCAATTAACATTGAAATGTATATCTCTTTAAGTTGCAAAAATTCAGATATAATTGGATAGGAAGGAGTCATTCCTATGACTATAATGATGCAAAGCAACAGTTGAATTCCAGCCTAGCTGCAGGAAGACCTTATCAACCTACCGCCTGAGGCTGATGAATTTTTCAATTCCGTTCTGTTAGTCTGCTAATAATAGACACGAGCGCATCTTATTTATTTATTTGGTCTTGCTTGCTTTAACTGGATAATTGTTGATTGTTAACTTTATTTGGCTTTTTCAATTAGCTTAATTTTTAGAAAATGTTCAGACACTGGACTGGATTTTGTCTACTACTGTTCTATAAAATAGAGGTGATTCAACAGAAATCAATACCGCTTACTGCACTGTACTTTAAGGGTTGGATCCTGTTCCCATGATCTTTTATAGGCATTGGTTTAGGCTCATAATTACAGATTCAAAAAAATAAAAGATGATAAAATTTCACCTAAAATGTGTTAATTTTTTTGAGCTTTATATTACAGTGGAGACATACTTGACAATCTTCACCATTAATGAATGAGACACACTAAAAAAGAAAGAGAAGGAACCAGTTAGAACTCCAACTATTTTGCCAGTTATCTGGGGATAAAAGGGACAAAAAAAAAAAAAAGAGAAAAAAAAGAGAAAGAGAGGTGGAAGGGGGAGAGGGAGAGAGAGATTCTGGTTGTCCTTGGCTTCCTAAATGAAGAACTTCGTACTTGGCTGGATTGGGAATCATTTTTGCTGGTAATGTTTTTTTCTGGCTGGGAAATGGGTTAAGAATCTCTCTCCCTGGCAACTTCTTTCTTTTTTCTGGGTAGCTAGTTTAAAGAAACACCCTTGTTTATTCTGGCTGTCTGAATCTGCCTGTTGTAGAAAAAAGAATCAGAAAGGGAGGGAGGTAACAGCACATCTGCAAGTGGGTGATCAATCACAGGCACATACTGCAAACAGAAATAATGTTTAAAAGTGTTAGCAATGATCTGGTGATATTGTAGATCTATTTTTCTTTCAGAATATGCATGTCCAATACATCATAACTGAGAAGCTTTGCTTTCTTAGCCAATGTAAAATTATTTCAGTGCATTAACTCTGATAAACTTTCATTTGTAGATTCCTATTCTATCTTCAAAAGAAGATAACAAACATCTTTCATTACTTTCTTCACCACACTCCCTCCCCCAAAACTTGAACTGTGTATTGATGTCCTTGACAACACAAGAATAAAATTTTGCATTAAGCTGGGAGGAACGATCCAGAATAATTAAAAGAAAGCTGCATCCTTTCATTTCGGCGCGGCCTTTGGAAAACTCATGCTGTGAGAAGAATTTCTAACCATACATAGAGGACTGTGAATTGCACATGATAAATAACTGTGTAATCTCCTCCAGCTCCTCCCATGGAGGGGTTGAAAGGAGCAAAAAATCCAATCTTTTGGTCCAAATGTTGACAGGAGGAGGGAGGGATGAAGTAACGTTGTCTTATCTATCCCTTTAGTCCCATGAAAGGCACTGCATGCAAGCTGCCTGCAAATGGACGTCTTTAGGTTTTGAGAGAGTGTAACTATTCAGGGAGAGGGCATTGCTAGAATAGAGAAATGTTCTTCCTCACTAAAAGCCACAGGCATTTTCTTTATGTAGTTACTGTTGACATTGGCAGAAGTGCTTTGCAAAATTCCCACTCTGCACCTGTAAATTCCCCCAAGGCACGTTTGAAACCTTAGGGGATGGCCAGCTGGGGACAACACATAAGCACGGTGTAGGCCTATGTGCGGGTAAAATGCTTTTCCAAGCATAACTCAAGGTTGATGAATCCACGGGAAAAACATCCCACAGAAGTCCCTGTGGGTTCGTGGGGCTGCGATCCCTGCTGGCTCTGTGGGTGTCCGAACCCATCCCCCCCACATTCCTCAGCACATGATGCAGTGGAAACTGTGGCTTGAGTCTGCAGATCATTCTGCCTGATTCTTGGCCATCCCATGACTTTTTTCCATGGGAGGATGTTAGCTGAGCCAAAGCGTTTAACTGAATCTAGCAATTCTCAGCCGTTTGCTGGCAGCCACCAATTTGGTGAATCAACATAATTTGTGACACTCTCAGTGTGGGATCCTAAATGGAGACAGTTTTGTTTGTTTTTTTGTTTTTTTTTAAATGAATTAGCTCAGCTCCTGTGAAGAAAAAAAAAAAGAAAAAATAAAAAGAAAGAAAAGATGTTTTCCAGGGCTAATTATTTCTTGTGCCTGAAACGATGACACAGGCGGTATAAAACTGTGGGATGAAATGGAAAACCACCACTCCTAAACAAGACAAACCAAGACTGCCCACGCCCATTAAAAATTCTAGGAAACAGGGACAAACTCCACTGTCTAAACTGTAACCTTAGCAATGTGCTGTGCTGTCAGTAAGAGATAGTACACAATTACCTAGGGAAAGAGCAATTTCTTCCTGTCTTTCCTGCAACTTCTTTTCTTTGGGAAAAAAATACTACTTTTTCCTTGCTTTGCCCTCCCATCTTCAGCTGTTTTCTAAAGTGATTTCTTCTTTGACATATTCAAATGAACGTTGTGTGTCACAGCAGCTACTCTAGCTGCCAAATTAGACACAGAAGTGAAACTACCATTGTTTTGGATGTCTCCTTATTTAACGGCTTCCCCTTGCAAGCCTGCTTTCAGTCCTTCCTGTTCTTATGGAACAAAAATCATGGTTTGAGCCCTTGCTCAGTAATGACTGTCACCATCAAACCCTAATAATGAAATGCTGTCCTTGAAAGGGTGCAACACTCAGGGTAGGCAAACTACAGTGGAGTAAAAATCAGTAAATAGCTTAGCGTTCACCCTCTACAGAAATGCTGTTCTGGCAGCATCCTCCTGCTGGCAGTGGCCAGTGGCCAAAGCATTTCCAGAATGCTGGGGGTTGTATTTCCACCTCTCTCCCTGCTTGCCACGGCTCCAGGCAGATTTATCAGAAGTTTACAGAATCAGCCTCAATCACTTTAACTGATCTTGAACCCAGAATTTTCTTTGTCTCTATGAAATTAATTTCACTGTGTTAAAAAGTATTAGGTGTTCTTCTTTTGAAAGAAATGAAAATAGCTTGTGGTCCGGGATTTTATTTTTTTCCTTTCCATTTAGACATGAGAATCACATGAAAAATATTGGCTAGGGTCAAAAATAAGTAGATTCAGGACAGCAGGGGAATGAACTGAAGGGAAACGAGTCTTGCAGTGCCTTCTGTTTAGCTCTGTGTTTTCCTTCTAAAAATTATTACGGTTCAATGCTTCATATGAAGGTAGTGTATTATGACAAAAATAAAAGGCTATTGGCCAAATCTGCTGCTATTTATATCCCATACCAACTCATCAAAATCTTGAATAAAATGATACACTAACATCAGTTAAAAGTAACACCACTGAAATTAAAACATGTTTCTTCACATGGACACTGATGCACCATGGAAGAGGTTTGACACAAAATAAATACAAGACTCACAAAACTATTGTTGTTTGACCATGTACAGTCTTCCCAGTGAGTCAGCTTCCAAATAAGTATCACATAAAAAACTGAACTACAGGTGAAATACAGAATTCAAGTACTTCAATAACAATGGCAAGATGAGAGATTCATAATTCTCTGTGTTTTGTTCTTCTTAATTATTCTTAGTTCTCTTTATTACTGTGTCCTCTTACAACCTTACCAATCTTTTTTTCTTTGTCAGTGACTTGAGTTATTGATCACTGAAAATATTTAAACAAGGAAACTTTCATCTCAGAAAGGAGATTAAGCCAGAGAAATGCCAACACTTTATTTAATAATAAATTATTTTTTCCCAAAGATAAAGGGCTTTTTAATAACCATTTAGGATATTAAATGGAGTTATAGATCACTGCCACATGAACATCAACAACAAAATAATCACTAAATGTTCATATTTTGATTTGTTTTGATTTAAAATATTTAGTAACGTAGTGTGCTCTTAGTATTTGGTCATTTGATTTGATAAATCTTACATCATACAGGCTGTTATCTGCTTGAGTGATTTAAGTACTCACATTTATTAATTTAAAGCTATGCTGTGAAAACCTATATTCATATTATTTCTTGTACATTTCTGAATATATAATTGATGGGTTCAAATTTTCACCATGTCCCTTATTTTCTAGAGCTATTCCTTTGTGACATTATATTTCTTCCTTCTTAATGAGAAAAATCCAGTACATTAGCAGTTACTAACAAATGAAAAACTAAATCTGGAGTCAAGTGTGACTGTTTTTCTAGAAAGAATAAGGGTAATCATGCAATAATCTCTATTGCTTGTTTTCAGACACTATCCAAGTCTCTCTGCATTTAGTTATGTCTCCAAAAATCCATAAAATCTCCTTGTCACCTCAGTTTCTCCAATATTCTCTCCCTATGTATGAGTCTGACTTGTGTGAAGTGAAACTATATCTTAAATTTTCTTCTAGTGTACTACAGATTGAGGTGATTGATCCTCTTTTCCACATCAAAGCACATTCTTCTAGGGCAATTTGTCTCTTCAAATCCTGCTCACAGTCTATCCTATTAGTAAGATTTCTTTGCCAGAAAAGTTTTCTGAAATATGCCTATAGATCAATTGTATACTTTTTGCCCATTATCTAATCATCATTTCTATTGAAGTTAATTTTCTGATTAAGAAAACTTACCTAGTATGTTGAGGAACATAATGACTAGTTTGGATGTCCTACTACTAAGAGAAAGTGACCCAGTTAAATTTATTTAAGATTTCAAAATAAGATCGAAATATTTCTATGTTTTTACATCTCTGTAAGTGCAATCATAACTTTATTAGACTTGATATCCTCTATGTTTATGAAATTCACTCTGCTGCTGGATCTACAGCCAATTTAAGGCTTCTCAGCATTAGAGAGGAACATCAAGAAAAAGGGACCTATGCTAGAAAATAGTTATGTCATTTCTACCACAGAGAGAAAAAGGTGGGAAGTTGCATGAAAGACCATGGAGAACAGGTCTGTCTGTTTTTGCTGGCATCTGGAGGCTGGGAAACACTGAAAGTCAGGATCAGTGTTGCTGCTGGGAAACATAAATGCCAAATATTAGCTAATAGCTCACAAGTCTTCTTTTAGTGACAGCAGTATTACTTAACTTGACATCCCAGAGCTTTGGCTCAGGTGAAGTGAAGTAGGCCATCTGACCATAGCAATTTCACTGCCACCAGCAGTCTGCTTCCCAGGGATGCTGCCTCTTTGTTTCTGCCTGGAAGTAACCCTGATCAAATAAGATTTATGTTTTCTCCATTTTCAAACAAGCAAAGATATTTCAAAGTAATTGTCATAATCTCAGTCATTTATTCAGAAACTAGAAGGTAATCATCATTTAAGTAGTATGTTTCTATATATACATTCAAATAGATAGAAGACTTGATCTGACCTTTCTTAAAATAATAGGCAAAAAAACCTGAAATAAATAAATATTCTTCCCAAAACAAAATATTCAAAGGTAACAGTTTATGTTAAGGACCAAGCAGAGATAATTTTTTTAGCCTAACTTCTATAGAGTAATTGAGTTTACTTAGTAATAAACGCATAGATTTAGATAATCCAGGCATATTTAGGTCAGAGTACTCACCAAGGAACAATAAAGGCATGTCACTTCTGTTTGCTGATCCTTTAGAAGCTGTCTTGTTGTCATTTCAGGCCTGTATCTTCTGGTTTTCAATGGAATTGTTCCATTTTATCTGAGATGTAAAATTCTTTGAAATGGAAATCCTAAATCATTACTTCTTGACAGCTTCAAAGGATTGATAGCCCACTTTGAATCTCTTTGAAGTACTTATTTCAAATTAAAAAATAAATTACCCTGAAAGAAGACAATTATACCTTGAGCAATAGCCATCTTTTTTTTCCTTCTGGAAGGTTTCCTGGTCCATGAACTTCTTTGAAGTATATATTGTTCACCAATTGTACCTCAGAGTTTAACCAGTAGCAAACACTACCTTGCAATATAGAGATCTAGTCTGATATTTTAATAGTCAAAGAGGAATTACAGTTAGTTTTAGTCTCTGCGTACAACTTCGTTCCAAATAAACAAATTAATTTGCAGAGATTGGCTATTATAGGAATAGCACCAAAAAGATGTCTTCTTTCAGCTTCATCTCAGACTACAAATTATGGGATTATTTCAGTTTTAAAAGTACAATGTTTCCTTGTCCCCTGCTTTTCCAGAGGAAATGAGCTGCTCATTTTGACTAATTCTTTATTTACTTAATCAACAAAAAACTCCTAAAATTCAAGACCAACAAGTCCTATATTGGTTAAATTCATGTTCAGGTGCTGTTCCTGAAACTTATACATCAAAACTAGAGTAACAAAATCTTAGGGCTGAATTTTTACATTCTTGATTTTATTTCAGGAAAATAATACATGAAGGACTGTGACCAACTTAGATTTATGGGCTATATTCTTCTACTCCTCTCCTTTATGTCCTGATGTCTTTTTACCTCATTTTTAGTTGCAAAATTAAAGACTAGGGGTGAAATAAGTATATTAAAGAAAAATCTAAAGCAAAGGTTTTGAATATAATTGATAACCTTTAAATAAATATATAGCCCTTCTT
>WEKW01031813.1:82988-139062 GCA_013389905.1 Sula dactylatra | reverse complement strand
GTGCAAGGCTCTGTCCGAAGTCTATACATTGTGGCAATAAGCTAAGCTATATTGCTGTTGGCAGTGACTTGGAATAAATTGGATAGTTTCTTAGTACCTGAGCTTCACTTTCCGTAAATGGAAAACAAACTGTGTTTCTAGTGCATACTGAGATACACATTGCTAATACTCATAGAACATAATGTTTTGCTAATGCTTATAGAACAATGTGAAAGTCAGACAAAAACTAATATGAAAGTACAACATATTATTTCAAGGACAAAAACTTTCAATAAGTTATTCAACACAAATCTTATATTCAGACCACCCACCAACACACATAATTAATGTATTAATGCTTATCATAACTAATCCTTTATCGTATTTTAACCTAGCTGAAAAAGGAATTCTTTAGGAAGCTATGGTAAACCAAGCCACACACTAAAACTGCTATTCCCAACACCTGCCCTTTTACAGCTAGTGTTCTTCTTGGGTTTTAGGGCTGTCCAATAAATAAAAAAAAAGAACAAAAGATCGGAAAACTAGGAAAATTAACAGAAATGCAAACCGAGAATATTAAGCCGATACTAGAATTATCTTCAAAGCTTGCCTGTTGGTATTACTGGCCTTCAAGCATACATTTGCAAGTTACATAAAGAAAAAAACCCACAAATGAATGTTCCAAACCCTAATTGTAACTTATCCATGCATTCCAGCAAAAATTTTCAGTGCTTTTCAGAAATGTTTGTTCACTTGCTGCAAACCATGTCACAAATCTTCAGTGCAGCAGCTAATATTTTACAATTGATCAAATAAACTGGGATATGTATTCTAAATATGTGACTTAATGAAAACAACTTAAAGATTTATGCTCCATTTAATGTACTTAGCTGAAGTCTCATGGGATTGCCAAAGGAGATAAAAACTGCAACATGGGTTAATGCTTAGTTATCTTTTGGTTAACTTATATAGCTTAGTAATCAAAGGACATGAAAGGAAAAACTTTGATAAAAATTAGCCTATTTTAAAATTCCACAAAAGACAGCTGCCTTTAAATATAATGCAATGTAAACTTTTAGACTTCCAAACAAGAGCTCATAGCTAAACTTGATTTGCAATTTGTAGGCACGAACAGTATTCTTAGTTGTTTCGTACCCTATTAAATGTAAAAATCAGTTTGGGGAGAAAAACGAAGAATGTGAAATGATAAGTAGTGTTGATAAGTCTACATATTTTCCTCTTCTTGTCTTTCACTGGCTTTTGCAAGACAATAGTGGAAAACAAGATTCTGCAATGTAGAACATTACTAAAGAAAGAGAAAGAAATAAATTACAAGTAAATAGTCATCTAGGTCTCTGTCAAATTCTCAACATTTTGCAAACTGAAATAGAAGTACAACATGTATTTGCTTAATCAGTCCACTGAAGAACAGTGTTATTGATTTTTATAATTATATCACCTTGTGGGTGAATATTGCTGTTGATGTAAAATAGTCAAATGGTATAACACTGCTGTTACAAATGTTAAAACAAAAAATGCTTCATAAATAATAATTACACCTGATTGATTCTGCCCTTGAAACCAACATGCCAGCCCTCTCAGGGTCCAAGGCAGACCATCTACTCCAGATCTGTTTTCAGTCTTAAATGCAGTGTTTGTGTTCAAATCCAGCAGAGAACCAAATGCACGTTATTAAGTACAGGTGACTGAAAGACTGTCTTCCTGAGATTCATCAGTCTAGATACTAAGCAACAGAGGTTGGAACAAAAAGACTTCACTTGATGCCATTATGCAAAATATGGTGTGAATAAACACAGAGGATCCACCTAAGACTAATATTCCTCTCTCAAGTGCTATATTAGAGGAAGAAAATAACTAACAAGACACTTAAGTTAGAAAAAGAAGAGACAATGTCTCATATTTTTCTCTGTGGGTGTTTTTTGCTGTTCAGGGGGAAGGAGGGGCAGTCTGGCCTGCTACCTGTGTGTGTATCTATCTGTTAAATTTATTTACTGCTTGTCCATATATACCCATGAATTCTACGCCATCTTCATTTTTGCATCTCACTTTCACAGAGATGGCAGAAAATTATTATTCTGCTGTTACTCCACAGTTTATCTTCCCTAGCGAGTATAAGGCTGAGCTTGATGTTTAATAGTAATATGTTACTCCAAATCATAACAGTGACCACTGAAGTCTAGTGGCTGCTGTCAAATAAAGCTTTTGTCATTGAGAGATTTGGGGAATCCAAGAGAAAAAAAACTTTGGAAGAGAAGACTTTGGAAGAGAAGACTCTGTATCTTGTAATATTCATTGTGAACTCCATTTGAATGTTTGTGGTTCTAAAAGGATGGAGTTGAGGAAAAAAATTCTTTCTGGCTGTCCAAGTAGACAAGGAGAGACGAGAGGGCATGCTGAGAGGTTGCATCAGTAACACTAGGCTCCCCCCTTGATGGCTTAATGTCAGCAGGGCTGGTCTTGTTGAAATTAATCCAGTCACAATAATGGCATAAAGACATGCATTTATACCTCTATTGACTTTTCACGTTCACAGGATAATTGTTGTAACATTTTCTTAAAGGCCAAAGACCTTTTGATGATAAATATATCTCATTACATGGAATTTTATATGTAATCATCACATGAATCTCAGTGATGTATTTACCACATGTTATTCCTAGCATAACAAGCCTTTAACCTATTTGACTTAATTACAGGCATATCATCGGATTTACTGTAAAAAAAAGAACTTTTTTTTCACATCTGCTTTTAAAAACCCTTTCACTTTTTTAACTCTTCTGTGAATTACCTATCAGAGAGTGTATCTTCTCTGCTCCTCACCTTGCTTGAATGCAAACCCCAAGGGTGCATGATATCACTATTTGCTCAGCTGTTGTGAAGGTAGGCAGAGCTAGAGAAGTGTAACTTTTGAATAAATCTAGACCTGGCAAAGGCTCCTACTGTGTTTCATTTGAAATACCTCCCAATTTGGCAATGTAAAATTGATCAATTCTGATGAGATTTTTCAGTCAGCAGTGATGATTACATTTTCATTGCTTATGAACATGACATGTAAGACAATGTTTAAAGCCTTCCTGAAACAGAGATATACTAGTACTGAACTATCTTAGCAATCCAAATCTATGCACAGCTAGAAGAAAAAATTGAAGGAATTGGGTTTATTTAGATTAGAAGAAACTTAATTGCAAAAGCCTAATTTGTGGATAAATGTGAAAATACTTAGATGTTCTCCTTGACTTCTGGAAGAAGGACGAGATCACAGAATCACAGAATGGTTGAGGTAGGAAGGGGCTTCTGGAAGTCATCTGGTCCAGCCCAGCTGCTCAAGCCAAGCCACCTAGAGCCAGTTGCCCAGGACCACGTCTAGACAGTTTTTTAATATCTTCAAGGATGGAGACTCCACAATCTCCCCGCACAACCTGTAACAGTGCTCAGTCATCCTCACAGAAAAAAAATGTTTCTTTATGTTCAGACAGACACTACTGTGTTTCAGTTTGTGCCCATTGCCTCTTGTTCTGTCACTGGGCACCACTGAGAAGAGCCTGGCTCCATCTTCTTTGCACCCTCCCTTCAGGTATTCATATAAATGATGAAATTGCCTTAATTTGCAGGGAAAAAAAAAATAGATTGTTTGTTAGCAAAAGCATTTCATAATCAGAACTGTGAAATACTGGGCTTTGATGGAAACTACAGAGCTAGAGGTTTTAAGAGCTGGGTATAAAATATCTGCTGGAGCTTGTCTATTCCCCTGTGATCTTCCTTCTGTGAAAGTGGTTATACTGCATGATCTCCTGAGGTGTCTTTCAGCCTTGCAGTTGAGTAATTCCATTACTTTCCCCCTGTTACTTTTCCAGGTCTATTTCTTTTGACCAGTTTTAGAGCACTACCTTCACTTAAGCATAGACATAGTCCTGGGAGCCAAAGCTTTTCTAAACTGCTGCTTGTACCATACGGCCTCTTTAAAATGTAAACAGATTTTAGATATTCTTTCAAACATATACTTCAACATGGCAGAAAATAAACCCTATAACAACAATGCTTCTTTCAAGAAAATACCACATTCATATGATAGTATCAGCAATATATTAAGAAGAAAGCCGACAAAAATCTTAATGAAATCAGGTCAAAGACCTGGTATTTACATAAGTTACGTGCATTCAGGAATACAATGCAAACAGTATTCAGCTACCAGGCTTTAACGATCTATATGAAGTAATCACTGGACCATCAGTGGCTGTGTCCAAGATTTTGTCAAGTATACAGGAGGTCCCAGGGTACTGAGAAGGGCAAATATAGTAACTGTTTTTAAAAAGCAGAAGTGGACTTTGGAATTACAGCGCAATTAAAGACAACCAGAAGGACACACCAACGAATTATTAAACCATCCAGCTGAAAGCACCAAGAAGATAACAAGGTGAAAAGAAATAGCCAGCATAGATTTGTCAAGAACGGATCACATCAATCTTATTTATTTTTTTGACAGGATGGCTGGATAACAACATAGTAGAGGGCAGAAAATTTGAAAAATCCTGACTCCAGTAGGGCTTCCAACACTGCTCTGCATACTGTTCTCATAAGCAAGCAAGAGAAATGTGGTCTGGATGATTTCATGAAAAGATGTGTGACCAAGTTGTTGAAAACCAGCACCCAACATAATAATTAGTACTGATTCTTTGACAGACTGGAGGGCATTTCAAATAGGATTCTGCAAGAGTCTGTCGCTGTGCCTCTTTGTTCTAGCATGATTTTCACTGATAATCTTGATGGTGGGATGGAGGACACAGTTATATTTTTTATACTTGACATTTGTGGTGATGTCCGCAGAGTTAGTGGAATGAGACAGGAACTGCAAAGCATTTTGGCAGTTCAGTCAGAATACAAGCCATTCTTCAAGTCCTAGAGAATCATTCACAAGTGAATACAAAATGCAATCAATATACATGCAAAATACTAAACGTAGCAAAGTTATATGAGCAGTTGTTAAATGAGGAATAAATAGGCAATATTAATGTAAAACAAATGAACATAGTGGGCCACAAGCTAAATTATTTCTTGCTGTTGCAAGGAAGTCTGGAGCTCAAGTGGAAGTCAGGGGTGTTGTGTATAAGCTGTTGAAGGTGATGCTCTGTTCTCCTCAGGTATTGCTCAGAACTCAGCTGGAATAATGTTTCCCATTTTGGTCACCACATTTCAGGAAAGATACAGACAATGTAGAGAGAATCCAGAGGAGAGCAACAGCAATGATAAGAGGTTTGGAAAACGTGACCTACAAGGAAAGGTTGAAGGATTTGGATTTGTTTAGTCTGGAAAAGGGAAGACTGAAGGGAAGCATGATAACGTCTTCAAATATATAGAGCTTGTTAGAAAGAGTACGGTGATCAATTATTCTGAGGGCCTGAGTGGGATATGCACAAGAAGAAAGCAGTATAATTTGCAGCAAAGGAGATTCAGGCTACAAGGTTTCCAGTTGAAAGGGCAGTTAAGGTTTGAAATAGTTCACTGAGGCAGGTTGCAGATTCTCTTTCACTGAAGGTTTTTAAGAACAAGTGAGATATGTCAGGTTTGTTTTATGTACAGTCAGGATAGGAAATGAATTAGCTTATGTCTGTAGATACGTTCCAGCCCTATATATCTGTGATTCCCATGACAATGAAGCATTGATTCCACAGACACACAAAAGGATACTGTGAGATATATCTATAGACTGCTTCTTGACAGCCGTTTGTATGACTGCATTGTGGACTGTCCTGTGTGTCCCAGAAATTAAAAAGCTCAAATGTCCCCAGTAAAGGTCTCTACTATGCTTATTCTTCAAATAATAAATAATGTGAGTTTATACACATGGATACAATGAGTAAGAAGATGTCCTATTTACTCTTCCAACAAGGGAAGTGAACACATTTCTCTTGGAAACATGAAATATGGAAATATTTTGTTACTTAGAAGAAAAATGATTGCTTGCCAAACCATGAACTAATAAATGGCTAAAATGAACATAAAGACAATGCCCGCTGGGTTGGTAGCCTCCTATCTCATTAGAGTGAATTAGATACCCATAAAATTTTGTGATTTTGTGGCAGATAGAAATCACCACATAAACCGAGACCAATATCACTGTCTTTGATCAATGGCAGGAATTCACTGCAGCATCTGAACCCTGGAGACTAACATAACTGTTCTTCCATGTTCAGATGAATGTCTAAGTATAAACAAAGTCAGGGTGATGAGAACCAGAATGTGAACTAAGTACTGCTTTTCTCTAAGTATGGGTAAGAGTTTTTTTGCATTATCACATGAAATTTGTTAATGGTAGTGAAAGCTGAACTGCTCCTATGAGGATCTCAAAAGGAGAATAGCACTATGGTAAATCAGCAGATAGGGATGCCTGATGCTGTCTTCCTATACCAAGTACTCAACACTCACAAGTCAGGCCCCTACAAGCCATCAAACTGGCTTTAAAATATGGCTTTAAAGTGTCTTACAAGATATGTTTCATTTACCTTTTGGGCTTTGAGCCTGCAGTGTGCACCCAGTTCACATTTTCAGGCTTTTCTCAACAACTGTTAGAGTCTTATTAGCTTTTTAAGCTTTGTAGGAAGGAGGAAAAGAAGTAAGGAAAAATGTATGTTTGCAATCAAATCTTAATCAATACCTGTTCTTGAGATAGTTCAGTCTTCTTCCAGATGTAGGCAAACTGCTTTGCCTCTGTTGACATGGTGACAGCCTGGTTTTGAGCACTATAATACAGACTATGCTGCTTCACTGTCAACACACTGCCTTGCAAAATTTTCCCTCATGCCCTGTAGCCTTCTCTGTGACAGCACCTGGACATGGCTGTGTGACAGCGCAAGTCAAGGACCAGCCTCAGGACAAAACAGAGGAGAATGTGAAATTCTTAAGTAGGACCAACAGTGTGCTTTTCTCTAAGTTTTACTTTCATTGGCCTAAGAAATGCATACGATGTGTGTGCGTCTCCAAACAAAGCTAAGTGACCAGCTTGCTTCAAAATCCAGATGCTGAATGCTCCACTTAAACTGCACGTAAATAAACAAGAAGGAAATCCTGCTACCTTTAAACTCCTGCTGGCAGTATTTAACCTCCGGATTTTCACACTAAGCTTTACTGATCAGGAGGATTGCTACTGGGAGAAAGAACTGCAGTTAGTTCAAAAAGGAAGGAAAAAGTCACTTTGGGCTTCTCCCATGCTACATTATGGTCTGTGGTGGAAGACAGGGCAAGCTGGACACCACAGCCTTCATACAGAAAATAAGAAAATACAGTGAATAAATGCAAAGGGAGAGATTTATATCACATATAACCATATACAGCATATTAATAAGTATAGATACAGACACACACAAACAAACACAAATATGGGATATATTTGTACTCCTCAGCCCCTTCCTTATCTCCAGTGCACCTCTCTCAACAACAGCACAGTTGTAGCCTTTCTTGAAACCTGTTTGAACTTTTCCTTTACTGTGAGGGCACTGAATTAAACTAACCTCTAATTTGGGATTTCATTTCATACAAAGCAAAGTCAAAAGCCAGCGGGTTACCACTGAAGCATTAGAGAACGTGGCATCTCCACTGATACAGTGGGTGGGGAGAGGAAGCTATTAACATGTCTGTAACACTTTGCTTTATACACAACTACCCTGCTTTTAACTCCAGCCTTGGTCGCTAAGGTCAGGCAAGACAGAGCTAACTAATAGTGTCGCCTTCCTACTGCCTTGCAGCGTTCACCCCTGCCACAGCACGACAGCCCAGACCTGGAGGGGTAGCGTAACACCTAGCTGGGGAGGGGGGAGAGAAGAGCTAATCGGGGCTTTTCATTAAATGGTGGATGTTAGGCAAATAAGTGTCATACTGCCATAGCTATAAAGCTGTTGAAAAGAGAGCTACTTAGCCATTCATGAAACACTGTTATGTTAACACAATAATGAATAGGACAAGGTCCCTTATTGTCAAGCAGGTGGTGGACTTTCACTCTGCATGAAGGCACCTGAGTGCCCAAATTGCTCTAACCAAGTGTAAAGCAGCTCACAAAACATAGCTGCCAGCCCATTATTTCAAGTTTAAAATAAAAGTATATGTGATGAAACGCTCCAACAGAAATTGAATCTTCAGAAGTTCCAGTTCATAAATGCATCCTCTAGACTGCTCTATGCAGTGGGGCATTACTATAAAGGAATAAGCTAGTGGAGCATGAAGCACTCATTCAATCACATCAGTTTTGGATATGAAATAACAGCAGACTTTTTTTCAGAAATTATTTTAAGCATTCCTCATAGCTGTGGTTGTATTTGTACCTGTCATTCAAAAGAAAAATGAGTGACTCTGTAAGCCCTTCTCTCTGTAAGCCCTTCTCAAGACCAGTCCACTGGCCCACCTGCAAAGAACAGTGTGGAGGAGTGAGGGCTGCGGGCAATGCCTGCCGCCTCCACTTTTCCCCAGCTTCACAATTTTCACGTTGAGAGCTTCAATGTGGTTAAGGAGCCAGCACTGCCTACGGAAAACTTTAAGCAGGGAGGCATTGTGGATTTCCCCCCTGAAGCTGAGTATTTTGGCCATAGGTACTGTAGTAACTGGAAGAATCTGGTCCAAACTTAGCACCATAGAACTGAATCCATCTCTTAGCCACAGAAAAATACCTAGACCAAGAAGGGCTATCCTGCTGCAGCAGAAGAGCTTGGCATCCTGAATCCTTGATGCAAAACCCTTTTTCACTACTCTTCTATGGTAATTCAGATTTCAAGAATTAGAAGGTAAGCAGTGTTAATTTTATAGGTGATAATTTTATAGGTGATATTTCTGATTCATATTATTTTAAATCCTTTCAAGATTTCAAGCAATTCAAGATCCAATTTTCTTTTCCTAATTCAGTTTTTTTTTTATCAAATACAGCATTGGGTCATTTCAATTCATAGAGATCTGAATACACCACCCTTAACTAATGGGATAGAATACTTCATGCTAAAAGCATTTGATATAACTAAATTTGTTACTCATGCTTATAATGCAATTATTGATGCAATGGATAAAAATTTTTCTAGAAATTTTCTAGAAAATTTATCTGGGACTTCATCAGCATTATGAAACAGGAGAATTGATGCACATTTGCGTAAAATATAACAATGCAGGACCTCATTTTTTTTCATTAATGATCTTTACTGGAAAATGAAGCATACATTTGTTCATGGTATATGCAGGGTCACTTCTCTACTTCACAGAGAAAGCTAAGGCAATAGAAGTATAGAATCAAATTATTCAAAACATGACAAATGCTTCTGAAATAAAGAGAAAGAAAAAAAATCATTAATGGAAAAGCTCAAAATAATCCACCAGATCCAAAATGATTCTCTTAGGCATTCTTCCTGAAGATAAAAAAATTTTTTTCCATCAGATATAAACTTCTGGTATTTTATTTTCTCTACAAAAATAATGTAATATGCAACAGAAATGGGAAAAAAGATCACAACGACACTAAAAGGATTTCAGAGGTGTCACAGAGTGCCCTGTGCAAAGAGCTAGCTAGACAAGCAGGATGGAGAATTAAACCAGAGGACTGAACTTCCCCACAAAACATATTCTTTCCTGTACAAAGGAAGAGGTAATTCCTCTAATGTACCCATGTGGAGCAGATTTTCCAGTTCTTTCCCCTTACAGTCTTCTAGCAATTCTTTTCAGTTTGGTGCACTCACAAAAAGGGAAAGGATATAACAACTGGAGTGTTAGCTTAGCCTTTGTTAATTAGAAATTTATTTTGAACAATTATTCCTAGATTTAAAATCAGGCAAAAGACTTTCCACTTGTCCGCAATGCCAGATGAGTCATTTTACTTTCTCTAAACAGACTCTGGATTAGACAGACATTTGTAGAAGATGATGATACGCTGGGAAGCAATCTCACATTCAGTAAGGGCTTCTATTCAAAGCATACAGACAGAGTTGAAGCTTAGTGAGGTATCTGAAATGCTGCATCCAGTTTTGAGACCCCAGTGCAAGGAGGACACTGATAAACTGGGGCCAGCAGGTTCAGCGTAGGCCCACAGGCTGGTCAGGCTGGAGCACTTGCCCCATAAGGAGAGGCTGGGGGAGCTGGGCTGCTCCCGCCTGGAGAAAGGGCAGTTTCAGGCACCAAGGAGCATCCTGTCAGTACCTGCTGGGAGTTTGTGTGGTCTCCATTTTTTTTGTTTTTCGAGAACAATCTGGCTAAAACCCTATATATTAATAACATAATACAGACATTATAACCATGCTACCCCGAACGTCATTACTTATACTGATTACCATATTTTGTGTGGGCCTAATCAATAGGAGTTTTAAAAGTCATCATAAGCCTAAGGAAATTTAAGTTAAAAAGTTTGCCCCGACTTCGTTCATGGTCAATAGAGATTTACAGGGTATGTCGGAGAGCAGTTCAGTGCAGCAGTCTCTAACTTGACTGCTTCAGGATATTGTTTCTCACTGTGGATAGAGAGAAGACGGTATAACAGGGAGACAGATTTCATAATGAAAACTGGTCTTCCCTAGTCTCTCTCTCATTTCTTCTTCTGATCTCATATAGTCAACTTAGAGCAGGAGGATTCTGAGTTAACCGAACTTGAATTTTGCTGTGATAGTTCCTTTTCCTTCACCAATGGTGATCTCATAGCATAGCACACATCTTTGGGAGATGCTTCACTACTTCATTGTAGCAGTGGGAGTTTCAAAGGGACCCCTCCTGCTACACAATTTAAAAAGCTTGTAAGGTCCTGCATAATGTGTCCAGTTGTGCTATTAAAAGAAAACACTTACTTTTCCTTCATAGAGAGGAACTATTGAATTAGGTCCAATGCTTCCTATTATTTCTGTGAGTCAACTCTAAATGAGGCTAGAGCTGCCAGCGAGGGAGAGGAATCAGTCCTCAGTTTGAATGTATGAAGAATTTAATAATTTGTATAAATGTAGAAAAATTAACTTTTCATTTTCTCTTGTGAACATTTAATTTTCAATGTTGTCTTTGATACTTACATTCCAGAAATCAATTAATGGGAACTGCAGAATTAGCACAATGCACATCTGGATTCACTTAAGTGGAGTCAGTCTGAGTTTACAGCTGTGAAGATGAGTACAAAATTTGGCCTGTGTTTTCTTTTTCACTAGAAATTTTCAGCTAAAGGGTGACACCATGGCCGTCTTCATTACTTTAAACTGAAGTCTTTTCTCACCTGTATCACAGCTCAGTAGAGAGTACTGGAGCCTGAGTATCAGGCGGGGTTCTTACAGAAAATCAAAGCAGTACTTCTCACTACAGATCTGGGCTACTGTTGTGAAATGCAGAAATACAGGCTGAATACAATAAGAAACATCTGGGCTTCAAACAGCCCCCCATCAGGGGATTTATCTTTCTAGTAAACATTGATCCGCACTCTTTAAATGCCACTTATCAAGATAGGAGAACTAAAAGACCTTTTGTTCCTTCATAGTATTTTCAAAATAATGTAGATACTTGGTGAATCATTTCTGCAGTGGAACAATTATTTTGAAAACAATTGTTTATACTTGGTCACTGTCTCGGAATGTCAAAAGGTACTTTTTTCTAGCTATAAGGATATTTGTAATGTGAAAAAGAAAACCACTAAACATAATATGTTAAATATATTTTTTGAACATGCCAGCATTGTGAACTTGTTCTTTTTTTCCTGCTAGTAACAAAACAAGGAATTTCTACTCTACGGATAGAGTAAATGCCAATTATCAACAAAATATAGGCCCCACACAGAAATGACTAGATGAATATATTTATTTTTAAACAGCTAACCTGCTATACACCTTAAATAATGCAAACCTTGTAAAAGAAAACAGTCGTTATAAAGAGTGATGAAGAGTTCTCCTTAGAGAAGGCTTCTAAAAAGCTTTATACACATTTCAGAGTAGTTTCCATCAGCAACACAACCTCACTTAGCTTCAGAAATGTCTCTGCATACGTGGGAATACATGTGCATCTGGCATTGGGTCTTCGACTTATTTAGGTTTTCTGTTGGACTGTGCTTTCAGGACTTTGCTCCAGGCATCATATTGAGCTGAGGAAGAATCTCGCTCACTGACAGAATGGTATAGACAGGGCCATATTTTCAGTTCTCTCTCACCCCCTGCTTCTTGAGCCAGCACAGTTTTCATGACCTAAGTGTCAATAAGCACTCTGCTGGGGCTTGCTTTGCTGAGAAATTAGAACTCAAAGCAGGAACAGGAGAAGCTGGGAACAAAACTAGAAGATGGGTAATGATGTAACATATTGTACTAAAAGAAAGCAATCCCTTTTTCTTCATGGTGTCACATGCAGTTTAGTGAGTCTCACAGAGCCTCATGTCTACTTGCTGGCCATGGGTCAACAAAGTGCCTATGGCTGAAGTGGAGGAAAACTGGGTAGGCAGGAAAAGGAAAGGCCATCAGAAATTCTGCTCAGTATAGAAAGAAGAGTTTTGGTGCTGATAGTTGCCCTTGACTAGCTAAAATGGGCAATAATGGGAAAAATATATGGGATAATCTACAGCCACACAGTCCCACACACATTAGTACAATTATGACTAAGTTAGAGCATACCTGTGATGCCTTGTCCTTTTTTTTCTGTTTTTCATGATAATGTATTACAAGACTTGGTCATAATAGCTGAAAAAGTAGAAAATAATGTTCTAAGCCATTTTGATTTTGAATACATTACCTCACCTCAAACGCATTCCAACATCACTGCAGAACTAAAGGAAAATAGGAATTTAAACTGCACACTAAGTACGGGACCAGGGAAAAATAAAAATAAGGCAGCTGACCACTGTCATGAGCATCACAGATAGAAATCCTTCTTCTTAACTTTTGTTATTCCAATTTGCATGCAATAGATTGTGGCTTAAATTTCTTCCTCAACTACTCAGAGTAAATCAGTGAGATTTAGGCATCACTTAGGCATTGTTAAGAATATACATAGTGGATACAGAATTGTGTTGCAGATTTTTCTAGAATGACAGTAGACACTTCCTGGGCATGGGATTTAAAAAAATAATTAGAGGATATGTGAATCTATGCCTTACAAGTAGGCAAGTATATCATACGAAATATATGTGAGTCAGGATAAAAGGTCCTATTGAAATAGATTGCTTTCTGGTATGGCAATTCGGTGAATAACTATTTTGAAAGTTGGTTTAGAAAATAATTACATGTAAAGTCATTTTAATATACAAATGTCTGACAGGAACTTGAAGTCCAACCCTTAACCCTGAAAAAAAAGATAAAATAAATTTAGATTAAAAAAGGATTTGAATTTCTGTAAAACCCACAGAAAATGTTACCATTTAGTAATGACATTCCCTCTCCATTTGACCTCAGCTTGACATGCTGAATTGCTCTGAACATCTGCCACCATGTACAGAAAGTCTTACTTCTTAACTCTTGCTATTCTAATTTGCACACAAAAGTACATTAAAAGGGACATTAAGGCTGTGACATAGAACACTAAAAGCTGCAAATTCATAAGTAATTAGGAAACATACTATACAAAATGTTCTCCAGCGCAAAAGGGCTGCTAACACATCACAGAGAAGATACTATGAGAAAACAGTAGAGTTTTCTGATACATAATGCCATGTCCCCATTTTACAGGGGAAAAAAAAGAGTAACTGCAGCTGGTAAACAGAGACTAGCATAGTCATGTATGCTTATAAAATTTTATGGCTAATTCAGAGGCAAGACCAGCACCATTCATTCAGAGGTGTGGAAAATGAAAGGACTGCCTACAAAATATTTTAGACCTCTTTTCTCCTATGTAAACTATGTTTATGAAAGCATGAAGGGCACCTTTAATGCTTTCCTTTATCTTTACTTGTAGTTTGCTCCAAATGCCATTGCAATTAGGTGGAGAGAAGCACGGATCAAACAGTAGAGAAGTGAGAGTGCTTGATTCCTCGTATATATGGGTGACTGTCAGCTTTCATGCAAGGAAGGCTGAATGTGCTAGACTGCTGCGAACAAAGACTCAGACACCTACTTTATCAGGTGAACAGTTCCACTAGCTTCCCACAGGCTTCAGGCACTGCCAGAGTTAAATACTAACAAGTTGTCAGAAGGATGGCTCAGTAAGTAGGATGGGATTTGTTACTGGCCCACTAATGTCAGTGAGACATAGGGCTACATCATGGGCCTCTGAAAGATGACATTGAAAGCTCTTTGGGAACCTGCTTTGAAGAAGGGGAATAAAAGTTGTCTTGGATTGGGTTGTTTTACATATCTAAACCACTCAGCACAATTGTAATTTCTAAATAATTTATTGGCGTGGTTCAGAGACATATAAATTTTGCCCAAGCGGGAGTAAATTGATGATAGCATTAGCTACTTTTGGTATCATCCCATCTATTCATCAAGAAGGTATGAGGTACAATTTCCCTGAATTTTGTAAGAAACACCAGGCAGTAATTTTTTGCTTGTATCGCCAAGCCTCATTTTGCTAGTACCTTTCCCCAGACGTCTTTCACAGATACTTTCTCAAGGCCAAGCCGTCAGTGTTTCTGGAGATGCAGCCCTGCCACAGCCCTGCCGCAGCTTATGGCTGTCCAAGATAGATCTGCCATAATTACAGCCTGTGCCCCCCCCAGTATCACCTATTTGTACACCATTCACAATGGTGACTCAGTAAAGGAAACAGTGATATGAATAAAGACAAAACAGTGGTTATTTTTTTAACAGATTAGCTCATTCCCTGAATCAGTGCAGAGAGCAATTTCATGACCAGGAATAAGCAGCCAAGAGCTGGTGCAGGGAAGGCCATTACAGATCCTACCTAGATGGGATTATGCCACTGCAGAACTGGGCTCTGAGTCTCCTTCTTTCTTGTGTTCCTGTTTCTTGTCCTTGCACAAAATTTTCAGTAAATAAAAGCTAGTGAAACTCTTTCTACTTACACTTTGCAAATATATTCTGGGTAGAGACATGTCTCTCTAGTCAGAAGGCAGGCTACTACTTACATAAAGGAGTTAAACTGTTTCTTATGGACAGCATGCTGTTAAAGATGGTGGTTACATACTCCTTCTTCAGAGGAATCTGACTCAACCTAAAGCATTATTGTCAGCATTTGTTGATTGTTGGGTTTTTTTTTTTCTGGGATTTGAGGAACAATGGAAAACAGATTCATTTTTTCCTAAATGAACAGATCAACCTTACGCTTATTCATAGGGTTACAGTGTTCATTTCCTGCCAGTATTCAGATGATCATCTAGTATTTGTGAAAATATTTTCAGTTCTGCAATTATTGTACAAGCAGTATTTGTCTGGTAATGAATATCAGAACTGTATTATTTTTTATTCACTATTCATATATCATTCTTCTATTGTAAAAACATCTTCCAATCAAAGAGCAGAAAAAGATCATATTAACTCAGGTGAAAAATGTCAGTCCTACCAACTCAAAAAAGCAAACAGCCAGTTGACTCTGAATGGAAGCCCAGTGAGGATACTCCTAAAATTTTCAATGGGTTTTGGCAGCATGAGGCTGCTCCAAGAGGGAAGACAAGCCAGCAGATGACCCCAGCTCCAGAAGAGGCAACGCCCTCACCAATGAGATGCAATTTTCTTAAGAAATAATAGAGGTAAAAGGCAAGAAAAGCCCTTGAGCCAAATTTTCCCTCTAGATGTTAATAAAAGAAGTGCTTTACGCTAGCTGATTTTGAATATCTTAAGTAGTTCTGCCAAGGTCATAGACTCATAGAATCATACAATGGTTTAGGTTGGAAGAGACCTTTAGAGGTCATCTAGTCCAACCTCCCTGCAATGAGCAGGGACATCTTCAACTAGATCAGGTCGCTCAGAGCCCCATCCAACCTGACCTTGAATGTTTGCAGGGATGGAGCATCTACCACCTCTCTGGGCAACCTGTGCCAGTGTTTCACCACCCTCATTGTAAACAATTTTTTCCTTATATCCAGTTTAAATCTACCCTCCTTTAGTTTAAAACCATTACCCCTTGTCCTGTCACAACAGGCCTTGCTAAAGAGACTGCCCCCATCTTTCCTATAGTCCCCCTTTAAGTACTGAAAGGCTGCAATAAGGTCTCCCCGCAGCCTTCTCTTCTCCAGGCTGAACCCCAACTCTCTCAGCCTGTCCTCGTAGGAGAGGTCCTTTGTAAACACTTTCTAACTGCTCTAAGTCTGGGAGTCAAGATTTTCTTCACAGTCCGTTCAAATTATCCACATTTGGATTTCTTCATCTCAGTAGGCCTCCTGAATTGTTTACTGGCATTTTGACTTTATCCAGTAAAACAGTAAAAATGACCAGCAGCTGAAATACACATACTCAGCTCTAGGAACCCTTCTTCTTCATTTAATGCTTCTGTATTTTCTGATTTTTCTGTATCCCAGGTCCCATATGCCCATGTGCATCTCACATCCGGTTTGCTTTGTTCTATCACTTCTACATCTCTTATTCTGCAACTGTAAGATCTCTGATGCTATCACTCTGATATCTCTTGTTCTCCCACTCCAAGGTCTCTTGTTCTCTCATCCCTAAATATCTCTTGGTATAGCAGGTTTCTCCAAGTTTCACTCACTCCTTAAGTCTGTTGTCTGTTGTGATCTGTTATTGCAAGCGTGAAACAACTAAAAAATTATGTATTTTATTTGAAAGATAAAATAATTTTGTTATTTCCTTGCCCATGTTTCTAACCTCTCTGTGATCCTTCATTTCTTGCAGTATCTCTCAGCCAGCTTAGTATACAACAATATAGTTAACAAGCTGGCTAATGCTTCATCTCGAGATCATTAAGTACACTATTAAAGGCTGGAGCTACTGTTTAAGAGTACCACTGCCCTCCACAGGAAAGAACGGCAGACATACTCAAGTGTATCCAAAATACCATCTCTGTAACAACTACACTTTATGGAGAGTCTTCTTCATCTCATCTGGTAGAAACCATTGATTGTCAGTGCAATGGTCTGAAAAGACAGAAATATGACAATGGTATGTTCTTTATATTGGTGAGATAACCTAGGGAATGAAGACTCTCAGAAACCCTGCCCATCTATTCCCAACAGCTAGTACCAACCAGTTGTTGATATTTTTGCTTCTGGGTAAAACACAACAAATGAATACTCCCTCCTTAACTTTACCACCTGATCAACAGTAGACAGAAAAGTTAATCCTTTGCTCTTCTCCTGGTGAAAGTTTGCATCATGCAATTTCTTCCTGAGGTACCTCTCTGTCTCTGTTAATCCAGAGATCTCCCAGAGCAAACATTCCTTGTTCTTATGAAATGCTTTCTTTTTGGAAGAGCCTCACTTGCAGAGATGCCTTACTGTTAGAAACACTTGAGTCTTAAAGCTGATGAAATAATTTAGTAGATAATTTCTCCTGTAAATCCAATGCAGTAATTAATCTACACTGAGATCTACACCTTCTTCCTCTCAGTTTTATCTTTACTGCAGAGACTATGAAGTGTCCCAGTCTTCTGTAAAACTCCCTTTCACAGGGTCAATAGCTGCTGCTGAACCAGGTCAAAGAGAAGAAAGACGAAAGACCTCAGTGCTTTCTTAGTGCCACTTAGTCTACTGAACTGCATCCTTAGTTTGCTGTTATATGGTCTTGATTCACCACTACTCCAAGTCAATTTTACTGGAGTATGGCAGATGCCGAATAACTGAATTTGAAAATAGGAAGTATTTTTCACAAGGTAACATTTCTTTGGGTGCCTGAATATTTTTCTCTTTATCTAGAAGCTACTGATTAACTGCATTACAAAAGATCAGTTCCCAACACAGAGAATTAGGACTGGCCACATCACTCTCATCAACATTAACAGACGTGCTCATCTATAAAGTCAGTCCTTCTTTAGCTTTACAAGTAGTGAAGTATTTTGAGATAAGACCATCACAGAGGGAAAGTGAGTAATATTCGCTCTTTCACTTCTGGTTTACCCTGGAGTGACTCCACCAACATCAGCAATGAGTTGTCTCTTTTTTATGGTTCCCCTATAAATAAACAAAAGAGTGGCCAGTTTTGCTTCTCGTTATTTATAAATAACAATGCGAAGTGTTATCTCAGAAGGAAATTTTAGTAGTGACGTTACATATCCTTTACAAGAGGGATTTATAATGGGAAATATACAGAAAGAAGCTATACCCTTGGTATTGTAATTAAGCTTTTAAAACATCTGATAATTTGGTGTTGTTTGTTTTTCCTTTCTTTGATGAACTGATAAATGTCACTTGAATATTTGCGTGAGCACTCAGTAAAGAAGCTGGTTTTCTTCAAAAGAAAATAACATGCACACTTATTCCTCCTCTACTGTATATAAATTCTAATAGTACCTTGGCAGAATTATGAAATAAAAATGAATGCTTTTAAAGGCATTTGTGGAGTCTGGGGAATAAATGATAGAATTTTCTTATATTTCTCATATATGCAGATAACAGATACATTTAATGCAAGAAGGAAATAGAATTTTAATAGAATTTTTAACTAAAGATCTTGAAACAAAACTAGACATACATTTTAATTGAATTTCTGGCTCAAATTACAGCAAACCATTATAAATCATTAGGAATCAGTTTTAAAACTGCTTTCACTTTTACCCGTATTACAAACACAGAGGTAAGCTTTTACAGCTACAGATAAGTGTTAATAAATTACCCGAATTTCAAAATTAATGGCTGCCCGGCTGCTTTGGGGAGATATCATTGTGTTTCATGAATATTTTGATTTTGTGATTAGATCAAAATGCACTGAATTCCTAAACAGTCATAACTAAGGTCTGCTGATCATAAACTGTTCTTTTTTAATAAATTATATTCCTCACAAATCTGCTGATATGGAATAATTAGAAATTGGTTGCCTGCATTTACTGTAATATTTGCATGACTTTAGATCTCCACCTACTGATCTAGTGGCTGGCAGGAAATGTACATTTTGTACATTTCTAAATATACCTTGCCTGCAGAGATAATGGTTTATATTGTGATGTTAAGAAGGTTTTTATTTGCAAAAAACAAAGAGGTGTCACTTGCCAGTTCTGGAAGACATTGATTAGGCTGTTTATGTCATTCCTATTCAGAACTTATTATTTACAGCTTTCCTGTTTCCTTTCCTTTGTAGGAGATAATGATCTGTCTCATGTAAACTGCTTAAAGTGTGCCTATTTTCTCTCTTTTAGGGAGTCTTGAAATACATTTTATAGAAGGCAAGCATATTGAAATGGAATGTAAATGGTGTAAAATACAGCATATTAATCGAAAATGATATCTGCCCAGTATAATCTTTAAATTAAGTGGTATACAAATATTTGTAGTTAGGGAAAATGAAAATTGCAAATCTGTTTTTCATTGTGGAAGGCGCATGTATCTGAATGTGATCCTGTAAGACATATATAGTCCATAATTAAATACACTTACATTTTGGGAACTATTCATTTTAACAGTACTGTACATGTGCATATCTGTTTTTTGCTACAGATCTTCACTGAGGGAAGGGAGCGTGCATTGCTATCTGGCATTCAGCTCTCAGAATGGCCTAAGCACACAGTGTCCCTGTAGAGTCTTCATAACCAGGTGCTTTAGGGCACATTTCAAATATAGAAAGGTGTCCTCACTTTTCCAATGTATGCAATAAAGTTTTAACACATTTGTTAATGTTTACTGTACCCTCTGCGTCAAAGAGGCAGGCTACAGCCTACTATATAACATACTTAGGTGATAGGAGAAGGAAAGTATTTGGGATATTCACATGCTAAATTTATAATAATCCTCCATTTCAAAAAAAAAAAAAAAAATAGAAATTGTTACCATTGCCGTGGCTCTGTAATGTGAATAATAGATCAAGGAGAAAATGCTGATGACAGGCAAAATCTTTAGCCAGTTCACAAGATTTATAATTTATTCTAATCATACTATTTCCTTTTGAAGAAAAGTTGCCCTGCTGTCGATTTTCTCCCCATTGCTACTGTAGTTGTTACTGCAGCCCAGTGAACAGCTTCTTACTCCCACACCGGAAAACTGGTCCTGTAAACTAGAAGATATGTAAAGCGATCAAGGACAAAGCTGTTAATTGCTCACAATCATGCTCTTTTGACATTTCAGCCAAGTCTTTGTGCTGTTTGTTTTATGGATATTTATCCCATTCTCTCTGGCAGTGTGACCTACTTGCATTAAAACTTAATACTGGGTTTCATCAGCAACGTATCATATACCAATTTCTCCCCCAAATTAAATCTATTTTCTTTTTTTAAGATAAACAAAATCAGTGCTGTAGAACAACTTCAGTACCTCCACTTGTTGAATCACATGTATTGATTGATGCTTCATCATTAGCCCTCAAAACTGCCACAGAAACATTAATTTGTATAGCAAGTGCTTCTTCAACCCTGAAAAAAATCTTATAATTTGGCCAAGCACAGAATAATAAATGTGGTGATAAAAAGGGAATCATATGTGTTACATCCTTTCCACTGGTCATACTGGAAACCAGATTCCTTGGTGAGGTCCTAGCGTGGCTCACTGGCTGCAAGTCTGTGATTCAGAGTCTGTTGGTATGTTAGCCCTACTTCAGCACATTGTTTCTAGCCTGTTAGGCACTTCTGGTCAGAAGCAAACCCAAATGGCAGGGTACGTCATGCGGAGGGGATTTCTCTGCCTGCAGGGCAAATGTGGAGCACATTGCCTAGAGAAGGGGGTGTGTGACCCACTGCCATTAGAGACACAGAAGACAACAAAGAAGGAAGAGGCTTCTCTAGCACCAAACCTTAGGTACTTTTAAGTGCCTAAACTTATGATTCTTCATGATTCTAACAAAGGTTTCTTCAGCAAATGTTTCAGGCAGGAAATTAACTTAGGAAGCCGGAAATTTCCTCTAGAGGAGACGGTCTTCATTAACCATGTTGGAAACTGAGAAAAACCAGCTTCCTGACTTAGGCATGCAAATTAGGCAACTAAAGTTGCCCAAGGAAAATGCAAATTAGGCATCTAAAGTTAGCCAAGGAGAACACTAGTGAAAAGGAAAACTAATTATAGAAAAAACTACTAACTGTACAAAGACAGCACACAATGCAAATCATTAACGATTGAATTGAGGGTGGTTTTTTTTCCTAAACTGTTAAATTAGAATCTGAGAAATAATCTGGAAAACAAGACTGAAACAGGAACAAATAAATAACCAGGCTCATGTATCCTCCAAAACTCCTGACATCCAAGGAAAATTTGGTACTCTGTGGAACAGAGGCAGGTATAAAAAGCACATGGCCTAGAGTCATAAAAAAAATGTTTTACTCTGAAAGCCATGTCTGACCAAGATATCCTTAAAAAGTACTATGTAGGACATGAGAGCTGCTATGGTTACACCAGTGAAGATTGTCTTATTTGAACCTAAAGATTTCTGTGAGAATCCTAATTCTACCCTTAGCGGATATTGCTAACTCCCATTGATGTTAGTTCTTCATGGGACAAAGTTTGGGCTGGAGGATTGTTAACTGGTATAATACTTATGAAAAGAGAATATACATTTCTTCTTACAAGGAAATAAGGGATAATCTGAAGTGCTCTAAGCTACCATCAGGAGGAAGAATTATTATCTTTTCTTTTCACAAGAAAAAAGAACCTACATTTAATCTAATATTGACAGATCTCTGCAGACCAGAAGAGAAACAATCCTGCAGCCTAAGCAAAGCAGAGAGATCAGTCTCCGACATCTATTCAGAGACCAGCTGCTGGTGAAAGAGAACAGAGGAGCCAAGAGCTGGAGGAACAGATGTGTCTGATGAGATGTGTGCAGGGCATATTCCTGGGACACAGTAAGTAGGTCTAGCTATTTAGCAGATTTTGCAAAGTACCTTTTGTGTGGAGAATAAATAGACTAAAATATGATTCTGAAGATTTCAGGATCATACATGGCATAAGAAACTTGGGTAGCATCAGTGTTCTGCTGCTGAATTATTTGTACCTGCGCATGTTTGCATTAGCGATAGTGACTTCAAAGCACTGTGGTGACAGTCATTCTGCATAATGCCAAACAGCTGAGCGTGTTTTAACAAGGGGACAGGATTACATTTTCAACAGTTCTGGTGCTATTTGCTTTGTGCAAATGCTTAATTGTATGCTAAATTGACTGTAGACATGATCTATTAAAGCTGGGTTTTTCAAGGGTACCTCAGGGAGTTAGCATCCACCTCCCCGTGACATGCAGTGTGATTTGGGCAGGGAACTCCCTCAGGCTCCTGCGAATATCCCAGACTCATTGTATGTTTCTGGGCAAACATGTGGCAATCATTGTCCTGATTGGGGTGGGCTAATTAGTTAATATTTATATTGTGTTCTGCAGACTGTAAAGAAGGAGAGAAGTGCTAACTGTTGTTACTATTATTATTGAATTACAAGAAGACAAAGCCTGGGAAACCTCTCCTGGACCCCTCAAGTGACAGCTATGAGTCACAACCCTGTTCACATGGGGTTTTGTTAGAAAACCCAGCTCCAGGAAGAGCCTGGGCAATTTTTTAACATCGTGTGTCTACATGTGCTGATGGCTTCTGTCCCTGATAGGCAGAACTGCACATGTGAGGTGGATTATCCCTCACTCCCAAGGAAGCAAAGGCCAAATAGCTTTGCCTGGGTCAGAGTGAAATGTAGTGTCAGAGGGCCCTGATCTCTGGTATTGCCTAGTGGTACCTAAACTGCAGGACTGCTTCAGCATATAGTCAAAAACAGTGCTTAGTCTGTGGCATGCAAACTTTGGGGATTTGGGGTTTTGCTTATAACTTTCCTAAGTCCTTCCTCAAGAAGCAGACTGATCCTCTTGGTGTCCTCCATTCCTACCTGAGCATCCAGAGTCTTATTTCTTCCATCACCGGCCTGACCTCCTTCTCTGCAGTTCTGAGCTCCCTGGACATGGTGATCATGACAAATGTCTTGGTCCAGAGATTGGGAAGATTGTTTTCCCCTTATGGGTCTATTTGGCAAGGATCACAAAGGAAGGACCAGTCAGGATTAAATGAATAGGAAGTTCATGTTAGCAGAAGACATGGAAATATTGAGCATGTTGCTACTGCAGTCCCCTGTAGATGAAGACAAAAGAGGCCAGTTGCCAGAGGTAATGGAGACGTGGGGCTGGTAACATTTGGCAAGTCAGAAGTCTCTCTTCATTTGCCTCTATTCCATCGGGCAGAGGATGGCAGTGTTCAGAAAGCAACGGCATCTTTGGGACAGGATGAGGAAAGCCAATCTCTACTTAACAGTTATATGGTATAAACTCTTCCAGCTCTCACTGGAACCAGTTTAGTGCCTGATGTGTGTGGGAACATCCCTATCATTATCAAGTTGAAATAGTATGCCTTCTGTTCAAATCCATCCTTGTGCCTGATTTTGTGCTTATTAATGCACATATTATTACAATGACACAGCAAAGTAAGATCATTCTGCAGTGTAAAACAAGATCATTTTAGGAAATGAAGCCCTAGCCTCTACATGCTTGGAGGCTTTGCAAGAAATTAAGAGAGTTCCATGAAGTGGGAGAAACACAATGTTGCCTCGCACATGCTTGTATTTTTAGAGTAGCTGCTGACAATGGCTAAAGAAGGGTAAATTATAGTTCTGCTGAAAAAGTCAGATGCACAAAATACTGATGCATTACCTAGATTCTGCCTCACCAGAATGACAGCTGGATATGGTAAAAGCAAAGTCTGTTGAATAAGGGGAGCATTAACTATGAATATTTATTCATACTTATATGTGTGATAAATTTCTTCAAACTGCAGTTGCAATCATGACTGGCATGTGGAAAAAGAGCTCACAAATCTGAAACAGACTGAAGTTAGGTAAAGGAAATCAAGGGGGAAAGGGATATCTTTAAATATGTTCAGCTCAGGAGAACAAATAGACCCAAATCGTCCTAAAGGCACCTGTTAAGTATGAGCTGGGATGTCTACCCACACAGCGAAGAATGATGCTGTAAAAAGATAATGCTTTGGGACTTGGAAGCAGTATAGATGCTGTTGAAGACCAACACTCCTGATGCCAGGGGTAGTTCTCAGCTGCTAGGTGGGCTCGCTCTGTGTTATTGTATAGTGTCATGCCAGTGTCCATTAAGATCCAGCGGATATTGCAGAGGCAAGGGCAACCCCGGTAATTGTTGCTCTTGCTGCTGCCCTGCCACATGGAGTTCTGCCTGCTGTGTGGGAGTGGCAGCTCACTGTCCCTCTGGCAGGATTTCTTCTCTCTGATTAACTGTTTAGTCTGTTTTGGAGCAAGCTCCTTAGGCCCATGTTTTCAAAATTAAGCACATCATCTAGACACTTTCACCCATGTTACGCACTTGAAAAAGTGGACAGATTCCTCATCGTGTAAGGGCTATAGCTATCACAAGATTGCTTTGGAGGTGTTTGTGCTTAGCAGCTCTAAAAACTAGGCCATTTTTATTTAGAGTCCTAAAGCCAAAATCAAATACTTAGCTCTAGGCGACTTCATCCTGAAACTTGGTCCTAATCTCTTTTTTAATTCTCTGCTAAGTAGAATGATGCAAATAGTTACTGTGTACATAAATCAGTGTTGTTTCAAAGATTAGTTAGGGCTTGTAAAATGTTATGCAACACGTTAAAGCATATCCATTTTTATTCTGTACAGACTGTGAAAGTAAAAGATAATCACCTTTAACTTCTTCTATCACCCACATCACAATATTATTCAAGTTGTACATTAAACTTATGTTTTCTACATCAGCTGACTATCTCTAGAGCAAGAATGGAATTGTTGTGGGATGATGTTGTGGTTTAACCCCAGCCAACAACTGAGCACCACCCAGCCGCTCACTCACTCCCCCAGTGGGATGGGGGAGAGAATCAGAACAGTAAAAGTGAGAAAACATGTGGGTCGAGATAAGAAGAGTTTAATAATGGAAATAAAATTAAAAATAAAAATAACGATGATAATAATAATAACAACAGTAATCATAATAATAGAATATACAAAGCAAGTGATGCATGATGCAATCGCTCACCACCCACTGACTGATGCCCAGTCCGTCCCCGAGCAGCACCCCACCCCCACCCCCGACCAGCTTTCCCCTAGTTTATATACTGAGCATGCATCATATGGTATGGAATATTCCTTTGGCTAGTTTGGGTCAGCTGCCCCAGCTGTGCCCCCTCCCAGCTTATTGTGCACCTCCAGCCTTCTCAGTCAGTAGAGCAAGAGAAGCTGAAAAGTCCTTGATTTAGTGTAAGCACTACTCAGCAACAACTAAAACATCAGCATGTTGTCAACATTATTCTCATACTAAATCCAAAACACAGCACTGTATGAGCTACTAGGAAGAAAATTAACTCTATCCCAGCCGAAACTAAGACAGGCGGTTACTTTGGATCGTGGTTGTTTTGTTTTAAATATCAAAGCTTTTTTGGATTTCTGTTAGAGAATTGAATGAACAAGTTTTACTTGCTAAGAGTAAAATTTGATGAAGTTGATGTGAGGAAGATCAAGAAATCTTTTAAACATACAGAGGAATGCTGACATTTACTTCACGAATAAATGATACGAGGCCAAATAAAATAATCCTAAGTACTTTACTTGTAGCTATATCTAAACAAATTATGGCCAAATCTTCATTATCTTGGACTGGTGGGAACATATATAAAGATTTTTCCCATCTTCAAGGAATTTAGAATTAGAGGTATGATGAGAGATTTTCATAAAAGTTGGATTACAGAGTTTACTCTAAAATTCCTGCAATTTTACCAGTAAATAACGAGTAGATCTTGGTGGTAAGAGGATAAAATAATTTAAGATTTTAGAGGAATCTATTTACATGAAATAATCCATTCTTAAATTGCTCAAAGAAAAAGTTAAATGGGTTCACTGGACAGGCTCACACATAAATTCTGTTGTATGAGTAGGCTGAATTTACTTTGAGGAGCACTGCACATCCACAACTGTGGTGATCCAACTGGAACTACTTTTAGGAGTAATTGCTTGCCAACAAGGAGCATATAATCAGGCTCACAGTCTTCTTGTAACAGTGATTGCCTCTGAATCTGCATCCCACCACTGACCCAAAATTAGAAACTCCCAGTATCTCATGGTTACACTATTCCAATTAAACACCTTTTTGCTAGTGTAAAGTAATCAACAAGGGTGATGCAGCTTTCTCCCTAGCCAGGAATATTCATTGCTAATCATGCACATTAATTAGACATTCTCAAAAAAATAGAATTATTTAAGAAAAGTAGAGAAAATTATGGATTTCAGGAATTAATTCAAAGGAACATTGTCCAACAGAGGGTCAGGTACTAACAGTTGCTTAAGCTGTTTTCCAGTTGAATTATAGTTTAAAAAGTGAATTTTATACAAAGCTTTCCATTTGTCCTAATGGCTAAAAAACCTTTAGCATCTCCAGGATATAATCATAACCTTTCAGTATGCTGTGGAGTAATTGCTGGATGATGTGAGGTCTTGGTAGAGCTGAGCATCTCTGACAGTTGGAAACACCTCTTTCACTTAAAAGTATCTCAAGGTCATATGTTTTAGCCCAGGAATCTAGCAGGATAATAAAAAAGGAAGATATATCATGTAACTTTATTAACCATAATGGAAATTTGTCATAAGGGATATTTGTGTTTGAAAGTTTGCCTATCAATTTTATATATCCAAAGTAAGAAACTACACTGTACATTTAAGGTACTTAACAGAATAATCACTCTCATAACATGTAATATTCAATTAGAAAATAGTGCTTAGAGAACACACACATTACCACGTACTAAGCTAAGAAATCCATCTTATCATACCTGAGAGCACAGGTCTCTTCAAATGTATATATCAACAAGATTGATTTTATTCAAAGCACTGCATGTTGTAATGGAAATACTATAGACCAATATTTATTGATTGAAATTAAATATTCATTTTCAAAGTAAATTAAGTATTGAAATCTTTTCAGCATCCTTCTAAATCTGAAAAGTTATTTTAATTTGGTGGCTAATTCATGCATTCACAGGCTGTAATGTTAGAAAAAAATCATGTTGGTAAAGTCATCTCACTTTCCACATGAAACAGGTATATGGAAGTTAATATTCTTTAGAATTAGGCAGGATTGTAACAAAAAAATACCCAACTTTGTAATTATTTTCTCCTCATTGAAACATTCTGCAAGACCCCTAATTTCAGGCAGTCAGAGGAGATAGTAATAAGTATTTTTTTGTATTACAACATGAAAACAATCAATCCTTGTAGAAACTCTCCATATTGAGACAATGCTGGTGGTAGTAATTTTGCTAAAAAGTTTTACCATTTCTGCCAGAGGATTGAAGGACCATAATTACAGACTGAGAGAAATATCTGCTCTAACAGTCCTTTCATGCACCTGAAGAGGAGGAAGACCAAGTGACCTTTCCAGCTCTTCAAAAAATTATTTCAGCAGTGCTACACAAGCAGCCTCCTGCCTCTGTTAGAAATCTTTTGGCTTTTTGGGGTGCATATGAAAACTTATATCAGGGTACCACATTTGGAATAGAAAAGAACTCCACCCCCTGCTCCTCACCTGTCGTCATTCCCTCCTTGCCTCAGCAGTCTCAGGATACATCTGAAAAGAAATGGCATATCACTCCAAAATTTCTCTACTGTAGAGAAATCCCCAGTGATCCTATTATGGCAGTGTCAAAGAACTGGATACCCACTTCTTGAAAAATGTACTTATCAGTGACTTAAGTTGGGTTCTTAAATCCTCTGAAGGAGGAGCTGCAGTGTCTTGAGAATATATTAAAATTGGATCAATTTTTGAGGCCTGAAATTTTCAAATTAAGACAGAATTGGTCATAAGCAATATGACAAAGTTTTCCTGTCTCAGATGCTCATTTGACTAAAAATATTTAATGAAAAAAGTTGATGAAAAATGCTTTAAAAATATTTAAGAATCCTGTTTTGATTTTTTTCAGTATGAATGTTTTACTTGTAAAGTAATTATTTATGTACATATAGATTTCAAAACCCAAATACGCTTTAAAGATACGTAAAATATTTTCAATTTATTGAAAAGAGGGTTCAAGCGGCCATTAATGAAATTTTAGAGAATGGTCTCCTCATTAAAGACCTATTTTTCTTTTATGTGGACCCCCAGGAGCTGCCTTCATATTCCTCCATATCCAGCTCTGCACTTTCCCAATGCTCTGCAAGATGATGACTTTGTTCCCCTGTAGCACGCAAACTGTCCTCTCTTCCTTGAAAGCAATGATTAGTGCCTGCAGGCAGCAGCATAATATGAATAATCAATACTCAGTAATGTTTTCTGAGGGTCTGAAGGTGAATAACCTATGATCGAGGGTTTTTTCCCCACATTCAATATGACCCTCACCTCTGTCTTCCTATTCACTCCCTGCCTTCCTTTACCACACTTATTACAGCATCATCATTCTCTTGTACTCCTGACTTCCAGGCTGGTGAACACTTAGTGAAGAGATGGTTATACTAAAAGCCAGGTAAAGTGAAGAGAATAAATATTGAATAGGCCAGAATGGCTCAAGATAGGACTGGGATGCTCCCTTTTTTGAACATTTAAAATCATTTTTCTGTCTTCACAAAGTATGTCTCTGCCCCATAGAAAATTTTGAGAGGATGAGCAGTCTTCAGCGCATGACATATTTAGAGTTTATCAAAGGAGTTACTGAATATTTTACAAAAACTGATGATGCCAAAATTAGCCAGTAGCTTTTTGTGCTTGAAGTCGTGTATGCAGAATTCATCAAAAGGAAATGATGGTGTTGAGATGCTGATAAGTACAAGCAGAGCATTGGGTTGACTGAGGAAACCACTGGCTTAGATTGTACTGCAGTATGTCATATCCCAGGTAGACACCATTACACTGACCTGATCAAAAGTAGCCACAAAGTTATAAAGCAACAACTATTTTGAAGTACATTATAGTGCAGTTGTTCTCTGGTGTTGAAGTTGTTCTGAACACGTGGCTTCTAGTCCTCTGCAACAGGAGCTTCAATGTGAGGTAACACCTGTCAAATGATCAGTCTTAAAAAATTCTACTTCTCTAAAGTTCTCCAGAAATATGCCTTTTAAAATACATATCTTACAGGCAGCACAAAAACATTTTAATGAATGCTAACATGTTTGTAAACACAATGAAAATGGTATTTCCTACTGAGCAGTATAAGATCATTTAAATAAAATATCTGCCTTTGGACATCAGACCCTGCTGGTGATCCCAATAGGATTTGTGCTTCATTTTTCCTATTGGAAAATACAGCATATACAGACATGTTTTATGAGAACTGATAAAAAGAGAAATCTTTAACACATGACATCTGTACAGATTTCTCTTTTTCGAATCTGTGCATCTTAATAGACTTCCAAAATTCATCCCTGAAAATGTGTTGACTTGTTCTAAATGCCTCATGCTAAGAGGCAAATATCAGTATGAGAATTCATTATTTTAACAGAACTAAAGTTTGACAGAGGTAGGGGAGCAGAATGCAAATGTCAACATTGCTGGAGGTACCAGCAAACAGATAAAGCCCATTTATTTATATGACTATATTTTCAGTACAACAGTGTCACTTGAATATCTTCAGTCACTTCATGTTTATTTTAGTTTCTTTATAAAGTGACTTCCATCTAACACCAGAAACTGACATCCTAACTCAGTAAATACTGAGTTCTCACTCAAAATATTATTTGGGCTAAATCCTGAACCCAATTAAAACTGTGACTAGAGACAGATTTGTAAGGTGCTGAGCCCTTCTGCACAGCCTGAATGCCCTTCAGTCTGTGTCAGTGAGATCTACAAGTGAGAGAGCATAAGCACATGAAGGTGACCACAGAACCTCCCAAGGTTCGAGCTCCTGGTTTCGGTGGGGAACCTAAGCCTGAGGGCCCTGCTGGGCAACAAAGCCCAGCCACCTGCAGCCAACAGCTTTTTCACCCATCTGCTCTTATAGACCTGCTTGTTCTTGTGGTGCAGTCAGTGGCCTCTAGATTGTATGGCTCCTCTCTCTGACCCCATTTATAGGCAGAAAATACAGTTCCTAAATACAGTAGACAAAGAAAAGGAAGCTTTTCCTCTTCTAAAAGAGTCACTTTTCCCCACAACCTTAGCCCTTTTTACACCTCTTCCAGTTCAGAATAATTTTTTTTTTAGATACTAATGCCAAAATTTTGTACAGAGCAAAAAATAAGACCTTATTGGCATAGTGTATGATGGCCCTAATACCTTTTATCTCTCATAAGTTCTCTTCTGTATTTGCCTTCTTCATGGCTGCAGCATCCCAGCAGCCTGCAGCCATATTGGGATGATCTGGTGCACCAGGTCCTCCTCTGCTTACAGGCATTTCCACCTGGTGACCTCTCAGCTCTCAGGAGGGGTTTCTGATCATATTTTTCTAGATGAAGACCAAGCTGAAACTGATGCATCACTTTAGAAATGGCGCTGTGGGATATGAACTGTAGGTAGCTATCAAGTACTTGTGCTGCAAACAACTTTACTTTCATGTGTTATAAACTGCCCATTCTGTTCAACTCACTATGCATTTTAATTTATCTTTCTTAAAGAAAACATATTTAGAACTGATTTTTTTTTTTTACTTTACAAATATTATTTTTCCGTCCTATCAAGAAGAGCAGGAATACTTAAATGTATGTACCCACAGCAACCATATCTACTAGTGTTTGTATAAGCCATTACTGAGGCTAACAAAGGACTATTCACATTAATTTCAGTGATATATATTCAGTAGCATAATTTATGATATTTGCAACACTGGATGGCTACCGACTAGGAAATTCTAGCTATGTGAGATACAGTACTGAAAAAAATCTGAGGGAACACATTTTTAAACGCAAGGTCTGAGTGCTGATTGACATGCTTTGTACGATAGTAAAATCTGGCAGGTGCATTAACTTGCATTCCTCTGATCTGTACACATCCACACTTGTCTTCTTAGGGTACTTGGTAATAAGCTTCTTTAAAGATCCCTGAGTAAGCACTGAAGATAATATCTGGAGTATGTAGCACTCAGTCCTTTTAGAATGGCTTTTTCCTGCTCCTTTCGTTTTCTTAAGAAAATGTCAGTTTAATCATATCTTAATGCTTTGATAATGCGTTTCTTTACATAGCTGTAGAACACTCACTTCAGTGTTTTAAAAGAATTAATGTAGATGTAAAAATGCCTGTTAAATGAGATTTCTTCCAACAGGCTAACAAAACTGAAGTGCAGGGCTTCAAAACTTGCAAGACATTTGCACAGCAACGCAAACGTGCCCTAACAGAGGCCACTCTGCGTTTATCATTGCAGAAGAAACTTGTGTTCCCATTTGGCAACTTCAGAGAACCTATACATAAGCTCACCTACTGTCAAATGCTGCAGCTAGCTTTTTCATGAAAGTTCACTTCCCATTTCTACCTAGCAGTCCACAAATGTCACCAACCCAGAAACCCCAATGGCAGTTCGTTGGGACTAAACACTAGTTGCCAGAATTGGCCAAACTCATAATGGTATACCCTACTGTTGCTGAATAAAGTAAAGAATTGTACCATGTTTACACTGGCTCCTTCTGTATCAATAAGTATGCTATGAAACAAAAATATATTCTCTTAGAAGACAACACAACGAAGCCCCAGTATAAGTTATCGTCACAGAGTGGGTGCACCATAGACTGGGTTGAGGGAAGAGCCTTCAGAAGCAGACGCACATTCCTCAGCTGAGTTCTGCTTGGTTCACAGGCTTCCAACAGATACATCTCAAACTGCTTATATATGTTAGCAAAAGTAGCCATGATTTTACCTTTTAATGAATTTCTTCTTACAATGCATGCTCAAATACAAAACCAAAACTTTCTTATTCACTTACAGTATAAAATGAAATATGACAATGCATGTTACAATGGCATACTTAGAAAGCTATAACATATTCATCTATACGTACATAGCAAAACAATCAACAGGAAAAATGAAAGCACAACCTTTTTTTTCCTGTTCCCTGGCCCACGGAGGTTTTATGCTGTTTGACATTTAACTTAACAGAATCTGCATATTTAGGAGATTCTACAAAATTCCTTCTTCACCATTACATTTGACTATTGCTAGAAATCCACTTTTTATTATTGATTTATAGACTCAGCTCCTCTAATAGGTATAATTAAAAGGTTTTGTGAGTCTTGCACATCAGTTTCTAAAATTAAAAGAGACCATCTCCTCCAAGAAGAGCATCATTTATGATGTACTGCAATATACATTGCCTGAGATACATTGATAACTTGCTTGTCTTCACCTGTAGTCACTTTCTATAATTACGAAATACTTTTAATTCCCTGTGAGTCTTGTAAAAAGTAAATATCTACTGAAATCCAAATGCAATTTGGTAGAATACAACATCAAGTAAGAAGATCCTGTCTTCAGCATTTTGCTTGAAATATCAGCCAAACTCTCCAGTGCTTCAGTAGATGTGGAAGAAAACCAAGGAAAATCCTTATCCACACCCATATGAATTTAATAAAATTAATTTAATGGATGAATGAATACATGGATCTGGAATATTTGTGGTCTGATATTATTTTTAAAATGCTTTTACTGCAAATTGCTTTCATATGAATAAATGTTTGGAGGATGCGTTCTTTTTATCCCCTATGTCAGAAGCAGTGTGATCAAGGCTGTAATTGTAATAGAAATAATGAAGCACAGTGACTCAGAGAGTTCGTCTTTCATTTATGCCCTTATCTAAAGCCTGTGGAAGTTAATCAAAATTTTTCCAATGATACAGCAGTCTGGATGAAGCCCTTACACAAGCATGAAAAAAAAGATCAACTATGAAATCTACAAAGTTACACATTTGTGTAACAAGTGAAAATGGGAGAGAATCAACCCCTCCTTAGCTGTTGAAGAACCATTGTTCTTTACCCAGGAGTCTCAAAAAAATCACGTGTTATACAGAAAAATATATTTAAAAATCATTGTTTCAAATGTATTTTGTAAAGCAGTGACTGCAACCTTGAGCTACTGAAAAGGCATTTTAGGAGAACTATGAGCAGATTACTATTTAAGCAAATTAAATCTTTTCTTTTTGCTCCAAGAGGTGGTTTTATTCCTGTACTGAAGAAATCTTCCACCATTTTATTTTGTGATATGTCGGCTTGATTCCAGCTCCGTCTATTCTTTTGGATTGTTTCTTGTAACTACAGAAGCAAGTCTTCTTGTTGGCCCCCATCATACCCAAGACAGTGTAGGCTGGATCTATCTTTACTATGCTTGGTTTACATTAGGGAAAGGCAAGGCCACTTAACGTCAAGAAGAGCCATTACTTCTTGGTGAACACTAGGTGGGTCACTGTGAAGACTATTTTGAGGACTAATAATTGGACTTCTTAAGTAATAAGTCAAGATGCACATATCCTTTGAAACTGAGAACTGAGAAATGGTAGCAGCATTTCAGAATTCAGAATAGAAGTTAGGGTACCGGGCCTTTTGTGTTTGAACTCCAATATAAATATTCTGACAAAAAATTCTTTGCCTGGAGAAGACATGCTTTGTTGGCAATCCCAGAAATACAATTTCTCTTAGATGAGAGAGAACAACGCTCAAATGCCCAATGTAGAGTAGCAGAAGAAAGGAAATGGAAAGAACTGCTACTGTTGAAACAAAGAAAGTACAGAATTTGACACAGAGATAAAGTCTTTCTAATAATTAATTTACAGGTGCTCTTTCTTTAAGCTAATTTTTAGCTGTTCTCCTCACCCTCCTCACCCCTTTAAAACTCAGTGAGGCAGAGCCTGTGATTGTGTTTATGTGGGTAAAAAACATGAACCCAAAGATATCTAGATTTAGAGTTCTTGTTTTGCTCTGTATCCAAACGCTATGGTTGGTTCTGATTTATAAATCAGGATGAATAAAGGTTGCAGACTTTAAAGGCATGTCTCAATAAGTTTGTAGAACTTAGGATGCTTGGAAGAAGACTTTAAAACTGCATTTTCTTCTCCCAAATTATGATCAAGGGCTACACTTCATAAGTAGATCTCTATACTAGGGTTACTAATTTCAAATAAAATGTACTTAAAACACCTAAGAGAAGATACTTCACCTGGCGTATGTCTCACATAAAGAAGATGTTGGAGTTTGGAGAAAAAAAAAAAAGATAAATCTGTTTTTCATCAAGTCTAATGAATGCAAAGTCCAGCCTTTCAAACTTTATCTGTACCTTCTTTACAAGCTCTTTTTGTCCTCCACTGAGCCAAAAGTTGTAAATAATCGTGAATCAGCAAATGATGCACCAGATTAAGGATATGACCTCTTTATCATTATGTACATGTAACATTCATTTTCTCCTGTTGCATATTACATTGGCCTTACAATGAACAGCAAGTTCATAGGACATGCACTGCAGCATTTGGACTAGTGCGTTCCTCCAGTGAAAATCCAATCCTGACAGGACTTACCATTGCCTATATCAAGCAATCTTAAAATCTCAGTAAACTATTATGTTAGTTGATCTGATTCGCCAAGATTAGCTCCAACTGTTTTAGCTTGTACTATTTCATGCTGCATAAAGCTGTCATTATATTTAAATGCTTGGGTGTGGATTTGTCACTATAAAACCATGAAAAAAGAATGAAGATACCAGATAATTCAATTAACTCACTTTTGCCCTGTTTCAATTAGAGGCCCTAGATACTCTAAGGAAAATTTCTTAAGCACTCCACAGATGAGAAGTATGTTTCCCATAGCAAAAATTAGGAGAAAATACCTACTAATGTTAATTTTTCCTTAAGAAAAGGCAGACTGCCAGAAGCATTCAAGCATGTGTTTACGGGGTCCTTACTCAATAAACCCTCTCCTGACATTAATTTTCTTGCCAACTATTGTCTGATTGCTAAACCTCCCATTTCTGGGCAAGATTATTGAAGAGATGATAGATAGCAAATAGTGTCTAGCAGCATGTGCTCTTAATTTTTAGACACCAATCAGTCAGGCTTCAGACCTTGACATGGCATCTGAAGGGCATCAGTTTCAGTGACTGAAAATCTCCCTAGGGCAATGGGACAATGTTAGTGTCCTTACTAATAACTCCAGGTCTTAGTGACCTTCTGTCTTTGATTCCAGAGACTGTCAGGTACTGTTTATTTGACTGTGGAACCTGATGAGGGCTAAAAAAATTAGTTTATCCTTTCTTATGCTGGAGAGGATCCTGATGCGTTATGATCATTTGCTTTTCCTTTGTAGCGGCTTTGCTGGGGCTGCCTCTGAAGTACAGCCCTGACAGCCTTAAGCCTTTTTTTCTGTACTAAGGGGAAGACAGGCTAAGAACCAAGGAAGTCATTTGAGCAAACCTGGGCAAATTTGCAAATATAGAGCTGATGTTATTACATTTGGTGTTCTATTTTTTCAGATCCTGGTCCTGAATTAAATTCTGTCAGGTAAAGGTCTTGCTGGCATAGAGGAAATGCTGGCAAAGGGAAGCCTAGTAGTGAACCAGTGAAACTTAAAACCACTCAGTTTAGGCAGAGTATCTTCCTGCACGTTTATCAGGAGAAGTATGGATATGCGGTCATGCTAAATTCATTCTGATTCTGCTTTCCCAAATAAAAAGGGTCGATATGCGTGTTTCTGTTCTGCACTTATGACAGAGGCAGATGTCACCATTCTCAGCCATACTTCTCTTTCGCCTGTGCTACACCACAACGTGCCTCACGCATGACCTGCCGTGAAACGTTAGTGACATTCACATACAAAACACAACAGTCAAAGCCCACCTGACTGGCAGAAAGTTTCTTTCTCCCTCTCTTCCATAACCACCCACTGACTGCTGAGTGGAGTCAACCAAAGAAAGGGTGGTTTCAGCAGTTCAGAGAGCTTGTTCTCTCATAGTCTAATGTGTAAATCAGATTTCAAAAATCCAGGGTGCAATGCAGTAAATACATGAGCAAAGGGTTGTGTCCAGGTGTTGGCAGCGGTGTTTAACTTGTTCTGGTTTTGATGTTTCCTCTCTCCCTGCCTGGGGACCTTCTCCTGGGAAACAGTTGCTTTCTTACTCAGATGCAGTAGTGATGGATGTCTTGATATGAGGGGAAAAAGAAAAAAGAAAAAAAAACTGACAGAAGGTTAAAATAAGAATTAATGCCAACCAAAGAGATCGAAGTAAGGTGCCATATATTTAAAACCTTAATGGGAAGAACAGATTCTGAAACAACCTCTGAAAAAAACCCTTGCTTGTGTTGAGGGAAGCATCAAAAAATACCTTACTGTTGTCTCCAGGACATATTTTATGGACATTAATCATTTATGTAGTATTGTGAACCCTGAATCCCAGAATGACCTTCTATTTGCTTCTCCCTTCCCCCAGTAAGGATGTGAAGTGTGATGAACATTCCCCGGTTCTGTGTAGTTATGATGTAATGTGGCTGTCAGCGACACGGCTCACAGTCCTGGTCAGAGCCTCCCTCCTTTCACATCTGGGACACATTAGGGTTTTGGAAATCTATATCCCACTGGAATCAGTGAATGTGCAGCCTTCCCCTTCCAGCTTCACGGATTCAAGTGGTTACAGGAGACAGTTTATATGTAATCAGAGGGAGATTTAATAATATATCTTTAAATGTAATTATGAGCCAATTCCAATACATTCTTCAGATTCTGCAGAAGGCATTTCGTGTAGTACGTCAGTGGCTGCAGTGCACTACCCTGAGAGATTTAAGGCACATCATATAACAAGAAGGGAGCAGGGGAGTAAGTGAATTTGCAAATAAATAAGTGCATATAGATATTGAACAACATAAACCAAATTTTAGTGAATTTGAATCTTGCTTTCCTTTATTTCTACCCCTGTTTGTATCGTATCTCAAAATGCCCAGGAATTTGCTGTGAGACAAATCTGAGAACCTGAAGAGAACAGCAGAGAAAACCAGACCCAATACCACAGGGGCAGATAACCTGCAAATTCACATAAGGTATTTGCACCCATAATCCGACTTGAGCCAAATCTTAAATTCATCTCCAGACAGAATAAGGTAAAAATACTCTCCTCAGATATTTTGACAAAAATTTTGGTTTGCAAATACATTTTCCTAGCATTAAATTGTTCTAAAATCATTGGAAATATATGTCAGTAAAAATAATTAAGGGAGGCTAGCATAACTGGCTGAAAATATTAATAGCATATATTTTTGCAGCATAATGAGGCGTTCTTACAAATAAGAGATTGTATATCAGATTTATAGAATTCACATAAAAAGCTAAACATAACCAGAATGTCATGAAAAATATTGAACAGTGGTGTGTATTATACTTTGCAATGTTCTCTGAAGGGAAGTGTAGGAAGCTCCATCACTTCAGTCTCTTAAGGCTGGATTAAGGAAAACACAAATACACTTTGGGAGGAGAAAATTACAAATGGTAGATGTGGAAGACTAAACATTTCTAGCAACAGATCTTGTCTGTCTCCAGTTCTTTTTGTTTTATTAACATGAGAAATACAAAGATGCAGAAATATGCATCACAGCATAGAGTTACTTTCCACGGATAGAATTTCTCTGATGAGATTTAAAAAATCCTGGTGCTACATTGGAGAAAACTGAAGTTCTCAGAAACCAAGCTGAAACCTGAACAGTATGTACCCAATTTCCAGTCCGATTATTCAGCTTCATACAGTTGTGAGAAACTGAGTAAAGGACTTGTCTATCGAAAAGTCCTGGATTACTGCAGGGCCACAGCCCTATTTAGCTGTTTCTCATAAAAAATTTGTTGAGCTTTTGAACTGCTAATTTCAACCTGTATTTTTTGCCTTCTACAACAATTATTCAGTCAGTATTCCTATTGTGGAGAATGTATAATAAATACCTTGATAACCTGAAAAACTATAGTTTCAAGCCAGTACTCAAAAATAGCCCTTTTACTCTAAGTAAACTTTTGTATGGGTGATTGTCAGATATAGGTTTCTTCTAACAACACGCTACTGATGAAACAAATTATTTTACAAGACATTTCACTGCAGAATTTTTTTTCTCTATTGTCACTGCTGTTGTTATTTGGTAAAAAATCAATCCTAATGGTTAAACTGTAACTGGAATATGTATCTTTATTCACTAATCCAATATTTAATAATCTTTTGTACCCAGCAAATCATGTAATCACATCTCACTTCATTCCCCTACAAAATGGGTGATGTCCTCTGTCCTGCCTTATAAAGCTCAGCATCAAGCTTTGAGACTTAATTAGTTAGTCAGTTCAGTGTCTTAAAATTCCCAGACAAAATATGTACAAACTGAAATCATCCTTGTTTTTTGCAGGTGTCTTCAACTGCCCTAAATATGGTTCATATTCTTGTCATTATTTTCTCATTCTGTCAAAGTTTTTTCCTTCTTTATATTTTCCTTCTTTAATATTTCACATTTAGGGCTGGAAGAATAAAAAGGCCCTGTGAATGTACAAAGTGTGTAGCAGCAGCTGAGATACCACAAAATAAAGGTAGAGTCAAAGAAACACACTTACCTAAATAAAGAGGTACTGGCAGGGAAAGTTAGTGAAAACCTGTACCTGACTATCCCTGGAAATTATAAGAAAGGAATCAAAAGATGTCAACATTTCAGGATTTCAAAATAACTGGAATTCATAAGTCTTAAGAAAAAGGACTTTGCTAAAGTGAAGTTAGTTCAGTCTTTGCAATGTAATTCAAATTGCACTTGTAATTCAGGTCCTGGAATTAACCCACTGAAGCAAAGCTTGAAAAGATTTAGATTTACTCAGGCTACCAACAATACAATAATGTCTTACAATTTCACAACTCCCTGTCTGTTGGTGATACTGCCAAACCACGGTAATCTGTCAGTCTGAGGCTCAGAGTTGCTAATTGTTAAAAAATGAACCTGGACATCATTGCTGAGTTTCTCTGGCTGAAAACTTATACAGGCTCGAGCACTTTTTAATCAGGATGAGATAACAACTGAGCTCTTCATTGAGACACTTGGGGAATGATTTTTACTGTGGTGTTTAAGTCCCATTTTTCACAGGAGAAGAGGTGTGTACAGGACAGAATTACTGCACTGTCCGACCGTTGACTCTGATGAAGAGAAACTCCCTCATGGCATTGTCCTGCTTGATGTACAATTCATGTCACCTCAGCTACCACTTTATTTCCTGGGGATGAATCCCTTGGGAACTGAGCACAGGGATGTTACTTTATATTATTATTTCAAATTATTATTATTATTATTATTACTACTACTACTACTGCTGCTACTACTGCTGCTGCTACTGCTATTATTGCTATTATTATTACTACTTATTGGGAGGAGAATGATGGCAACCAGGGAGAGGTGAGAGGGAGGAAGGAACTTGGAGAAAGACCTGGTTGAGGATATCGGCATGTGGCAGAGCCCAGCCTGACGGCCTTCTTTTTGGTGGGCTGTCTGTGGGCTTTCCATACAAGCAATTTAGGCTAATTAACTCTGACGTTGCACTGTTATCAAATTTGGCAACAGTTCAGACAGTAAAGTAAATCGGGTTTAAAGCTTCATTTTTAATAGGTATGCTCTCTGTCTGCCTGCCAAATAATGCTGCAAAATGAGTAACACTATTGTGATGAGGAACTTAAAATTTCAACAACATATCCAGCTATTTTTAGAAGTGTTTGTGATTATTTGGAAACCCATCTGAATCTCCAGGGGATGCTGAAGCCAACTCTTTGTTGTCTTAACCTCCATCCCCAAAGGCAAGTCAACTTCAGCTAACAGGGTCCCTCCACTGATTTCAGTGGGCTTTGGATCTGGCTCACTCAGAGTAAGAGAAAGCTGCAGTAATGTACTAAAATTGGTGCTATGTAAACAGCTAAAATAATAGGAAAGCATAATGAGTTCAAAATTACACACAGAGAGAGATAATAAAAAAATGCTTTGTGCAGATGCTGTTACCCCATGGAAAAAAAAAAGAATGTTACTGGGAGTAGCAGAAGGAAAGTCTTGCTGGTGAAATCAGAATTCTTTCCAGTGTTTTATATGATACCTCTACAGGGATTATATTTGTTATCACAATATATGTGTACTTTTTGTCTCATAAATAAGATATAATTTAGTATTAGAATATTGTATTTTCTGCTAAAAACACCCTATGAAAAGCAGTGCAGTTTTACATATATTTAGCTTCCTGCTTTCTCTCTTTTAAAACATTTATTAACCAGAAGGACCTCAGTGACATGTAAATTTCATTTTCTATGCCCAGCAGATTAAAATACATCTGTTTCAGACATCATTCAGTAAAGAAATAATTTGAATAGTTCATTTTATTAGAAAAAGATTTATGTCAGCATTCAACTATGACAAGAGAGGGGATAGTGGCATGTGCACAATACTGGAAACAGATTTTCCATGAAAAGTATCTGTATTGAACAGAATTGTGCCAGAAATAACGTGGGCTTTCTATGAATAGGTTAACCTAGTAGGTTGTGGACAACACCAGTCTTTCCAGCTAGAGATATCGTGTTCCCTCCCTGGACAAATCACTCAGGCTCCTGAATTAGCAGCTGACTGAATCAATATACATTTAATACACATTAAGAGAATGTGCATGATGAGGTAGATGGGAGTCAGTCCTGAATGGCTATATGGAGCTCCACATATCGAAGAGAGAAATTTCGTTTTCTTGGGGGTTTAATTGTACTGTCTCGGGAAAAGTCCCTTTTATTTTATTTTTCTTATAGTTTGCAACAAGACCAGCAGGCTAGACATCTCTTTCATAAAGGCATAGTAAATATAAAGCAAAATAAATGCAGAAATAACACATTAGGCTGCAGTATCCTGTGCTATATGATCTAGCAGCATGTTATAACACACTGGGATATGAAAGGTGATAAAGTGCTATGCATGACTAGGTAGTTTAGGGAGAGATAATAGAATACAGATCCCATCTTATCTAGGTCACTAGTCTGAAGACAACCTTTTTTTTTTTGTGATTGAAAGTCATTGCTATCCAACGGATTTTTAGTATTCTGCATGGGTTGAGACAATGATAACCTCATATTTTTATGAGAAAGTATTCCCCCGAACACCAGTGGAACTCTGATTTCTTCCAGGGCTGGACAAAAATGACTACTGTGTTTGTAAATATTTGATTCTTTTAAATGTCACAATATTATGCATGCTGCCATGCATTCATAATGTAAATATTAAATAATTATTCAATTCCTGGGAATATTCACACCAAGTTCAGAAAAATGCTGAAGCCTGTCAAAATTAAAGTATGTTTTTCAGAACTTGCCTAAATACAGAAGGTGGGAAACTTTCTTGAACTGGAGCACACAAGGAAAAGCTGAAGTAGAAGAAAGGATGGATCTGTTGAACAACTTCTTCTGGAAAAAAAATAATCACAGCGTTCAATGAGCTGTTAGGATTGTTATTAAAACATACTGGCAGGTGGATTCCAAAGGGAGGGGTGTCTCTGCACCTTTAATGCAGTCATACCATGTCAGTAAATCTCAGCTGCAGGACTAGAGACTAAATTACCACAAAACCTCAGATGCAAAATGCAAAATAAATATATGTCACACTGGTTGAGCATATTGCAGCATTGTAATGTGTTCCTGTTCATAAAAATATTTGATAATAGTGAACAGCCAATGCAGGCTGATACAGAAAAACAGAGTACCAAAACAGAGGCAGAAAGAGATGAACTTCAATACAGCCATCATTGAAGCTTGGTAAAAAAGCACACAAAAAATTTTTGCCTAAGTTGCAAATCCCTGCTTATGGAAGAGATCTTTTAAAACATATACAGAGTTAAAATACATTTGCTTTACATACCTACAGGATAATGAAATAAATATCAAGAAATTAAATATATATATATATGATTGAGAAATTGAACTAATAAAATATAGTTAGTATAGAAGCAAATTAGGAAGAGAATGGTAAGGGCTTTTTAAGTACTAGTTATGGTATTCAGTAATCACTGTTTGTGTTCTTTACAGCCAAAGGCATATATTAATTTGCCCCACGGAATCTCAGAAAATGTAAATCTCTGCATTGTTCTGGTTCCACTCTGCTAAAAACAACTGGTAAGAAACTGAAAGTCTGGTTTGCTTCAAACGGCTCAGACTCAGCTTTGAATATGGCTAACTATAACTACAGAAAAGAGTTCCTCACACAGCAATACAGTTATAAATGTGACCGCTGTTACTCATAAAGGAAATCTTGATTTTGTAGAATAATTAATATCTAAATGAATTGAAATTCTCTCTTAAATAAGTTTGTTGCATTGTCCTTTAAATATTTGCACGTCTTCCCCATATGTATCAATATTCAATTCTGTGTAATTATTTTCAGTACATATATAAGCTAGTGTGAACAGTGAGCTTGTGTTTACATATGTATTATGTTCTATATATAAATACACAAACAAAAATCAGAAAGTTTTACAGACTGGGATTAATTTTACCCCAATTTTATGCTCATGTTTGAAAGCCATTACAGTATGTTACTAAGGTACATGAATACTTCTTTATTTTCACATTAAAAAATTGGAGTAATAAATGAGCTTTTGGCCACATTTTCCTGTCTGCAGTGTACCGCAACACTTGATTAGAGATCTCCTGAGAAGGACATTTGTGATAAGAAGGTACTATATGTCTCAATTTAAGGATCATTTCCCAGTTAAATAAACCAAATTAAACTGGCCATAGAAAAATACTAAATATGAAAGTCTTTTGTATGATGTCACACATCTGCATTCTCCTTCTATCATGGATGTGATTCCTAACCATTTGCACGTCCTGAAGGTTTTACAGTAAATGAGAGGTAGAAAGGATGACCACTTCATTGTGCAGGAACAGGCTAGGACCCATACTCCATTTATTTCATGAATGAAATCAGGTATGGCAAGACTTGGTTAACCCATTCCTGCTCCAGGCAATCACTGGTTTATTCAATATAAAACAAACAGCCTTAAAGAAGGCAGACTGAAGAAAATCCTTCTGAGACCTGTGTATCTAAAGCTGTTTCCCATAATCAAATTCTTGGCAATAAAAAAATAATTACTATATCTCTGCATTAGATGCAGGGACTTTCATCCTAAAGGATCGCAAACTGTCTCACAAAGCATGTGTACATGTTTGTCATGCCCACATTTGCACAAAGAGGTGAAATTATCTGTCAGAATAATTTTCAGAACAATTAGGTGAGTTGCCTTTTAACACCAGAATGAAAATGAAAACGGGTACCCAAAGACGCTGCTTGGCATGTTTATATTTTTGTTTTACAGGAAGGAAATTCAGGGAGTTCCCTCTGCATGGAGTCTGGAGAAAAATCCCAGATCCAAACCGGTGGTGCAGTCAGGTGGAGCACCATAGCCGAGCTCGCAGGATTGGGCCCGAGCATGCTGCTGCTCTTGCAGAGCGCCGTGGGGATAAATTTGCTCGCAATGGTTTTCATCACCCACACTTCTAGTTAAATATCATTCAGTTATTAAGGCATGTAAAAGTCAGAGAGACTAAAAGAAAGAGGAGATCTTGGGAAGATCTGAGGGGAAAATGGCATTTTTTAGTAGTATAAAGATCATTTAACTTTGGAGCTCTACTAATGATAATTTCTGTGACCAAAAATGTCCCCTTATGATTAATCAATTATGCAAACCATCCCCATTTCAAGGCTAGTAAAGACTTATTTAATGACATTTTTCATGCATCTCGTGTCTTTAATATATTATTTTTTCCCTTTGCTCTGACAGAGCAATCTGCTCTGCAGACACAGCACCGTGTGCCATCAAATAAAATCATTTCCCATATCGAGAAACAATTGTTTATTTATAATACATTCTAAAAATTGATCCTTTTAAAAGAACTGATTTGGTGTTCAGCTTGTTTCTCTGCAGCACAAATTATTCTTCCACTGGCATGTTTCAGTACAGAGTGTTCCAACATTAACGGCATTGAGAACAACAGGCCCACTGCAGGGCTGGGTTTTTTTACTGTCTCTCCTTTCTGCTGCCCGAGGAATGATCCCATCTCACCTTGGATATACCCTGTCTCCAGAGATGCAGCAAGAAGTCTTTTCACTAATTAGTTTCTGGGTATCTTCTGGGCAGAGACTGGCAATAATCCCAAACTGCATGTGATGCGATGTGGACCAGCATGTCCCTACGAAATGAGCTGAGAGAGCCAAGCTCATTTTAGTTAAGGCAGACCGTAACAGTGTCCGAAAGCTTGAGGTCAGTGCCTTATGTGCTATTCTGCAAAGCAACTGCAAAAGCCCAGTTTCCTGAAGGGAGAAGAGAGAATCCATCAAGAAAGGAACTATTTAAGACAATGGCTCAAAATACAATTCACATTTTATGGCTGAGCTTGACATCACATGAAAGAAAGAGGTACTTATTAAACAAATAACATGTTAACAAGAGATTAATTTATTATCGTGTGTACAAGGCATACAGAGATTTGGGGAAGACTGAAGGAAAGTGGCTTTCACAGTTGTATTGCTCAGGTTTAGTTAGCACACAAAGATCCCATTTATGGAAATAACAATGCCTGGGTCATTAGTACTGCCGCAAGTGAGCGACTCCACTGTCTTTCTCCTTGTCATAATCTGTGCTACACGGCAGTAAGACAATTGTCACTGGGAACCGCGTCCCAAACTGAAAAGTGAGAAAACAATTGCAATGTGCCATTGGAATTAAACAAATAATTAGGACGAAGAAAAGCATGTTCTCTACACTTCCAAATGCATTCCCTTCTCTTTTGAAAGATGTAGGGTAACCTTAATTAAACTTGTATGTTTAAAAGTAAACATTTATTTACTGTTGATTACCCTTCCCCCAAAAAAAACCTTAGTAAAAATATAAATGCCCAAAGAGTAAACTTGCATTGCATGTACTCTGTCCATGATGAAACAGATTAAAGAAAAACCAGGATAAAGGAGTCTCTTGCATGGCTGACTCAAGATCCCCATCTAGCGTCCACAAGAAGATTAACAGAACCTNAAAAAAACCACAAAAAAAACCGACCAGAAGATTTCTTTCTCTGAGGTTTTAGGTCTCTTCATTTTATGGTACACCATGATATAGAAATTGCCATATTTCATTTTATGGCTACTGGTTGGTTTTCTGTGCTTCACCAGTCACTTTGCTTCTGTTCTTTTCTATTTTATTCTACTCTATTCTGTTCATGTCCTTATACTGCCCTCCTCACCACTGCTTATGAGAACCTTTAAGGAGTACACTAAGTGATATGACTAACATATGCCCTGTATTTTTCTCCTATCTTCTCTTTAGTAGCAGATTATATTTAGGGACATGCTTAACTAGGCTACNGGTCTGAATTTTTACCAAAAAAAAAAAAAAAAAGAAAGATCAGAATAAAGTGCTGTGTGCTTACAGCAGCAGGTACCATGTTTTGATTAGCTCCTGGGTTCTCTCACTACTGCTCCGACCTGCGACATTCCCCTCCCATAGAAATAACCAGCGTGATGCAGGGTGCGATAGTCATGAGATGCTGCCACACCTGATCCAGCAATGGACAGCAACACAGTAGCAAAAATCAGGCAAATAAATATACCCTAATATTTAACCCAAACTTATCACACACATTAGAGATAGTCTTTCAAAAGACTGTTGAAAGTTGAAGGGAGGGGTTTCTTCCTTTTCCCCTGATTCTTGTTCTACTTCTCTGTGCTTCCTATAGTTTGGGTAGAAAAATGGATGGGATTTTAAAAAGCTTTTCACAGTATGTAGCACATACCTCTCAGCGCATCCTTTAGCTAGCAATGCGGGAAGAAACAGCAGCGTGGACTTCAGCGTGGCTGTGCACAGGAAAGAGGCACGCTCCCCTCAGCTGCTCAAGCCTGGTCTTAGCTCAGCTAGACCCAAAAGTGTTGGCCCACACCTCCTGACCGCCGTGTAGATTCCTACGAAGGCTTCTTTATCAAGGGACACAGAGGGTAGTTACCCTTCCCTTTTATGGTCCTGGATGAAGGGGTCTTAGCGTGCATTGATGGCTATGTGGCTCAGAGTTCCTCTCGGATGTGAAGTTCTGGATGTATTTTCAGTGCTGACCACAATCAGCTCAGAAGAAGGAGGAAGAGCATTATGGGGATGCCAGTTGTACTTAAAAACAAACCAGAAAAAGCTGAGCTGCTGAGAAAGGTTGTTTTTTAATATTGTTTCCCACAGGTTTGTAACAAGTATACAAAAATTTCTAAGAAAATTTCTTCTTCTGAGATAACCCTGGACTAGAGTGTGGATGCAATGAGCCTGCATATACCTGGGGCTTGTGCTCCTTCCCTTCACGTGAACTAGAACACTTGATGAGCACATTTGTAAAGCTGGCCATGGTTTTCATAATTTCACAGAATCATAGAAATATTTAGGTTGGAAAGGATGCTTAAGATCATCAAGATTCCCAGGTTTTTGCAATATTCCTTATATTTACAGTGGTGAATGCCCCTAGAATCAGTAATATTTCTGAAAGTGGAATCAATTTTTCAAGAGCAGGACTGTAACTAAGCACATTACAACCATGCTGAACTCAGCAAGTGAACAAGGCTCTCCAAGCTGGCTCCTAAATCCAAGTGGATATTCCATAATGCAAGGATAAAACAGTCTGTCTTTCCTATATTTAAACTTTCAGATCAGGAGTGGGCTTTCTTACACAAAAAGACCACGCACTTCTGCTGCAATATATAGACTACTGAGGCAGTGCCGCCCAGCTCTGGCCCGAGGCTTGTCCCAGGAGCTGCACAAATGCAAAAGAATAAGAGTGAAGCCCACAAACCTTATTAGTCAGAAGGCTATAAACAGGCTTGAAAGAAGATGACAATTATTGCAGGTAATGGACATAGTTATCCACATACCAGTCATCTCAACAGTGTCAGACTGTCCTGTAGACACCAAGGCAAAGGGGTTTTAAGGATGGAGGTGAAGGAGACCATTCTCTCAGATATCTCCTAAGTCTGGGGGCAGCATAGAAGAAAGAAGGAGGATGCTTCTTGCAAAAGGTAAAAGGAGGCCGCAACAGCTGGCATTCACAGGGTGGGTGCAGCTGGGAATCCACCATGTCAAGACCAAAGCAAGACATGGAGGATGAGAGAGAAAACGAGTATCTGACAGATGAAGTGAGAAAAACACAGGAGCAAAAGGAGGCAAGAGGGTTAAAGTCCCATCAGCCTAGTGCAGACAATGCATTTTATGGGGCAGAGCAGTGCCTTTCTTTCTCTATGGGATCACTAAAACACCAAGGGCTGAGGATCAGAGATGTGCTTTAGGCTATTATTAATACTGCTATTTCTTTCTCAAAGTAAGAATAAACTACACCTTTTAAAGAGTAACCAGAAAATTATAAATTCATATATATTCTATATACCAGTGTTCTTGGTTTGTTAGAAGCAAAAATATCTCCAAAACTTTCTAATATGTTTTTAAACAAAAACTGTTGACTTCTCCCATTGGACTGTCTCAGGGTAAAGTACTGTATTGCATATAAATACATATAGAACATGGGTGCTTCCTTTAATTCACAAATCTTTAGCTTTTCTTTGTCTCTACTTACATAAACTGCTAAATATTTTGCTTAACATTCCTGATGGGGAAATGGCAACCTGAAAAATAAAATTAATATTAACAAATTTCTCATAATCTTCTATGTACCAGTGAAATAATCACTTTGTCACTGGTCATTACATCTCTTGCACCCATATTCATCAAGCCTTGTTATCTGTGCTCCTGGTGCTCTTAAGAGGAGCCTTCATATCCAAATTTCTTTCCTCTTCAAATCAGGTCTGGAATTCCTTCTCCACCGCACTTTGCTTTACTCATTTCCTATGATTACCCAAATCAGGTCTCATAGCTTCCCGTCTAGTATGTAAACATCTCCCCATTAGTAGTTTGGCTGGGATACATTTTGTAGGACTATGTGGTGCTGTTTGATAAGATAGCAGGAAAGAAGCTATTTTCTGATTTAAAGATAGGGTATCTCTCCTGGCGGTTTGTGTGGCAGTTGAAAAGTTCTAAAAACATTTGGATTCCCATTAGTACTCTGATGGCAGGGCACAGATAAAACAGGTCAATTTTATCAACGTGCAAAAATTTCCTCCATTCTTAAGGTGTAAACCAGGCCCTACTATATCAAGCATTAATTCTTTAGGTAATGCAAAAGTCACAGAAAGGAAAGTTTTTGTCCACAAAAGGGCTGGCAGAAGCAGTCACACTGCTGTTGGCAGGATGGCCACTTTGCAGGGTTTTCTTGGTAAAGAAGAAGCTTTCAGCTGTAAAAACTGACCGGGTTTAGAGTTATAAATTGATTCTCCAGTACCCTCAGTATCTGACCACCAAGCATGCTGTCTCACTTAGCCTTTCACATGAGACATACTGGGATAGTTTTCCCGACAGCATTGTCAGCAGTAATTTTCTAGCATTGTGGGCTTCACACACACAAGAATTATTTTTCTACTGAAATTAATTCTTCTTATAAATAATTACATCTCCAGAGTGGTGCCGTGTACTTTTTAAAAGTATCTATGGATTTGAGGGGTGACCTCCCATTGCATTTGTGGGAATGGCTTTGGTATTTGGAGTAATATGGCCTCATAGCTCATGGGTGCTCTCTTTCTTGGGCATGACGGCAGTATTTAATAGTAGGCTCTTGGTCTTTTCTGGGACTGTCCATGCAGATTAAAAAACTGCAGTAGCTTTTGCAAGCCTGTAATCTTTTCCCCAGTCCCCTCCCACCAGTCTTCTTCTGAGGACTTGGTACCATGAAGGTTATATTTATGTGGCCCTTAAGCAGTGTGCTATCACTCAGTACCAACACAAGTATAGGCAAATGGAGACAAAAGCTGTCTCAGACTCGGAGTAAAAACAGAGAACAACATGCCCAGCCTTCCACACTGCCAGTCTAAAACTAGCTGGGGTGCAGCCACAAAAGCTGTAGTCTCAGCTTTGGGCTAGTAAACTCTCCCTGAGTGCTCTCTGTACCCCAGAGAAATCGTTACTCATCTCTGCCTATGAATAGTCAGAAGCTGAACTACAGTTATATTTAAACCAGACATTGTTTATTCAAAAGAGAGAGGGAGAGACAGAAGATACTGACAAAGCCAAGAAATAAAATAAAAGCCTGACTACAGCCTTCCTAGAGGAATCTAAATATCATTGTGAAATAGTGGTAGCAGTAACCTTCCACGGCACTGACTCCCTGATATCAGCAATCCCTGACAGGTTGACCAGAAGGGAGGCTGCTTTTCTTCATCCTCCAAAACATTTGGTACTCACTTCCAAGAAGAGGCTGTGGCAATACGGCCCTGGCTCCCCCATGGGCTCTGGCCAGGGAAGGAGCTCTGAACTGTGCTCGTCTCAGCCACAGCAGCGGACGCTGCTTGAGAGCTGCTTTAAATCAACACATTTACCAGATGCTCGGCTCCACCAGCTTTGGCAGCTGTACCATCTGTCTCAGTCCCCATGATGGAGTAGTCTTGGTGGGCTGCTTGTAACTCCCATGGGTCCCTCTGCACAGAACATACATCGCCAGGACTCAATACCTGGGCTCTGCCAGCAAAACGCAAGGAATTAATCCATCTGAGTGGCCCGGGGCAACAATGAGGGTGATATCTGTTAAAAACGTATTCCCTCACTCTGTATCCCAGAGGAGGTAATCTTTATTTTCATGTAGAAGTCCCAGTTTCAGAAGAGATGACAGCCTTGGATTTAAAATCTACAAAGGCTTTTTAAAGTTCTACCAATTCCTTCTTTCTTGTATCTTTTGGCTGAAGTCTGGAGAAATTGTTATCACTTGCCCTTGGAATTCAATGCTTCTCTCTTTCCAGGCTGCCTGAAGGATCTTCTCCTTATCTCTCATTTCCACTAAAGTCACAAGCATTGTGTTCTTGGAAGGAGTACCCTTGAGTTGGTTATGGGTGAGTATTTTACAGCATCAATCAATACAGGAAACATCCTCATTCTCTGGCAGCTCCCGAATAGCAGATTGTCATTTTTCTAGGAAATCCACTAGATCTTTTCTGTCAGTTCCAGCAGAAGATACCAAGATTTATTCACACCGAGGGTTTGCTTTAAATACTATCTTGTTTCTGAGAATTTCAGCTCTCTGAACATGGATTCTATGGCTCATTTTAACAGATCTTTGTTTAGCCTGCATGCAGAAGGCTTTTGTGTCTGAGCCATTGATCCGTGCAGTCAATCTGATTTCCCCCATATCGACGTAGAGCAGTAGTACTCACTAACTTTGCTAGAAGCCAAACACCATCCATAAGACAAATCCAAGGTCTGCATTAGTAATTGCAGTCTAAAGAAGCAATGTTACTATCCCCTTCTCATTCTTTTTCTCACCCTTACTTCAGAAACAAGTGAGTCATTGGCAGGGGTCTGGGACTGAGAGTGGGGGAGAAGAGAGTGTTGCCACAAAAGACATCTGATGATATGTCATTTAATAGAATCAATTCAACCCTCTGAGGTACTTTTATGATTCAGAGTAAAAGCCCAGAGCTGTAATGGCTGAGCAATATGGAGAGCTATAAATTATTCGCTTTATTGGGGGACAATCTCAGTAAATAGACAGAGGAGGGCAGGAGAACTGCATTCTGCTTCTGCCACCACCTGTGCTGTCAGTGCCTCATGGCCCCCTCCTTATTTTCTCTGTTTAGATTGAGGGTGGAGGGACATAGCATGTGGCTAAAAAGAGGTTTCAGTCTCCTGAGATTGCTTACAGCACAAATTACTATTAATGATAAATTCCAGGACAAAGAGCATGCGTGACAGGCTGCAGTGGCTCCCAGGATCTCCAAAGGATGCACATCATTTCTCAGCATGGTGCGGTGGGAAGCACTGTGTACCTGACTGCTTTTGCCACGTTTGCCTCTGAAAGGGTTGCAGCCAACAGGGGTAACTGTGGGAGAAGGAAGAAATTCATTCCCTCTCCTTTGGGCGTCTGTTCATGTAGAGGTGGGGAAGTGGGGAGGGTGTTACAGCCATCCTTCTGCTCTATTTGCTGTCACTTGTAAGTAACAGAGAGGCAAGCCTGCTCCTGCTGTTGGGTGCAGGAGGCCTGGCTGGGCAAGCTGTGCCTATGCACAAGCCATAGGGATGGTAAAAGGAGCAGAAATGCAGCTGGGAGGGAGCAGAAGAGAAGAGGACAGGGGACAAAACCCCTGGGGAACTGAATGGCAGCATGGCTGAGGGCTGTGAGGATAAGAAAGAAGATGATGTAAGGGCAGAACAAGGGCAGGCATCTAATGACAGACTCTTTTCTAGGAGACACTAATCACAAAAGCTGACAATCTCTGTTGAATGCTGCAGCCTTCCGCTGATGACCACAGCACCACTATATTCATTAACACCTTCAAGTCATACTTAATTATATTTATTAATTGTCTCCTTTTCCTCTGTTATTTTCTCCCTGGATTTCATTTCTTCATTTCCCTTTCTGGTTTTGCTTTCTGTTCTTCACTTTTTCTTCTCTCTCTAACTCCATTAATTGGCGGAGATTGCAAAGATTTTGTAAAAAGGTTTATATAAAAATAAAACCTCCCTCACTGAGTGCCTGATAAGATGAAATTACGTGTTAGCACATGTTGGATGTATTACAGAAGTGACATCTTGACTGCAAAGTTCAAGATCTCACAGTTCTGAAGGGATGGAGCGTGGACAAATCCACAGATTCCTGTTCTGTGACCCTCAGAAGCTCTAAATAAAATGAGAGACAGGTGCAATGAATTCTACTGTGTCACTTCCATGCCATGTCAGGCTTACACCCAACAGTTCCTTCTTTCACTGGATGTGCGGAGGAGCAGCAACCCGGGGTTTGATGGAAATAACTGCATGACCTCTCTACCAGCCAGAGCTTCCCTGCCCCAGGGGCGGCATGGCAGGCACCTCCAGCTGAGAACACTTTCTGGCAACGCATCTCCTGGATTTTAGTACCTTGTTGCAGGCTAGATCTTCATCAGGAATAAATCAGTTTAGCTCCACTGACTGCAGGGAAATCATATCAGTATAAATCAATTTGGAATATGATAAAATCTTCTTGAAAGTAATTGAAGTGGGCTTCATTAGAAAACTTTCAAGAGCCTAAATTAATTAAAATTAGGAGGTTATTATTTGAAATAAATTGCAAGGATCACATATATGGCAATTTTTACCTTTTCCCATTTATAAATTAACCACAAATGAGTTACAAATTTGTCAAATATACTTATTATTTGAAGTCAGTGGAAATGTTATGAATAATTTAATCCTCAAATTGTGTATCTTCCAGACTTATTGAGAATTTGGTATTCCCAGTCTCAGATATTTATTTTTGTTTTGACTGAACCTACAAATCAGTGATGGATTTCTGCTCATTAGTATGAACTTTATGTTGTTGCACATAAGATTTAGTATCCCATAAATAATATCAGCAAACTCATTTGTTAGTATAGCCTGACAAAATGAACACAAAAAGAGTGTAAGCACAACTGAATATAATGTAGTTAGAAACTGGATATTCACAGAATTTGACCTTTTCAAAACCTCTTTGTACGAGTCCAGTTTTGTATACTGCAAAGTAGTCAGATCCCTAATATATTTTGAGGAAAAAATGTGAATTTATGTTCCTTTACAACTTTATAAATAGTCTCAAAGGGAATTGAAAGTATCTGCTGATGAGATGCTGAGAAGGTAACAGCTGGGAGAGAGGCAGAGACAAAGAGCTGGGCAGAAGGTGGACCTTGGGCACGTAACAAGAAAATAATAAAGTAAATTCAATCTGTAAATATATTCTGGGCAGAGGGAGGCAGCACCTGCTCTGAGACCACATGGTGAGCCAAGAGTCAAAATAATCATGGCTGGTTAGAGAGATGACTAGAGAGGTTAGAGAGCTTAGGAGTTGTCTTCTTTTTTCCACTCTCGCCCCCAAGCTCTGCCCATTTCATGCCATGGTTCCTTTTTCTTGGGGGAATTTGTAGCAGCTGTGGTATCTTGCTGGAGGTTTTTCAGAGCTGAAGCAGCTCTGGGGTGACACCAAGGTCAAGCCTGACCTGAGGTCTCAGGGTGGTGACCTCGAGCCTCCCCAGGGAGTCTGCAGGGCTTTGTAGCTCCCTTGGGGTTGCCTATGCCACACTCTGGAGAGGAGTATTTCACTTCTCCTGGGTCAATTTGCTTCATTTAAAGCCTGTTATTTTTGTTCTTGAAATAACTTCTCCTGCAGTGGAAGTCTCTATTTGCTCTCATCTGATGTTGGTTTTCTCAGGCTGTTTGGTACAGGATTACTCTGGTATTGCAAACAGTATTACAGCTATCTTGAAAGCAGACACCTTCTGTCCAAGTAGTTTCAGAATTTGGTGGGAGCCCACCTACCTGAGCTTCCTGTAAAGGTATAGCAAGAGGTAGAGGATATAAATGGCTAGTTTCTTTCCGTATGCAACTATGAAATGTCATGTTATATTTTAGAACTAAATGGAAAAACCCCTTCTGTGGCTCTATGTGGATTTTTTCTTTGGCTGCATAGGGGGTATGGTTGGGGGGGGTTTTTTTGTCTTTTGGCTGAAGGATGTTCTCAGATGTTGACATTAAGTGTTAAATACTTCTGTCTGTTCTCTAAATCAGAAGTGCCATAAAGCACCAGGAAGCCCAGTGTAACAAATGTACATTGTTATGTGTGGATCTTGATGAAGCTAGTGACATGTGCCCAACTTACTTTCAGAGTTTCTGTTGCTCCTCCTTCCTTGATGCTCCAGACTGCCTCTTTTCATAGATTATTTTTATTGAAAGATAAGAAAAACACAAAGCCCCAGCTTGCAAAGCATTTGCAATCTCAGCTGAGAAATGAATCATACCATCATGGACACTTCCCAATAATGCTGCAAGATTTGTGTGTGCGATTTGTAGTCATAGTTCGTAGGAGAAAGGAGAAACTAATTGTAAGTATATGTTGTTGGCAATGTTTCACGATGAAAGAAAAATAGAAATACTCTCAGGGAAAAAATGAAGCTTGAAAGACCTTTTAGGAGGGAGGGAGTAACTGACAAAAACAAAGATGGCGAGGTGGGGATGCCCTGGAGAAGCTGCATCCTCTTGGACTTAGCCTGTGTTTGGAATTCCTCTGAGATGAGGCTGTTTGTGTAGCCCGCTGCAGATAAATAAAACATTCACAAACTAGGTCAAGATTAGAGCTATGAGACACTAACAAAACTGGATGATGAGCAGCTCTTTTATGTTGTTGAATAAATTCACCAAGACTCATGAGCTGAAACTAGAAAAAACTGCTTGTTATTAACTTTAAACGTCCAGGGGAAAAATGAGGGCCATAGGAAAGAAATCTCTGGAAAAATTCTTCAGGCAGAATAAGTATCCAGAGTACCGCTGCGCAACTTTGGCTGAAGCTCTTCAGCTTCAGGAACTTGAACTCTGAACAATTTTTGTAAGTATTAAAAAATTTAGAGAGACCTGTTTGGCATATTCAGCCTCTACTGTAGAAACAAAATTGGAAATTAAAGGGAAAACCATTCAAATAATCATGTTTTGTTTATTGCCTCACTACTCAACCTATGTGATTCAGTCTATACAGTGTACAGGTTTGTCGGGAATGGCTTGGCAGAACTACTGGGAGCAAAAAGAGTTTACTATCAGTCAACCTGTGATGGGCAAAGCAGATGTCAGCACACTGAAGGCATGCTATTGAACAAGACCTATCCCAGGGCACTCTTCTAGTTTCCACCAAGTTTCACTGGCATGCTTTAGGGAGCATGCTTTTCCCACCCTGAGACTGGGAACTGGGACAGTGAATGGCAGTTGTTTTCCAAGACAAACAGAGGATCTCTCACAACAGTTTAGGAGACATCACAAATGAGGACTGTTGGCTGGGATGAAACTTTAGTCGTGGTCTGGTTCTAGATTCAGACAGTGCAGGTCTGCTATGGGATTGTTACGGCAGTTCGGCTGAACTGTGGGGTTATTACTGTTTCATTTCTCATTCTACAGCCTGTGTGCCTCTGGTGTTAGACTCACATGCTACTTACACTTTGATTTCAATTTGTCTACCACCTTAAGGAAAAAAAAATCATGCTTATTGAAAGGTTATTAATCTCCAGCATGATGCAACCCTGTTCCCAACTCAAGTGCCACTGGCTGCTATGCAAATACAGATGATCAAACTAGTGTGTTTGTAAAATATACCTCAAGGGCTTGATCCAGAGCTGGTCAGTCCATGGATTTTCATTGAGATTGATGGTGTTGGTATGCTGCAGAGTGTGCTCTGTTACCTGAAGGATCCACTTCCAAGATGTACTTCTGAAGAACCACTCCTGCAGCTTGGGTTGCTTCAGCACGTGTAAATAATATTTACGGAATAGCTCAATAAACTATAAATGATGAAAGCAAAGTGTTAAACACACGGGATTCACAGATCTACACTTCTGCAGAACAGACTTTGAATTTGGTCAGATAAATGCAAACTGTGTGAAAGAAAAAACATAGTTTCACATCTTCCTTGATTTCTGGCAGAACACATTTTATGTTTATCTGTTCATTCATGGATGAATATAGATGTACCTGTTTGGCATTAGCGAAGAGACACTAATCCGAGACATGAGCTAAACTCTGCTGGCAAATTGGCAGCTGATTGCCTATGCTATGCTCTTCAGCGAGTCGTCTCACCCTCACAGTTCCCGTTTCCCTTTCTCCCTGTTTTTGCTGGAACAGTGAGCGTTCCCCAGCAGGACCTGTCTCTGTGCACCTGCACACAGCCAAATTCTGGATGGGGAGCACTGGAGTACGGGAAATTGTCACCCGTAACAATGAAGTTAGTAGCAGGCTGCCGTGAGTTACTTGGATAGGGACGGACTGATGGACAGGGGGCCAAAATCGTGAGACTTTTGGACCTGACTGAGGCGAGCCGCTTAGTGAAGAGTCTGTAGCTGGTCAGCGGGCATTCTCGCCGCCTTTCTGATTCTTTTGGCTTATTTTGAAAGGTGCGTAATCCAGCAGGCAGTACCGGCCGGCTTACGGCCGCGTACAACCGGCGATCAGGGGTTAACCGTTCACCGGCAGATTTCAATACCTACTTTCAGCCACCGAGCTTAGGGAAGCGGAGACCAGCTTCAGCTCCCTCCCGCCCCACCCCGTGGCACCGCCCCGGCC
>WEKW01031813.1:37090-82717 GCA_013389905.1 Sula dactylatra | reverse complement strand
CGCGGTACCGGGCATCCTCCTCCCCGCTCCCGTGTTCCCTTCGGGTGCGGGTAAAGCCCCACCGGCGGCATTTGCCCATTAGATGTTTGTCCGGAAATTCAAGCGAGCTGTGGCGCGTTTTGCTGTTAGTACAAGATTCAACCCCTTCTAGGATAAAAAAAAAAGATACTGTGTGTATATATATAATGAAGCAACCCTAATCACCTGCGCCGTATAGGCAACCTGGTATTTTCCTGAAGCCAGTGTAGCATTTACAACGCAACGAACAGGCAGAACCCATGCCGCAAGATTCTGTCGAGAATTAGGTCTTGCATCCCAATTATTACTTTTCTTCCCCTGCGGTGACCCGTGATTCAGTGACCCTATCAGATAGGCACAGGTCTCTATACATTTGTACAGCTCTTGTGGACACTTCTCGTTTGGGTGCTTGGTGTAAGTTGATCAAGCAAAGGTCTTTCCTGTCTGTCTGCACATAGGGGTCTACCTGATGGGCCCTGTATGCGTGAACTCATGGTTTTCTTTTCTTATTTTATAAAAAATTAGTTATTTTGTGCTCTAATATATGAACCTAACCAGTTCTATATCCGAATCACCATGAAAACTGATTGTCAAAACAAAATTCTCTCAGCACCAATTTTTCTGATTATTTACACACTTACAGTGAACACTACACTAAAGTACCCATTAATGCCTCTGTGCAGCAGTGCTCTAAAATTACTTTTTCTAACAGGAAAGCAAATTAAACCAATTTTTTTTCTTCTTGGTTTTTTTTTTTTTTCCATAACAGGTCATAAATTGTTTTTGTCAAACTGAATATGTATATAAATCTATTATTTCTTTTAATTTTCCTGTGCAATCCACAGTAAATAAAAATGTGGGTCAGAATCTGAGCATAATGGTAACAGAATTGGTAGAAAAGGTTTATGTATAAGCCACTGCATGTAACTTTCAGCCACTCTTCTGTTGTTGAGCCTGTTCTTTCTTTCAGGGGTCAGGCTCTGACCATGATGCTGTTTGCACACTGAGATACCTTCTGCTGCTGCTGAGGGGAATTCTTTACTTCTGAAGTTATCTCCCTGTCTTTCAGTTTGCTGAGGACCTGTATCTAGAATTTCAGAATTGTCCTTTGGATACAGCTTCAATTTTACAGTTTATAAACCATTGTTGCTAACAGTATCTGGATGCTAGATAGCACCTTTAGTCCTTTGTTGCTGTTTGGATGTATGTGATTCTTTCTCTAATTCTATGTTAATACTACGAATAACTAAATCACACTGGAAAAAACTCTCTGAAATACTGCAGGCTGCTGTATTCTTTGTCTACTCCTGTAGCCAAGCCTGTTAAAAAGGAGATCACAGGTCTCCACATCAGCATTTGGTTTTGGTAGTCTGTAAGTTCCCTGACCTATGAAGCTCACATATCTAAGCCCCGCGTGTCCTTTCCAGTATCTGTCGACATTTCTCTCACTGACCGTACTGGTTTCTAGGAGTGAGATGGCAGAGCTTTGTCTGGGCCTTGCCCTACATTCAGTCAAACTGACAGGGAACACTCTTTCTCTTCTCTCTCCAAATTGCAGATACTACTGAGGTATTTTTGCATTTTATTTTTTAATGCTTTCTCTTATAAATGTTGTGACTTTAAGTTACTTTTAGCTTGCATCCAGGCCTAAAAGGACTTTTGAAACTAAGTCAGAAAGTAGAAAAAATGAAATGAACTCTGACATGGACCAGGTCATCGTCTTGGCTTAAGTAGCTTGAAGGGAGCAGAAAAAGCAATCTGTTCTTTCGAAGAAGCTGTCTCTGCTCTTGATGGCATTGAGTGAAGGAAAAAGAAAGAATCCTGTCCTGCAGGTGGTTAATGCTGGTTTTGTCACTTCCCCAGGCTCAAAGGTTCATCTGCAAAGCCACAGGGGAATGTTACAGTGAGGCTGTGCTGGGGGGAGGATGATAGGAAAGTTCCTGCGCCTGAGTACATTGGATCTGAACTGCCAGCTCCAGACCATTTCTGAGAAAGGGAACGTTTGATGGGGATGGAATAAAATATTTAATTTCAAGTTTCAGCCTTTGATTAAAGGTAATTTTGAGAAATGCTCTGATATTTGTTTAATTCAGAATTTGAATTTGTTTGTCTTGAAAATATCAAAATAAAATTGAGATGAAATTTAGGGAAAAAATATCAAATCTATTTCCTCCCTGCCCCAAACAAAGGAAATTGTTTTAATCAGATGATTTTCTTCAGCTTTCTAAAGGGATGAGGAAATTTACCCAAAACAACTGTGTGTATTTTGCTTGTATCAGCTCATCCCGGCATGCACGCAGCATGCAATCTGGGGGTGCAGTTGATGGAGTGGTTAAATCTGGGAGGCAGGAGGGATAACAGGCCTAGCATCTGAAAGGAGGGCAATGTACCACTCTGCTGTAAGGCACAAAGCAAGTTGGGGATATGACACAAGTCTCAGAGAATTTGAATAAAAAAAAATGGAAAATGACTGAACTGTGAATTATTCTGCAGAGCAGCCACCTTCCTGCAGGATCAGGTTCTTCAGCTACATTAGGCAGGAAATGGTCTCTTATCTGCTTTGGTTTCTAACAGAAAACTTTGATGAGAAACTGTACCTACTTTTGCATATGGCATCTTAACATACAGCCACACTGACGTTTAACTGAAGCCTGAATCCTGTCAAACCCTGTTTTAAGTACCCATATCCACAAGACCACTTCAGTCTTTCTAGTAGTTTCAGAAAAGCTCTTTCTATCATGAACGCTCAGTGCTTCTTACCTCCATCCTTGCCTCCTCTTGGCCTGCTTTTCTTTCTGAAGTATTTGAATGCCTTCCAGTAACACATTAAGTGAACTCACTGAGACCTGTCACATGTTGTTCTTTCCATCTTTCTCTCATCCCTTCCTCATGGAAAAATATTTATCCAATTTGTTGATTAATGTAGTTACAAAAGGTAAATAGCAGCATTTTCCCCCTTCATCCAGAAAGTCTTTTTTTTACAGACAGCAGGGTAGGGATCAAAGTGTGAGAAATACGTTCCAAAATACAGAGAATACCAGATTTCTTAACATCTTCAAAACCAGAACAGAGACTAAGCTATCGTAGCCGTTCAATTGGTTTTATGTTATATCAGCATACAACAGGAATCAAAGCAGAATTCTGATACTGTATTTCTGTACTGACATAAAATAGGACAGAAAAAAACCTTCAGAAGAGTAAAGAAAAAGGACACATGCAGAAAGAGACTCACAAAACTGTTTCTAGAAACAATGCTAAAAAGAGTTACTGTGTTTGTTGCCCCAAAGCTCCAGTGAGCTATCCTAGGGTGCCCCGGCAGAATAACTAGAGAGCACTGTGCTTCTTGGCCAAGCCTCTGCTATGTGCTCTGCTTAGCATAGAGGAAAAGGACAGGCTGCTGTCCTTAATGGTTAGATACTGACAGCAGTTTTAAAAAACACAAATGGCAGGGAAGTGTCCAACTAAAAGTGGCTTTCAGAAGAAAGTTTTAATAAAAAGAAATCACTTGGGATCCCATCCGGCAAGGTGGAGCTCAAGATACATGTTGTCTGGCTGGTGTCCCTGCTCAGTGGGTGAGCTACCTACCTCCCAACAGAGCACCGCATTTGGAGAGCGTAAATGTGTGGATATGTCTACTTAAAACATGTATGGGTAGCAAAAGCTGACACACCAGCTTCAGGGTGCCATAAGCCTACTCCCCACTTAGACCCAGCTGGGCATTTTCTGCTGAAGGTGAGACTATGCCTTAGGGGAGTTTGAGGTTCAGCACCCTCTCGGCCTGAAACAAGTGTGCACCTTACGTGATCCAAAAAGTACCATAACTGCTGGGGTGAAATGAAGCTTTGGGGAACGTATTTCTCTTCCTGCTGCTGAAGAACTGTCTGTGTGGGTAAAACAAGTCAAACCCGTGGGGTCAAAAACAGGAGTGCCGTAAGAGAGAGTGTGACTGTAACATAATGGCATAGATAGTCCATGCATTTTACACTCAACATCCATTAGGTTAAAAGAATAGAAATAGCCCAGGAAACAAATCCCCAGTTCTTTTCCCGTTGAGCTGAGAAGTTCTTATCACTGCTGATGCTTATTTTGGAATTTGACAAATGAAAAAAACTCATGTTCTTAGACACGGAAAAATTCAAGTGAGAAGTTACAGGAAACTTTAATGGTCATAAAATGTGTAGTCTCTCAAATTTGGCTGACAAAATCACTTCAGCTGACAGCTTCTATTGTGAGGGATGTAATGGGTTTAAAAAGAGATAGGAAGCAAATTATAGGCTCTGTACAAATCAAACCCACCCAGCACATTTCTGTGGTACGCAGCAGTCATTTCTGCAGGTCTCTGCCAGGCTGAGCCCGGGGTAGAAGACATGCTGCACCTGCAAGAGGCTAACGTGAGTCGTTTCTGAAATGAATACACTCAATTGCCAGAATTACTTTGCAGGGACATGGAATTAAACTTGTAAACTTTTATCCTTGGTTCACAGTGTTTAAGAATTTATTTTTTGGTCTACATCACCTGGCGCGTATTTTTGAAGAACTGCTCCATACCCTCCCTGGATAGCATTCTTTAGTTTACCTTGCTTAGCTAAGGTAAATTTGACATAACCTTTTCCCCTCGCCTTCACTTTTACTTTGAAAACCCGTTACTGGTAAAGCACACTTGTTGCTGGGGTGCCAGTGGGAAGAGAGGAGAAAGCAGCAGGAGGAGGCAGCAGGGCAGAGCCAGAGCAGGAACCCGAGGGGAGACTCCAGCTGGTTTATTCAGCGCCTGCTCCCCTCCCTCCAGGGACACTGGGGATGGGGGGCATGGAAGGTGTGTCAGCATCTGCTGCGCAGATGTGAGGGTGTGAGTCCCCTCCCGACCTCTTTCTCCAATTGGTAGTGGCAAAAAGGTTGTGACTGGCTTCATGGCAATCATTCGGCATCACCATATGATTTAAAGCCGCTATTACCAATGGCACACAGAACTCATTCCCCGTGCAGCTCTATTCAAAGTGGCACTTAACTGCGCTGAGTGAATGCTGATGAATGTTCTTTAATTAAAGCGTTATAATAAAAAACACAGAACATCTGTGCCAAGGTGCTAAGTAATCTGTCTAAACAGATGTCTAATTTTAAGCTCAGTCATATTACAGAAATATTATATAAAATTTTCAAATAGGAAATAGAGTTGCTGCTTTTCATATGTGCATTGTATTTCTCTTTACTCAGTGCAAATCTGCTCAGCCTGCATTTGGTTTTATTTGAAGTTCAGTGAGCTCTTCTCCTCCTTTGGGCTTCCAGTTAAGCAGCTGACATGCTCTGTTGGAAGAAGACTGAAAAAATGTCCTTTTTCTTTTATTGTGATTTAATATCCTAGTATTTATTACATCTAAAGTACTTTAAAAAAGTATACATGCAGACATGAACTTTTATGATAAATTTGGTTTGCAGAATACATTTGGGATTGCCTGTCTTGCAAGCAATTTTTTTGAGAGAGACCTTTACTTGAACAAACTGACCTTGCTGAACAGCTCTATAGTGCACCACGAGTCTCTCTTTTTAGTAGGGAGCCTGTGGGCTCCGGCATAGCCTGACTGCTGACCTTGAACACACCAAACTGCAACATAATCCTGAACTCCACATCAGAGAGAGCAGCCTCAGCTCCTTCAGCAAGTACCTTCTGCAAAACATGGAGCGAGATTGGATCCTGTAAGAAATTAGGTCAAAAAAGAAGAAACTTATTTCCAGGAGTGATCCAGCAGATATTCACAAACCTGATTCACATATCACCATCCCTTCACCCTGTTTACTTTATAGCCTTGTCTTCAGAAAGAAAGTTATAGACTGGTATACCTGCTGCTCCTCCTGTCACTAAAACCTTCCCGGCACCTACCAGTCACTAAAAATACAATGACACCTTCCACCTTTAAATAAAGACTCCTCTTTACCTTTAAGTCTCTCCCCCTTTCCATTCCAGCCTTGGTATCACAACTCATCTTGGGCAAAATGCCAGCTCCAACAGACCTTTGCTGAAAGGTCAGAGCTCTGGAAACAGTCAGCAGCCACCTGGGCGCCGGGGGAGCCTGGGGTGCCCTGGGCAGCAAGGCTCACTTGGCACAGTTTCGGTAAAAGGTTTCTGGGATAAAGCCCTCTGCTAAAAATAGCTTTGCTTGAGGTTTTTCACATTTTGCCACAGTTTTTCAGAAATCCAGAGAAATAAAAACGTGTTTTGATTGTGCTTCCCAATGGCTGAAGCTTACCCCAGCTAAAGATTGTCACTCACTGCTCTACAGGGAAAATGACATGAAGAATGAGAATAACATATTAAAAAAAAAACCACAGGAAAAAAGAAAAGGGGAAGTTCTCTAAGCAGGGAATTGTCAGCCTCACTTGCAAACCTAAACTATAATGGGAAGCAGAGATGCCAAAAGGCCTTTTGCCTGCCAGTTTCTATGTGAGCTACATAGCTTTTTTCCACAGGAAAGTAGAAATGACCCTGACACTCACCCGTGGCCACTGGAGCTATAATCTAGGTAGAAAAAATTGGGGGAGGGGGGGAATAAGGCTCCTTATGTTCTGGCAGAAAAGTGATTTGGTCAAGTGAGAGGGGAAGACAGGGGGTGTAAAAAGTTCAGAAAATGTTTGGTTGTCAGAAAGGACAGAAATGGTGCACAGGGATGACCACAGGGAGGGGATGGAGAAGCTTCATGCAGCACGGGCAGAGCCCTATGTAGATCAGGAGGGCAGAAAAATCCAGGTGTGGGGAGAGAGGGAAATTAGGGCAACATTGAGTGACTCCCAGGGAGAAGTGGTGGGACAGAAGAAACCAGTGTGATTGGGAAACGCAGGCAAGACTGGAAGCTGGAAGGATTGGCTCTCTCCTTTCTGATAGGCTGAGTGATTCTTGAGTCCTCAGGACGGGCTGAAAGGTTGTCTTCTTCTAGACTACAGCTACTGTGTATTTAGGTTATATCAGACGCATTCCCCTCCTGCCTGAAAACTTTTCCTAGGTGGATTTTAAATTTTTTCTCATGTTTGTCCCAGATTTCCTGGCATGCAGCAACATGATCAGAATAATTCCTCAGGTATTCCAGCCTATGTACTGCATGTCTGCAAATCCTGAGCAACTCCACTGTGGAGTGATTGACAGCACTTTCAGGAAGAAGCAGCTGGGCTGTACATTAACCTTTCTGCATGCATGGGAAATCCAGGCAGTCCCAGGCCTGTCTGTATTCACTCTATGTGAACGGTGGAGGTCAGTATGAAGTTACTGTGGAGGCACTGCACAGCCTGTGCCAGGCAGTCTTTGCATAAGGACCTTTAAAAAAGGCTGGGGTTTGCTTGTTTTAATAAGATCTTCCTAGGTTTTTTTGTTGAGAAATGTAGAATTAACTCATGCCTCTGGCTGTCGATCAAGTAGACCCCCATCGCCTCCTGGGAAAGCATTACTGAGGCATACAGCAGAAAGCAGTGCATCCAATTTAATTCTTTTCTTCTTTGAATGCTCCTAGGCCGTTTTCTTATGTTGCCTGAACATGGGGATTGGTCATGCCAGTGCCCCATTTCCTGCCCTCTATATAGTCATGCTCTGTGACCTGCCCCATAATACCAAAAAAGAAAAACTTCCAAGGAAGTAACTGTTGCTCCAGGAAAATACCAGCTGAGCAGTTACAGTTATCGGCATGTGGTAGTAGTAAAAAGGGGGAGGCAGAGGCAGGGGGAGCAGATAATCCAGCAGGATGGGAGAACAGAGCCTGGTAGTCAGCTGGGTGGGATGTCCTGGAGTCTGCCTGGTTTGCCATCCTGGCTGGGCTGCCAGAGCCCTGGAGAGTGAGATCAGAGTGCAATAGCTACCTCTGATTTACGTCCGCAGTAGCAAAAGTGCTGGGCAGCAAGGAGTAAGTGTTCCTGCGTGAATGGTTTCTAGAAGGCGAATGGCTTGATGGAATGAGAGGAGAGGAGATGAGCTAGAAAAGCTGTCACTCAATTTTATTGTGCCATTAACCCTGTCAGGATGTGGGGGTAGACAACCTGATGTATTGTGTTATGGCTCTACAGAGAGCAGCTTGAGCCTTCCACAGCGCTCCTTAATCGATCCAACTGCAAATGGAAACCCAGTTCCTTGGGCTGTGGAGTTGCAAGCATCTATACAAACAGGCAGCTGTCTCTTTCTCCTTCCATTACCATGTCTTAATGGTATGTGCTTAGGGACCTCTAGGCTTGAATGGATCTTATGTCTTTGTGAATGTTCGTCATCTGGTCTTTAAGCTATGCCAACCTTTCTCATATGAAGGGTAATACCTTTGTCATCATAAATTTATGGTAACTGTATGCAATTCCTGCAAATATACTTCTGCTTTTTCTGTGCTCTTCACAGACAACAGAGCCCAGAGAGTTGTGATCAATGGGGCAGAGTCTGGTTGGAGGCCCGTAACTAGCGGTGTACCCCAGGGGTCTGTGCTGGGTCCAGTCCTGTTCAATGTATTCATCAATGACCTGGATGAAAGGACAGAGTGTACCCTCAGCAAGTTTGCTGATGATACCAAGCTGGGAGGAGTGGCTGACACACCAGAAGGCTGTGCTGACATTCAGTGAGACCTGGACAGGCTGGAGAGCTGGGCTGAGGGGAACCTCATGAAATTCAACAAAAGCAAGTGTACGGTCCTGCACCTGGGGAGGAACAACCCCATGCACCGGTACCTGTTGGGGGCTGAGCTGCTGGAAAGCAGCTCTGTTGAGAAGGACCTGGGAGTGCTGGTGGACAGCAGGCTGACCATGAGCCAGCAATGTGCCCTTGTGGGCAAGGTGGTCAATGGTGTCCTGGGGTGCATGAAAAGGAGTGTGGCCAGCAGGTGGAGGGAGGTTATCCTCCCCCTCTACTCTGCCTAGTGAGGCTGCATTTGGAGTACTGTGCCCTGTTTTGAGCCCCTCAGTTCAAGAAGGACAGGGAACTGCTCCAGCAAGTCCAGCGGAGAGCTACAAAGATGCTCAGGGGACTGGAGCATCTCTTTTATGAGGAAAGGCTGAGAGACCTGGGTTTGTTCAGCCTGGAGAAGAGAAGACTGAGGAGGGATCTTATCAATACCTATAAATATCTGAAGGATGGGTGTCAAGAGGATGGGACTGGAGTCTTTTCAGTGAAACCCACCGACAGGACAAGGGGCAATGGGCACAAGTTGGAACACAGGAAGTTCAACTTAAACATGAAAAAATACTTCTGTACTGTGAGGGTGACAGAGCTCTGGAACAGGCTGCCCAGAGAGGTTGTGGAGTCTCCTTCCCTGGAGACATTCAAAACCCGCCTGGATGCAGTCCTGTGCCCCCTGCTCTGGGTGTACCTGCTCAAGAAGGGGGGTTGGATGAGATGATCTCCAGAGGTCCCTTCCAACCCCCACCATTCTGTGATTCTGTGATTCATGCAGCCTTCTTCAAATCTACCACAAGATATGTCCATTGTGACTCCCTGCTATCTGATTACAGCTTGGCTGCTAGTGAACTGAGTCAATTCCTCCTTGTTCTCCATAAGGACCAAAGCAAGGGAAGACATAGCAAATGCTGTATCAATCTATTCCAGTAGTGTTTTGCAATTTAACGTACATAATTCTCAGAACAGCAAGCTTTCTAGAGCAAGGATTTTCTTTTTGTCCTTGTTTGTGTAGTTTCTAACACAATGGAGTCCACATCCTTTATGTGTGCTGTATTATAGACCAACAAATTACCGTACTTTTTTGGTAGTAAAGAGAATGAAGCAGACAAGAAGGAGATGAAGCTTTATGTCTAAGGGCAGTGAAGAGGAAATTACTCAGAGGAACATTCTGTGGTCCAGTGCACCTGAGTTTGCAGGTAGTATAAATGATCTCTTACAGGCTTCTTTGTCTTCATGCACACAGTGCAGGACCAGCATCCAAGAAAAAGAAGACATAGGCTTAGGTTAAGAAATGGCTCACACAAAAAAAACAACGGTCTCTCATCCCAGCAAGAATACTCTGCAGAGTGCTGCAAGGATTTGTGCTTGGATCTCTGCCATTTCTAACCTACATGAATGGATCCAGACAAATATTCCAATATGAACCGGTTAAAATATTAAGACTGAAGTGTTTTAAGAGCAAAATAAGCTATGTGTCTATTAGCTGGAGAGGAGGAGATACTGGAACAAATGGATTTTCAGAAACTATTTTCTGGGAGTGTGATGATGTAATGCAGTACTAGGGAGGAGGTAGATATCTTACTTAATTAGACAATCTTTGTCTCCTCTATTATTTGTTTCCTTTCCGACTACTTATTTATCTTAGAAAGTAACACAGGAATTAACCAGAACAATGTAGGGAAAAAGTAACACTTGTGAAAAAACAAATGCTGATCGTATTTGCATAAATGTGTGGGCACAAAGGTTTATGCACAAATGTGTGTTGACCGCTTTGCAATATCTTTGCTTTTCCTCTTGTATATTAAGAAGTTATAATTTAAGCAGTGAAAAAGCATATGACTAGTTACATCCAATTCTGCTGCCTTTTTGTTTTTTAAGTGGAGGCGATTCACCATGTGGTTCGTGTTTTGTAGGAATGCGGTAAGTATTTATGTAGCTCAAAGCCTTTCCTGGTAGCTGAAAGTCCTGTTTGTGTAACTGACAAGTCATAACGCATCCATTTTTTATCCTTACTGGGTCCTGAAGATGTTTAATCAATGGAGTAATCTGAACAAGTCTAGAAAATTAGTGTTAATTAATAACTATCTCTATTGCAAAGATTGAAGTGTTTCCAGTCAACATGACTAGAAGGCTATAATATAGCTTGTATGTTTTCCTATTTGATTCTACTTCAAAAATATAAATATTTTGTTAAAAATGTTAGACACTCTCCAGCTGCTGTGGAAAATAAATCCCATCAAGCCATTCATAATCAATAATCTTTTCAGTCTGCAGTTGTTTCTGTTTGCAAACTATTCACAAAACATCTTTAAGTCTTACAAATATTTGTGTGAGGACACGCAGCATGTACGTCAGCTGAAGGCTTCTTGCCCTGCTTTGGTTATTTGTTCCTCAGTGTTGATAATATGGGCTTTGTCAAGTCCTGCCAAATGGGATTGCTTCTCATCTCTGGTCAGCTGAAACTTAATAAGGGAAGGAGAATCTGAGTATCGTTAATGATAACTGAGTAACAGGATGAAACCAAATATATTTTTGAAGTTAGCAGGTTAGCTGCCCAAATACCTCAGTTACCACACTTCGTGCAACTCACTTCCAACACTGTTCATGTTCCATAACTAATTTGACAACAGAGAACCAGACATTCTTGGGAAGCTATTTTAGAAAGCAAATACAGCTATGAGTGAGTGAATTCAGGGAAATTGAAATGGATAATAAATGTGGAAATTAAAAAGGCCCTAAAATCAGCTAAAATGTATTTATTTTCCTAGCTGTGAAACTCATACTATGCTGGCTGCTACCAATGGCTTCTTTTTTATATAAAATACACACCTGACTAGTTGATACTAAACCATATTCTTGCTGTTACGTTACTTCATCATCCGACTTATCCTGTCTTCATCACACACTGATTTTTGTTGGTCCCATCCACTAGTTACACACTCAGTTTTCATGGTGCCTGCAGCCAGCTGGGTGCCTGCCTGTTGTCTTGCATAATGCAGCTCCCACTTGCTCCAGCCATCTATGTACATCACAAAACAAATAATTACATCTACCATGCTCTACTATGTGTGATTTGTTTGAAAATTAAAATTGTCATAGATCTGTGAATTTCAAATGAATTCTGAATGTCTGTACCATGTAGCAATTTATAGCAACTGAGTATCTGCCCTTAATACTTGAAACAAGTCTTTTGTTGGGAAGCAAATTGAGGATCCTTCTACATCGGATATGCGTGCTTGTATTTTTTTATTGCGCTCATGTACACAGTGATTGCAAAAATACTGCTTTATGCATTCAAAAGCTGATACCAGGCACTGATCCTAGGAGTAGGAACTTGTCTGCCATGGGGACATCTTGATAATTAAACACTATCACCAACTGTGGGCAGAGTTTGGTGCCTGCCTAGGACAGCAGACTGCTGAAGCCTGTTACATGGCTATGCCCCTCCTGCTTACACTGCCTGTTGCGAAGTCAGTAAAGTCACTGTTGAAAGATGAGGGCACATGTAGGAAGCCCACCCCCCCAGGAATACCCAGTCCTCCCCTCTGACAGCAGCAAAACCAGCAAACTTTATACCTTCACCAGATTCCCATGGCGGTTCTGCCCTTTCCCATGGTCGAAGCCCTGGCTCCTCCATCCTTGGAGCGGCAAAATTCAGTTTTACCAATACATCTGAGGAGCCTTCAGCTGTCTCTGTATACCACAACTCCATACTTCATGATTAAAATCTCTTTTTTATCCTTTTCCAACACAGAGCCTTTTCTGTTGATGACCTCACAAAATTTTCTGCATGGCTTCTTTGGCCTGAAAAGCACCACTTTAGGGATTACTAAACTGCAGTGTATCCAGATTTTATCCATCATTACAGATGACAAAAAATCCTGAAAATTATAATCTTTAAGGGTGAAAATGAGTGGTGCTGTAATTTAAAAAAATATATATATATCATGTGTCTTTCAATGAGTATGAACATCTAGGTAGATTACCCCTTGAATTGCATAATGTAACCAGGAGAAAACACAGGACTTGATCTGAAAATGAGAATTAACCAACAGCTGATTAGATCATTATAACTATTTATTTTAGCTCATTTGACATGTTTTTTCAGTTCACCCTCCCATAAAGATTGTTAGACTGCATATGCAATCACCTTTTCACTTACTTGTTACAGCTAGTGGGGAAGAAGTGTAATTAACTCCTACTTTGTTAATGACTGCTTGAGTCTGGCCTGCTATTAATAGAGACAGACTTGATATAAAATCCAAATTCTAGATCTGGAGCCAAAGACAGACATCCTTAAAGGTCCACACTTCCTCAGAGTCAACTTGGGGATCAAGCTGCTTTCTATTTCTTTCTCAAAGATCAGCTAGGCAAAGTAAATATATTAATCTTCAACACCTCTAGAGGATCTATGCAGCAATTCACTGTAAGTTTTTCAACTTCCAAATTCTCCTCTTAAAATAGATAAATGGCCTGGCATCAAAAAAGGCCCATAAGACAGCTAATTTAATGCCATTTTATCATTCGGTTTTGGAAAACATTTGCACAACTGAGTATTTAAGAGTTATATAGATGCTTCAGATGGTCCTGCCAAAATGTATGCAAACATTCTATAATTACTGGAGTGCTTAAACACCTGCGTAAGGGTAATCTGCTTTCTTCCAAGGTTCATGTAGATGACAGAAGTAGAAACCTGACTGTGCCATGTCCCTCTTTGATTCTTGTAAGACTTCTGTGGAAAGGATTTTGCCATCTCTCTTCAGAAGATAACGACAAATTCCTCCTGATCTGAGGGGCGGCAAGGCTTCACTCAGCATGCATGGCTGCTGCTGGCAGGGCTGTGTCACCCAGCCAGGGCATGGAAGGGACACATCCTACCACACCGGGATCATCAATGACTCCTTGGTAAGAAGAGTATTGAAATGCCTTTGAGAGATCTGGGGTTTTATTGTCATTGTTTTAACTGGGTCTCAGTTAAGCCAGTAATCAGTTCGCAAATGATACCAAGCTTTTAAGACCCATCTGGAGGAAAGACATGTAAATGGAAAAGAGAGAAGCATATTTAGCTTTAAAATTATCACTCAGTTTACTACCATCAGTGTTGCATCTCATCTTCTTTATGGCTTTGCAGTCTAGGAAAGAATAGTTGCTTAACTCTGGTTAGGGGTATGTTGAATGTAATTACCTTGATTGCTCAGCCCATCAGACCTAAAAGAGATTTGAAATGACAGACCATGGCATAGGGTATAGTTATTTTCCATGGCAATTGTAAATATTTGCTGTCTATTGTAGCTGTTCTTTGACTTTACAATTTTGAAGTACTTATCCAGGCATATCTGGGATTTGTTAACTGGGAAGGGGCAGAATGAGAGGATATGGGAAGCTATAAATAACGCAGCACAAGCCCTGAGGGGTGGAATTGCATAACTAAAAACTTTTGGCCACACAACTTCTTCCAACTGCTTTTATGTGTGCTGTAGTTCAGTGTATCCTACCAGTATCTACTACAAGATGGATGCAATTCACCTCTGGAAATTACATGCTGTGGCAGTCCCAAGGGAAGGTGACATACAAAATGCTCTTTCCCTGAGGGGACCCTGGCTGACAGGGCTCTCCCAGAGCAGAGCAGGAGGATGGGAGTGGCATTGGGAAATTTGGGAGGGTACCTGCAAGTCCTGTGCATGTGGTAGAAGAGACCTTGGCAGAGCTGATCTCTCAGTTTTGTTTGGAGGGTTGAAGAAGGCAGACGGGAGCTGGGAGGACCAGATGCACAGGACATAGCTCAAATGCCATACAGATATCTCAGGGCTGTGTTCTTCCCCTCACTAAATGAGGGCTTAGAGAAGGGTCTGGAAACCATCCTTTAATCCATCGTTGACTGTGAGATTTCTGGGTGCCATTTGTTTCAGCATGACAGAGAAAAGGCTAAGGGCTGACTTGTTTCCCAACTATAGCCTATGATGGGAAATTGATAGATGTGGGGTTTTCAGTGTTGGAGATGAAGAAGTGACTGCTAGCCAGTACCTCATGCTTGGCAAAATTCAGTCTAGAAATTGAGCCCAGAGGCTTCTTTTGCTTCATCATTTCTTTGTTCTTGTTTGAACAGTGAGGGCAAACAATTAACCAATGAATGCTGTGGGTTGCCTACCACATTTAATTTTTTTTTAATAGATCTAAACCATTTTGATAGATCTACACATTTTTAAATGGTTGCTTTTTCAAGGCTTATTCTATAGACTTGTCCATAAGAAAAAAAGATGATTGCAGCGGTTCACTCTAGCCTTTTAATCCAGAAGATTTTGTTGCTACTTAACATACAAAAGCCAAATTAATATGTATGAAACAAGAGTTTAATTTCCCACAGTGCCTGCCCTCAGTCTGGTGGGAAGAATGAGAGGCAGGAAAAAGATACACAAACAAATACCATGTGAACTAAAAATAGGGTGTGCATAATGATTTTCAACTGGTAGAGAGGGGTTTGACGAATTCCCACAGAATTGGGAAATAGCATACATCACCCATTCTCACGAGGTCAGTAGTCATGGGGTGTTTCATCCTTACTCCTCCCTCCTGAAATTCACCCAAGGAAACAAAGCATAGCCAGGGGGGAAAACCCAAACAGAAAATGTACATTGCTGCCTTGTGAGATCTGAAGTAATTTCCAGCTCTTGAACACTCTTCTACGCAGCTGATATCTTCTTCTCTGTGTGACTGAGAGGTGCACATCTCAGTCCAAAATGACAACACAAACATCGTCAGGATAACCTTTATTCTGGTGGCCTCAAAACCCATGTGGTACTATGTGTTGGTTCCAGAACTTCTTTGTACCTCACCTTGTGACCTCATATTTAGTCTCTCACGCTTGTGGAGCTGGTTCATATTCATTTTGCTGTGGAGTACACCTACCCCTTACCTATAGCACAGCAATTCTGTTTTGAAATCTTAAAACCTGTATAAATATTTCTGTGGAGTTTTAATGTGTGCTACCACGGTGCCCAGTCACACCAGGATGCTGTTGTGTAGCAACAGTACAGAGGAACAGGGGAAAACAGTCCCTTTCCAACATATTAGCTGCTTAAGTAGCAAAGTGCTTTCCTTCTGACAAATCCAGTGTTATGGCAGAGAAACATGAAGTGAATTGGTAAATACAAGAATTGACTCTGGGTTTTCTAATTGTAAACCCAAGCCTTTAAACACATGGTGATCCAGCCAATCTCTCTTCTAGTTTTGGGTTGTTCTTTGTTTAACAGAAAGCCTTTTCTTTATTATTTTCTTTTTAACTTTTAAGCAGATACTTTGTGCAGTGGTTGCTGCAGACACCCTAATAGATCGCACTACCTTCAATGTGATCAGTTGGTTTACTATCATTCCCCTGGTGTGACTGGGGAAGGGGTGATTAAAAAAGCTTAATAATTGAAAGCTCATGCAAAAGGACACTTATAAAACAAAATTTATTTTAGTCTGATTTTTCTAAAATGTATATACATAATAAAGACTTTCTGAAATCAGCACTGTCAATCTAATGATACATTAACTCCAAGTTATCTTTAATATAGGAGATTAATTGATCCTTTTAGTGTAGGAAGAGTGCTAATGTTCTTATTAGCAATTATATAAAAAGATCACTTAGCATAGTTATAAACTATTGCTTTGTAGGATTTAAAAGCAGTTTGCAACTCTTAAGGACCATGCTATATAGCTAATCTTTTCTGTATCACTAGAAAATGTGCTTCTATTGAAATGTATGTAAATTTGACACATCAGGTCAGTGCTAAAAAAGTAAAGAAAAAAGATTAGCAGTAACTAAATTGAATGAATTATGTACTTACTGACAAAGAACACTGGTATTTCCTAATCCCTTCTAAGGCTTTTTCTCTGTGTGCAAGATTATGGATATTTTTCCTGAATATAATAATATGTTTTCAAGGGTCCCTAAAGGCTAACACCTGAATCTTCGCACCTTTTAGGAAGAAGAATTATTTCTTAAAATTGTGGGGCACTATTAACACTTTCAAACTGGTTCAGAAAGAGATTAGAAAGTTATACCCTACCAGAGGAGAGTCAACATTTCTGAGAACAAAACCTACCTCCAAAGAAAACTAAGAGTTTTATGTGGGGTCAGTGTATTTGTAAATAACCCCAGAACAGGTTTAGGCTGCCAACATTTTGTCTGGCATTACAGCTAACTGAAACTCTTCCTATAGAAATGTACATTACATTTACTTTCATATGGGTCAAACAGTGATGAACTGGTAGCTCAGCAGCGCTATTATCAAAGATGGACAAACCACTGCTGTTTATTCTAGACTTCAGCTAAACTCTTGATGTCATCTTAGTGATACATGATATCTCTAGCCTTTTCTTTGTTGCACACAAGTTTCTTGGTTATTAAGTATGTTGGCTTCTAAAAGATTTGTTGTAGTTTAACCCGACAGGCAGCTAAACACCACACAGTCATTCAGTCACTCCCCCCTGCCCCGCAGTGGAATGAGGGAGACAATCGGGAAGAAAAAGTAAAATTCATGAGTTCAGATAAAGACAGTTTAATAGGACAGAAAAGGAAGGGAAAATAATAATAATAATGATAATAATGGTAAAATAGTATACAAGGTAAGTGATGCACAATGCAATTGCTCACCACCTACCAACTGATGCCCAGCCAGTTCCTGAGCCACGGTTGCTGACCCGTGGCCAAGTCCCCCCAGTTTATATACTTAGCATGACATCACAAGGTATGGCATATCCCTTTGGCCAGTTTGGGTCAGCTGTCCTGGCTGTGCTCCCTCACAGCTCCTCACTGGCAGGGCATGAGAAGCTGAAAAAGTCCTTGACCAGTGTAAGCACTACTTAGTAACATCTAAAACATCAGTGTGTTATCAACATTATTCTCATCCTAAATCCAAAACACAGCACTGTGCCAGCTACTAGGAAGAAAATTAACTCTATCCCAGCTGAAACCAGGACAAGATTTCAATAAATGTCCAAGAACTGATTTCTGATCTAAAGTAGTGAAGCAATCTTCAGGAACACATTGGCATGATTCAATAAGGCTGAAGAGCTTCAATTTAATTTTTGTCATTTTAACTTTAGACTATAACTCTTCCATAAGTTTATTTTAGGTATATCAGAACTGACTTTTTTTAGATATTTTCTTTTTTGTGAAAATTGGAGGTTTTATTTATATTTGGGGAATCTTGAGTTGCTAGAATGCCAAAGGAAAGAACAATTACAACATTTGATATGCCCATCTTTTCGCTTACGCCAAAATATCATCATTTTTCAGGCATTTGTATATATATGATGAACAAAATAAGACCAGGTTAGAATGCAGGTCTCTCATTCCAGGAAATGTTAGAGGCTTAAGAGAGTGTTGTTCTTTCTAAAATGTTCCTTTTAATTTTTTTTTTTCCATTCCATTAATAAATAATAAGTAATTTTCCACTCAGCCTTTTCTGAAACAAAGCCCCTTAATTTATAAAACCTTAAAGCAAATAATTTTGTCATATTATTAAAATATTTTATATTTTGTCCAAAATCAGTTTGTCTACACTAATACAACTACATAAAAGTTAATGTATCACTAAAGTAATGCTTTTTGCTTTAAAATAAAATATAGACTCGTAGAATCATTTAGGTTGGAAAACACCCTTAAGATCATCAAGTCCAAGCGTGAACCTAACACTGCCAAGGCCACCACTAAACCATGTCCCTTAGCACCAGGTCTACACGTCTTTTAAATACCTCCAGGGATGGTGATACAACCGCTTCCCTGGGCAGCCTGTGCCAATGATTGATAACATTTTCAGTGAAGAAATTTTTCCCAATATCCAGTCTAAATTTCCCCTGGCACAACCTGAGGCTGTTTCCTCTCGCCCTATCACTTGTTACCTGGGAGAAGAGGCCAACCCCCACCTCACTACAACCTCCTTTCAGGTAGTTGTAGAGAGCAGGAAGGTCTCCTCTCAGCCTCCTCTTCTCCAGATTAAACAACCCCGGCTCCCTCAGCTGCTCCTCATAAGACCTGCTCTCCAGACCCTTCCCCAGCTTCGTTGCCCTTCTCTGGACACGCTCCAGCACCTCAATGTCCTTCTTGTAGTGAGGGGCCCAAAACTGAACACAGTATTCGAGGTGTGGTCTCACAAAGATTCTAATAATATATGATTCACATATGATTCTAGTAATAACTCTCTGAAACAGCCTGAGATTTTAAGTTGGAAAACCTTATGGAAATGTCAAATACAGTTAAAATGCAAGCGCTGGAAAACAGTTTAATAAAGAAAATGAAATTTCATATTGCTATAAAATACTGTCAACAGCCTAATTTTTCAGATAGTTCGTTTCCTGCTTATAAACTTCTACCAAGAACAATAAAGAAAGAACCGAATCAAGCCACAGAGAAACCTCAATTCTTCTGTGCACTTTCCATCACTCTGGCATACCAAAACAATGCTATATTCAGGATTAGTTATTTTAGTAAAGCTTCTGTCATCATAAATATTTTGTTAATTAAAACAACAGATAATTTTATATGCAGTTACAATTCTCACAAAAATATGTAAACTAGTAGGTAATTTAATATGCATACTAGTAGATAATTATCGATTTCCCCAAACACTGTGCAATCAATAAAACAGAGCTATTCTTTTAAAGTGCTGCAATTAACCTTTGGATTTCCAGCAACACTGTAGTTCAGCAGTGGCCTGAAACGTGAACCATTTACAAGCCTGTGTGTGACAGTATGTTAGTTCAGGAAGTTCAGTAAAAGATCATTTTCTTCAGGAGGCAAGATTACACTTGCCCAACAATTTTTATATTGCAGAGATGATCATGTTTCAGGTTCATATCCTGAGGATTTTACCTTGATGTTATTCCTAGGAACTGAAAGGATCTTTGTTGTTTCAAAATTTGAAAATTTCATATTTTCAAGAGTAAGTGACTTAGAAATAGCTTCCTTCCAGAACTGCAGGAAGGCAGGCAAGCTGGCATGTTAGTCCAGGCAATGGGTGGCCTCCCACGAGAGCTGTCTGGCTTGCAGGGGGAGCCTGACATGACCGGGATTTACAGTCCTCTGTTTCTTGGAAATTTCAGCAGCCCTAGCAAAGCACTGTTGGTTAAGTTCACACTTTATTTGTTCATGTGATTTATTTTCCAGATGTGACTGAGAAAAAAGGAGGCACTATAATCTTGCTCTGTTCATAACCACTTCAGCTTTAATAGCATCATAGAATTATTTAGGTTGGAAAACACCCTTAAGATCATCAAGTCCAAGCGTGAACTGCCAAGGCCACCACTAAACCACGTCCCTTAGCACCACGTCTACACATCTTTTAAATACCTCCAGGGACGGTGATACAACCACTTCCATGGGCAGCCTGTGCTAATGCTTGATAACATTTTCAGTGGGAAATTTTTTCATAATATCCAGTCTAAACCTCCCCTGGCACAACCTGAGTCTGTTTCCTCGTGTCCTATCACTTGTTACCTGGGAGAAGAGGCCAACCCCCTCCTCGCTACAACCTCTTTTCAGGTAGTTGTAGAGAGTGAGAAGGTCTCCCCTCAGCCTCCTCTTGTCCAGGCTAAACAACCTCAGTTCCCTTAGCCACTCCTCATAAGACTTGCTCTCCAGACCCTTCACCAGCTTTGTTGCTCTTCTTTGGACATGCTCCAGCACAGCGGAAGAAGTTTCTGCCCTGGGCTCCCCTCCCCACGGGGTCTGTGTGTGTACTGTCTCACAGTAGTGCTCCCCGTTCACCCCATGCCTGCTTGGAAATAAAATCATGCCAGGTGCCAAGCTGTTAACCTTTGCAGTGGCCTTTCAAGCCTACTGACAATGGAGGGTGTGCTTGAAGTTGTGGTTGTGTTAGATGCATATTCTAAGCATATCCCTGAAAAATTGTCAGAAATGGCATTCATCAGTTCATATGGTACAGACAGAAAAAATGTTGCTGTACTGGAGGCAAGAACTTAAAACCTTACCCAAGATGGCCCTAAGTAATGATTTCCATCTTTGCCATTTACTGGCTTGGTTAAACATAAATAGGCACATTTGCTATTGGCCTTTTGAAGCATCACAACCTGACAAACTCATGCACTCTGGGCAGATCTATGTTGTGTTTTTTATATGAACCTGAGAACATCAGCTTAGAACAGTAGAGTCAAAAATGAGCTTCATGTGTAGAGCAGAGCATTTTGACACCTCTGTTCAGGTGCTGGCTTTTTGTAAGCTTTCAGGGAAAGCAGAAAAGTTTGTCTGATTCTGTCCCAGAAGGGCTTGCTGCCTTGTGCAGCAAAGGCAGGATGGGATTTATAGGCAAACCTATTCAGAGAAGTTCCTTCCACCAATATGGATGTAGGGATCGTCTGTCAGAAAGCTTTATTCTCAGGCTTATATTTCTGTGCATATTAAAGGAATAGCCGAAGTGGTATTTCTACTCAAAACCATGAAGCTGTGATGATAACTTTTCAAATGGCACTATTTCATATTTTTTTTAAGAAAAAAATCTAAAAAAGGCCTTATCTTGAATACATCTGATCTAAATTAGAATCTTTTGAACTGCACTAAACTTTTTATCTGAAGTCAGTTCAACCTTTAAGCATTATGGATGGTTTCATGGATTTGTGCAAATGTTTTGTGGCCCTCCTTTCCTCTGTGGTCTGAGCTTCTTATTGCCTATACATCTCCCTCATGATGCATTATGGCATGCTGTCATGGCAATCATGCGCTGCAGGAAAGGCTGCCTAACGCTTAGGCAGGAGGGAGGGCTCTAGAATGACAGATCCCACATGGCACTTCAACATCACAGGCTGCTGGAGCTTCATGTGGCCTTCAATAAACTTTTCTTCAGTTGGTTTTAATGCAAGAAAATTAAATACATTGATGCAAAAATGCTGAAATGTCTCTTTCTGGTTTGGGGAAAAAAAAGATCTTTTCTGGTTTTTTCCAAAACATTTCAAACAATTTGTCAGAATGTTTTGGTATTACTCTGTTTATGGAGCAAAAGTAACATCAGAATATTTGAGCTTAGAAAACATTTGAATGAATGGTTGTGGGAGTCTTGATCAGTCCCAAAAGGAAGCAAAGATGGTCTGGAAGACAAATAAAGAGGAATTCCCAACAGACAGTGATAGCACCATGAAATGCTGGGTACACAAACTGATCAGGCTTTTATGTGAATGACAGAGAACTGCTTGTCATGTGTAGTGCAGTTGATGAGATTGAGTGATTCAAATTGTCTTTTCTTAGCCTTTTTTCTAGGATGTGCTACTACTTGTTTCCTCTGTGTGGATGTACCTCCATAAATTCTCCTTTGATACTTGTACTATGCTATTAATTTATTTAGTTGAGTTTATTGAGAATTTTTTTTTTTTTTTTGGTCACCAAAGCAGTCAATTGAAAGTAGCTGTGTAAAGTTTCTCACATATTTTGACTGTGGGAAACTGTATGGATGGACCAGTATCTAAGAAGCACTTTGGGTTTTGGCTTATCACAGAAATGAAATCATACTGTGCAAGCACATACAGATGTGGGTTCCCTTCTTAATCACTTCTGAGCTCATTGTCCTTGTGGAAATCAGCCCTCAGAGGTAATTAGACTCTGTGAAAAAAGGTGATTGGTTAAAGGAAGGAGATAACACACATGCCCTCAGGAAATGGTGTTGGGTGAGCTCATCCCCTTTTAGACACTAGGTAATCAACAGCAGAGGGATGATACACAAATGAGCTGGCCATAGAAGAAGTTCCAGATGAGCTTGCACCTTCCTAGGTGACTTACAAGCTAGAGAAACCAGGCATCGTTCATTTTAGTGCTTGTAATGTTTTAAGAGGTTTATTTTCCCATCTGCCTGATACACCCATGGTAGTCATTCATTCAAAGAGGCAAGTTCTGAACCTGAATTAAGGAGCTGACAGAGAAAAGTCTTTCAGTGAGATGTTTGTGTTCCCACAGTTCTCCAAAGCTTCCAGCCACCTTGCAGCAGTCCTGGCTGGAAAAGTGTCAAGGGAAGAAAAGTAACTAAAAATACAAGTATAATTAATCTATTTCTCTCCACTCTGTCACGTAGCTATCTCAATATATGATCATGGGATGCTCAGGTCTCTGTTTATGCCACAGTGCTATGCTTGGGGCAGGGTTGCTACAGAAAGAAAAAGTTGATGTTGGATAGGTTGAGGTTTATGAACTCTATTTTGTTCCCTTTTTGCTGGTTCATGAAGATAGGCCTTTGAATCATTTGCCATCTGGTTACTTGGAAGTTTATGGAAAATTAATTTGGAGTCATTCCCCAGATGTCCAGCCTCTTTTGCCATTTATGTTAATTGACCCACTTTGCTGGCCAACTCCAAAGAAGGGACGAAAAATGAATAGATTGTAGAGATCAAATTTCTCTGTCTCTTACAGAAATGACTGAAAGGTTGGCAGGATGGAGCAGGAGAGCTGGCATTCTCATAATTTACTTTCCAAGAGGATTTCTTCTTGCATTAGTCAAGGAATTGTAGAAAATCTGAATGAGATATTTTTTTGTCTTATTTAAAGAAAAGCTTTCATTCCCAGAGGATATGGTGTCTATTAGAGCAGTGGAAATGTACATTCTAGGTGAGCAACCAACATTAGCCAACCTGAAAATTATTATAATGGGCCACAGAGGAGTAGCTGGTTATAATTTTTTTTGTCCTATAATCAAGGTCAGGAGGGAAGAACTAAAGATTTATTCCAAGATTTTCATGTACATCTGGAATAAAAAATTTTTATGAAGGAAGAACAGGAATTGCCTATCTTAGTGTAGGTATCAAACTACAGAACTGTACTATCTAATCTGAATCATTCTTTAGAAAGAGGTGAATATAATGACTCAAAATTGTGGAAGGTGAACTTACTGACTGTAAAGAACATTAATATTAGAAATATGAAATGATTTGTGGCATGTCTGCCGCTTATGAAAGCTAATCTCTCAAGTCACTGGGGTAAAAAAATTATACCAGTTTGTGATCCTAAGATTAACAAGGGTCCAAGGATTTTTCTAAGAGGAGGACTTCAGACATGGAAACTTCAGTGTTTCTGGAGTGCTGCTTACACCGCAGGCCTATGCAGACTATATCTTTACAGTGGTAATCACGAGAGGCATGTGCACTCCCAGGACTAAGTACAGCAGGGAACTGAATACCCAACACATCAAAGCTGGAACTTCAGTTAAGCAAGTACAAGAAGCAAATCATTAGCTTTGCCTCAAGAGCCAAATTCTGTTTTTTAAAAGGATTTACTAGGCAGACCTGTGATCCACATCTTAATCACTGCTTCTTAGAAGGATTGATTATTAAATGCAGACCTGTCATCCATATGGTAATCACTTTCAAAATTTTGCATGCTCTTCAAGGCAAAAGGTCTAATGTCAGGTCTAGATCTAAAATCTCTTGGTAGTTCCCTGTTTTTTGGTTTATACAGGCAAAGACTCCACTGAGAGATGAAGTTAAAAAAGGGAAAAAAGAAAGCAGATGAACACATGCTATGCTCCTTAATTCTTTACTGGGAACTGGTAGAAGCCATGTCAGCAAAAATACTATTTTGCTGGTAGAAGCGAGGCTGTGGACATCCATCCTTGTCCAAGCTGGGCTGTACTGCCTGGAGATATTATTGTACCCAAGCTGCTCATTGTTTGCCTGCCCCTATCCACAGTCTTGCAGGTGAGAACAACCATGCCACCACTTCTGATCCAGCTGGACATCCTGAAACTGGAGCCCTGGGTAGACCAAATCTACTGGCCACACTGGGAGCAAATGGAGAAGGGAAGGGTCCCCCAATTTTCCTACCTGCAGAACGGGGATGGTGAAAGCTCCCAGCAAAGCATAGGAAACAAATAGCTGGGAAAGCAATAGCACACTCAACCTGCAGGACTGGTGTGTAAAAATGTCAAAAGCTTATTTTAGGATGGTGTTCTGATATGGTTGTTCCTGTACAGAGGAAGGTTTTCCTAGTTTAACATATTCCATAGACAGTAGCATGAGAGTATGCGTTCAAAAAGCCTGCATGTAATGAATATGCAAGAGGTTATGCAGACACATTTAACTTTGGCTGTTTTTGCAGTCTCCATGTATTCTGAAGATAGCTTTTATATAGAATGTATATATATAATGTATTTAACATAATCCAACACTTTTTCTATATGAAAGAGCATAAAATATCTTGACTTCCTGTGATGAAAAATTGCAAAAAAATCTCAAAACTAATTTATTTAAATTACTGATATAAAATGGAGGCTTTTTTTTAAAGGCTCTGAACATTTTCAGCAGTACAGACACTTTAATTCACGCTCTGTGCTTAACTAATGGCAGCTGTATTCGCCAAAATTGTACACTTGGTCCTGTCCTCCCACATGCTCTAACAGCTAACCAACAAAAGCTCTCAGGGGTTTAAAAATAATCTTACTGAGCACAGGGCAAAGGAGGCTTTTACACTGATGATATGCTATAGGCCTTTTGTAAATCAGTTTATCAAACCCAAGATAAAGCTGCAAATCTAGAGATAAATTTTTAACTCTGTGCATGTGGTAATTATTAATAAACTGATGGACAGCAGTTGAGTGTTCATTAGGTACTGAGTATTAGTTCTGCAAATGTCTCATTTATGTTGCTTCTAACATTCAGATATCAAAATAAATCATTAAAACAACCACTGGCATTTTTAATTAGTGACAAATCTGGATGATTCTGATGGAGCCTTAATTTTCTGGAGAACTGATATTTCTCATCATGACTGATGCTAATTGACTGGGACCCATGAGAAGTCTAACTGACCTCAGCTTTATTTACACAATTAAGTTTAAGGAGCTGGGTTTGAAAACACGGTGCCTAATTCAAGCACATTTTTTGACAGTGTCATGTCTAGGACAACATACTGCTCAAAAGACAGATGTTTTAAAAAATGTTGTTAACAGTTGGTACAAATGATCATAACAAAGGCAGAGGAAGAAATCACCCCTTTTTCCAGAGGAAGCATTTATGTAGAAATTATATTTATCAGCTGTACTTGCTGTGTAAAGACATGTGTATTGGCACATGCTGCCTTACAGTCATGATACTAAAAACTCAAAGATACTAGCTTGAAATGCAACCAGAGAAAATATGCCAATAGCTAAAAAAATATATATATATAACTGTATCTATTTTGCTGTCTGTATTTTAGGTTTTTCAAAGGCTTCCCCTCCATGTGGATGCATGGCATAGTCTCCAGCTGTGTAGCAGCCCCTTGTCATTGTGTGACCCGCTGTGCCACAAACAGCCAGCAACTGTGTCATAGGCAGACTGTGTTTGCGTGGCTAACCACCTCATGTTTCCTTCATGTTCATAGGGGCGCTGTGACTGTGCAGGGCACACCATTTGGACCATCCATGAAAATGTTAGATCAGGTTGACTAGTCTTTGACTATTGATCTGCATTTAGCTTAAGAAGAGTTCAAGTGTTGTCCCTGCACCACAGCCACATCATATAACTAGAAGCAGGGTTGTAGCACTGCCTAACACTGTTGGATAATCCAAATACTAGAATGGGGTCATCCTTGGGCCAGCTTACAGTTTACAGCTGGACCGTTGTTGTTTTCCTTTTTGTTAACCACTGCATTCAACTCTTGGTCTTTTGGCCAAGGGAAAATTGTGATAGAGAGTTGTTAGGATCAGGATTAGGATCTGTGCTGCCAAACGCAGAGGATGTGAACTTTTTGCTGTGTAACAGCCACTAAGAGAAGCATCAACCCATTGTCACTTTGTGACAACAAAGTATAGTAGGGCAAACAATTTTATCATCAAAGGGCTTTCATACATCAGACGTTCACCCAGAAAGATTCTGAGGGCTGGAAAAGAAGACAAGTCTGGGCAAATCCCAGACATTTGGTAGCCTTGCTTACAGTCATGGGTATCCTGATTTACTCCTTGATTCCAGTGCAGTGCTGTAGCTTGCCATGTGTTATGGGAAACAAAGTCAATCACTCTCTTAGAGATGTCTCTTGGTGCCACACACGTCCTCCCCACTGCAAGCTGCAGCTTTCCACCTGCACCTTGACCCCATATGCTGGAGGTGTAGCTGAGAGGGGAGACACTGCTACATGTGTAACGGCATGACGCAGAACTAACTGCAGAGTTTCAACTCCTTTTGAGCCTTACTGAGTCTGTGATTTTAATCACTGTAAATATGGGGGTCCAATTCCCTTCCCCACCTGTGTTGCTATTCTAGCGCCATGCCAATGAAATGCTGCTGGCTGCTGAAATCAGACCAGCTGCATTTAAAAACAGGAGTAGTCTGTGGTGAATCTAGCATGTGCTTTTTAACTGTAACCAATCACTAGAACTGAGCTGGTAAAAAGGGACATGGGACTAAGCAAGAGAATAGGGAAAAGTAGACAAATTAATGGCAGGAAACTAGGAAAAAAGCAGAAGGAAGGAAAGAGCCTGGGAAAATTGGGGAGGAAGAAAGAGGGTGGAAATAGAAGAGTCATTGCTGGAAGAGAAGAATGCTTGAAAGTGAACTCACACACACTGGCAGCACAATGGAAAAAAAGAGAAATACAGAAAAAGAGGGAAATTAATGATGTATTGCTCCATTTGCACTTCATTTCTGAAGTAGATTTTGGAGTCATTACTGCAATCTTAAACTTTTCCAACTGAATTGGAATCAAGCCCTCACTTCACCCTTCACATCCTATTAGGCAGTTCTTAGATCATAACTTATTTATAGGTGCTCATAATCTCCCATCCTTACTATGGTAGCTTTGCTACAGCTTGACCTTCTTGAGCCTTAAATGTCTTCCCTCTGGCACAGACTAAACTCAGCCACCTCTGCATCCATCTGAAGCTGGCCTCTCTTTTCAGCCTATCGCTCTGAGCTTTCTTTTCCCTTCTAGCACGTTTCTAACAAATTCTGTTCACCTTACGTCCTTTTGCATCATCCCATTGATTGTTTTTGTGAGGCACATGTTCAATGCCTGTCACATCTTACATCACATTGCCCTCTATGCCTTGAATCTCTTCTGAATGCTCTCTTCTTCTATGAAGTCAAGAAAATCCAAACTGATATCATCAAAGTGTGTTTTGTGGAGCAGAAGCTACATTTTAACAGAAGAAAATTTTCCTGCCAAGCCCAGTCACCAAGACGTAGCCTATTGTAAGCTGCATCCTTTCAAGTACTGTTTGTGTATTTTATACACTTTGGGACAAGTTTTGCATTTTTCCTGTGGTTGGAAAATACCTACCACATGGATATGAGAAAACCATTTCAGAAAGTGCTGAAAGTCTTCATGAGTAATGGCGACAATAAACAAGCCTTGACTTGCAGCCTGCCTCGCTAAGCTTTTGCTTTAGGCTATTGGGTTCTCTGAAACTCTCCAAGAAAAGGAAATGGAAAAGTAGCACAAAGGTCATCTGATTTACAACTGAATGAGTTTTGAGACTGAGAAGAGGCAGCTTGACTGCCCACCTCTTATCCACCTCTTGCCCACCTTTGGCGCTTCCACTGCCTTTACCTCTCCCACCAGCACAGAGGGATTTAACTTGTTGCACATTTAATTATTTCATAGCTTGAGGTAAAGGAAAAGCTTTGCTGCCTTCATCTGCATGTGCTGTATAATGCACGGAATTAGCAATAGGTAACACTGATATACCCTCTCTAATGCTGGAGAAAGGACCACTAGTGCAACAATTACTGTTTTTGTAATTAGCAGACACCTGTGTCTTAGTATGTTTGGTGAGCCAAAGCAGTCGTCACCAGAAAAAATTTGCCCCACCAGCCCTACATCTGTTTACAGAGCGGATGGCAGGTTCTGTCCATCACACTCCTCGCCAAGACAGGAGTAAGAAATTGAATTGCAGTCACAGCAGAAGCCCTGCTGTAATTTCATTGTTTCTCATTGCATTCTTAAAATTGTTTTGTTTTTTGCTTTAAAGTTGTTTGGCTTCAGTGATCTAGCAGTCCAAAATATTTAAAGTAAGAATTTTAAATATAATAATAAGATAAGGATTATAACATGTAAAAAAGATTAGCATATTATTTCAGCCTTTAAAACAGGAAAAATATGGGCATTGACAAAATGTCTGTAAGTCATCAAATCAAGTTGGTTTTAATAGAATTAATATTTTTAAGCTCACTAAAATAGTCTTGTAAGCTGGTGCAGTTTGGGATTTTTAGAAAATTGAAAACTTCCAGTTGTCCTTTAGAAAATTGTCTTTGAACATTTTACTGACTAACGATGTCTTGTAAAATTGTTTTGTATGTCTTTATAGTATTCTGACATTAATGGAGTTGCCAGTTAAAAACAGAACCATTAAAATACATGTGAGCAATTAAATGTTTCCTTTGCACCAGGAAAGTCTGAATCCCAGTGAAATTACCTATTGTATCTGAGGAAATGTGATGTTATAAATGAGGCTGTTAAAGCCTGCTAAGATATTCAGCCTGTATTTCTTCTATGTGTAAGAGGAAGCAACTGTGTTTGTGTGTGGAGGGGGGAATGCCATTTAATATTTGCCTACAATCTAGAAGCCTTACTAAGTTTGTATTCAGGCATTACTCGAATTAAACATCCATTGACTTTTGGAGACAGTGAGACTGTTATGTATACAGCCTGAAACTTAAGTACAACAGTGTGGGCTATGTCTTTGGTGGTAATACTAATTGCCTAGTCTTACCTTTCATCTTGGTCACACACTTATTTCTGGTACATCAGCTTTCTAAGCTTGTCACATCAACTGGGACACACTGAGGTGCTCCTACAAAACTTGAAGTCTTGCAGGCCACCTAGTACACACTTTTCCAGCTTTACCTGCATCCCAGCTTTATCTACAGCCCACAGTCACCACAAATCACATTATCTGGTCCTTCACCAGATTGTTAGGCAACTGCATGACCATGCTACCTAGTGCTCCCATGGCTGACAGCAAGTCACATGAGACCTGGGAGTGGAAGGCCATATGATGCCTACTCTCAACTCACCTAGACTTACCTTTTCCCCAGTATCAAAGGGAATTAATGCATGTTATGCCACCTGTTAACCTGCTTCTGCCCACCCTACACAGTCAGCAGCTCTGGAGAGCCATGCCTGGGTGGAACTGCCACTGGGTAATGAGACACCACCAGCTGCTACTAGGACCACTCAACTGCTGACACCTCTACATCAGGAATAACCTCCATTATGTATTAGCATCTTTTTTTTTGTTTGTTTATGACTACAAAGACAGCAGAACTGAATGTATACCATTAGACTCATGAAGAATGTTTTCCCCTCTGCATATAAATGTCAGCACCTGTATTTTTTTTTTTTTTTTTTGCTGTTGCTACACCTTTATTGGCCACCTAACTCATGCAATGAATGGACAAGCAGATATAGGCTCTGACACACTTTGGCACCTTATATTGATGTTATTTGACTTTGGAACACACCTAAGGTATTTTACAGTTCTGCAAGCACTTATAGTTTAAGAAGAATTTGGCCAAAGTCTTCAGTCAAGGATGGACCAGTGTCCCATCTGCTCTTGGAAGTTTTAGAATAGGAAAACCAAAATGCACTAGTGAGACCACTTGTCCTGCCACATCTGCCACAACCCACAGTGTGCACAAAACCCTAAGAGAAGGAAAGTGTCCTCTCCTCTTTCTACTAAGAGCCGACTCCCATATAAAACCAAAGAGCAGGCATTTCCAATTCAGCAAAACAGGGCAACTCTGCCTAATTAGCAGCAAAAGAAAAAACCTGTCTTTTACATCACAGAAAAGACGTTATCTGTCCCTCTTAGGAGAATAGCCCTATCCACAGGGATGTGTGCTTTTTAACTGTTCTTTATGATGTACCTGTACCCGAAAGGCAAAAATCTCATTATCCTTCTCTCTCCTTCTTAGCCTGGAAAACTTTTAAAATGTTCCCTCTGGACATCAGGTCAGTGATTTCCGGAACATATGCTTAGTGTGGCCTGTTACTCTTTCAGATCTTAAAAAGGCCCAGATGCTCTGTTCCTCCCCATCCTCTGGGTCTGAGTGCTCTCCCTGACAGAGGCTGCTGCATGGGCATGGTGCCTGGGGGCTACAGAAGCTGCGAACATGCTGCAATGCATCTTCTCTGACTATGGACAGTTTAACAGGAATGGGCAAAAATCAGGCACAGAAACTTGACACTGATGTTAATATTTTTCACGTCTCTTATTTCATGGCTCTATCCTGCCAGTTTGAGCCAGTACTTGAAGCTGCAAAGAAGTCTCCCAGGAGCAAATGTTTATTCTCCTCTGTCTCCCAATATGCTGGAAAAGATGAGAGAGCTCATGATTAGAATTCAGGCTCCTGCCAGATCACTACTCACACTCCTTTACCAAGGCTGGACTCATTTCTTTGCAGACCTTGTCCCAGGAGAATTGCCTGGAGAATATCTCCAGCCCCAAGTGGCAACACCCGGGCACCTGGCAGAGATAGCTGTCTCCTTGATGGCCCCGTGCTAATGGTACTACCCTGCTGGCTTTCTGTCCTAGATGCTTGACCTACATCTATGTGGATAGAGAATCTGTGGCTTCTTTTAAGTCCTTGGAAGGTAAAATAAGCATCTGAGATTAGTGGAGTGATGGTGGGCTATGGTTATGGTACATCTGCTTAATGCCACATTGACCCACACTGGACCAAAACCAGCCTCCAAGCTGTAGCCTGGAGTGTTATAACTACTGCAGGCTGTTGAGCACAGCTTTCAACTACCAGGGCTTGAAATTTGCTGATTTATGTGGCTGATAGGTGGGGACTAGATTTGCAGTACAGGTCTGAGGAGCTGTGAGTGTGACTAGTAAAGCATATAACCCCTTTACTGTGACGGCTTGACTGCTGGGTGGATGAAGGGAGAACAGCAAAGATGTATAAGTGGAGGAGGCTGGGAGAGGGGGGAGTCTTTTGGAAAGCCTTCCCAGCCCCAGGAACTCAGGTCTGCCCATTGGCTGCCAGGATGCCCTCCATAAACAGGGGTGTGCAAAGCATGTCCCTTCCCTAAAGATGATGTTGTTGTCTTCCCTTCAGCCTTGATCCCCTCCCCAGCAGCATGTGTACCTTCACCAGCACAGTCGCAGAGTAATGCCACAGAGCTGGCTGAGTTGGGCAGCTTAGCTTTGACTTGCCCTGGAGGGGAGGAAAAGTGTCACTGCCATGGCAGCAGAGTGGGCTTGGGAAGAAATAGTCTGTCTCCTGTGTCTTGGAAACTAGTGTAGACAGGATGTGTGATCTGGCTTGTTCATAGCCACTTTGTAAAGGATCCAGCTTGTCATAGCAAGGGTAAATCTGCTAAGCTGCTCCAAACTGACGATTTTTTTCAGGGGAACAAGCATGTTCCTCACTGAAGTTTTGTTTCAAAGGGAAATGGTGTCCTGATCTGTGTGTACCAGGCCTGGGAAAGATTCATGGCAACCAAACCATTGCTTGCAGGAAACTAGTGCTCTTCCTCACCACCTCTGCTGCTGTTACATCAGGCGTGAGAAGGTGAGAGCTGCTCCATCCAGCAGTGCATGTCACAGCATTGGGCACAGTCATGGTGCCTGTGCCTGGTGGCACAGAGCGGGAAGGGGGCAAGATTTCTTGGGGGGTGGTGGATGGGCATACTGGAATCCAGCAATGTGCTGTGACTGTCTGCGGATGCTGTGAAACTATCCTCCTGCCTCCAAATTTTTCTTTGCAGATATATCAACATGTAGGCAGTATGGACAACTGTGGACTAGGACTCCTGTGAGAAATTCAGTCCAACAGCATAAATATGCCTTCTCAGTACATATTGCCACTGTCATTGTTAAGAGAACTAAAGTAATATTTTGGTTTTTTCAGGAGTCAGGTGATAGATATCTGTAGTTAGAAACTTAGCCACAAAGCATCAGGACGTTATCAACAAGACCATATGAGAAAGCACTGCAATTCCTATATATGGGGTTTATGGCCTAAATATTGCAAGTTTTCTCCCTGTCTTGGATGAAGTTTTGTGAGCAGAATCTTTGCTGAAAGGAATTCCAACTTTTTTTCCATCAGTGACACATGGTGCCAGTGCATATGTTCCTGTCTGAATTGTGAAACAGAGAAAATGGAATGTGAGACAGCTGTGACGAGGTTAATAGTAAATTAGCATTTTCCTATTGGAGTGTGAAGAGGGAGGTGAGAAGCATTGTTAATTCTCAATTCCCTAAAAAGTCTTAAGAAAACTAGTCAGTTATCTTGCAACTTAACATTTTGCAATGCTGCTTAACATTCAGCTGCGGTAAGTGAAAGCCAGCACTGGCTACTGTGCTGTACTTATTAAAGCTAACAGAGCATTACAGAAGAAGATTTATGGTTACTAGCAGGGAGGGAGGGAATGTTTCCAACAAGAGGGAAAAGAAAATAATTCACAGTGCAAATGTTACTTTTATTTAGTTTGCATATACTGTCTATTATTTACCTAGTGCCCCGAACTCAAAACATAAGTGTTTCTAAAGAAAAGGAACCCTTTCATTAAAGAAAAGTACTTTCATGTAAACAAATGAACAACACACAGTACAAAAAAACTTTTATATTAATGACCGGTTGTCTCAAGACTGAAGACACATCCCTAGATTTAAACACTTAAGAATATAAACTCCCCTAAGTTACAGGGAGTAATTTCACTGCAGTTGGTGAAGTTGCTTAGTGTTCACAACTATATGAGGGAGATCTTTTGTTCCTATTAAACCCTCATGCATTCAGGTGATACTGTACTCTTTTGACTGTGGCACGATAGTCTGCTTATTCTCGGATTAAAGCACAAGGAAACACAGGCTTATTGAACTATAATATTTCTTCAGTGATGCATTCTGAGATAGGGCATTATCAAAAAGGCATATTTACATGTATGTACATAGCATCTCCTAAGTTCCCCAGGCTAATTGTGTATTGGGGTGTTACAGAAGACAAGTGCTATGCTTTTGTTTAATGACAGTAGGTATGGAGAGACAATCTGGGTGGTTTGTGAGCTCGAGGAAGCAAGCTAATAATAAGTCCAGCCACTGCTTAGCTGGAACCTCTCCTGATTCTTCACCCTTCTGTGCCAACTCAGGCCTTTGAATTCCTCCCCTTTAAAAACAGTCAGAACCAGTATATGCCTGCCGCTCAGATGATAAATAAACCTTGGTAAGAGGTAAGCATTCCTCTTACGCCTCCACCCATTTATTTGCCATCAATTTCCCATTTGTTAGGGGTGATTTTCCCACATCATCTGTATTTGGACATCGCTTTGAAACCTGAACAGGCATGAAAGAAATCTGCTGTAGGAAGACAGACTATCTCTAGTGTTTATGCTTTTCACATACTGGCAGTAAGAAAGGAACCTCTGAGAACAGTGGCAGTGAGCACTGGGGATAAGACTGGAGAAGAAATAAGTTTTGTAATGTTCCAGAATAGGCTTGAAAAGATTCTTTTAGTAACCTTTCTACCAAGCTTAAAGCTTTATCTTGTTGCTTTTTGACTCAAATGCTTAGCCAGTATTCAGAGCTGTGCCCAATTATTCTGCTGGTAGGGGAAATTGATTTTTACAATAAGGTCTTTCTTTAGCGAAATTCAGTTTATTTACAAAGAAATCTACACAGCGTCCTGCTTGTGTGGACACACTAAGACCAAATAGCAGCAGGCAGTTCACTTCCTCACACTTTCCAAGCTGTCCTTTCCAGTGAGTTTCACCTTGAGAGCTCAGTCCGCTCCTTCCCCATAGAGCTGCAAACAAGGCTCCTCAGGGTGACGACTCTGCCCTCCCTTCCTTGTTCCCTTTTGCCTTGGATCAACAGGTGCACGTATCTGCTGTCAGTCTGTCTGCTGGTCCAGGTGGTTTAGCCATGCTCTGGGCCTGCCGTCCTACCTTCTGGCCTTTAGCCTCAGGTTCAAGTGCTCCTTTATTTAGCAGGAACAAAGGCCACCCTGCCTGCTCATGGACTCTGCCCAGGTGTTCTGCTCATGACAAACACTGGCTTCTCCCAGCACATCAGCACAAATGCTTCTTCCTAAAATACCGTAACTTCAATATTGGGGATATTTGTTTCTTTTTGTGTATGTTATCTTACGGCTAGCACCTGCAGAGACCATAAGAAAAGTGTGATACTGCCTGTTCCAGCTGATGTGTCTGTTGAATTTAACATATATTTATGTTCACATTACACAATGTAAGCTCTCAAAATGGAAAGGGAGACCCTTTGCACATGTGGATTAAGAAAGGAATATGAACACCAAGTTTGGGAAGAAAAGCCTGTGTCCCAAAGTCAGAGCCACAGTTTTGGTGTGGACCACCACTGCTAACAGCTCTGAATGCCCCAAGATACAAAAAATAGGAGTGGGGGGCTATTTAATTTCATGCAAAAGACTTATAGATCCAGATTTTTAAAAATCACTTAAGAGAAAATACTGCAAAGTTTAAAGCAAGTGTGAATGTGAAGGTTCCTTAGGGAAGGAAAAGACTTCTGCTGATCAGAGCATGGGAAAACTTCAACAGGGAAAATTAAGTAAATGCCTTATTTGGTTATAATATCAATGACTAATACTTACAAACATTGGGTTTTATTATTTTTAAGCTGGTAGCATTTAACCTATTAGTGTTTACAGAAGGAAGTTAAAGAATTTAAGTTAAAATCCTAGCTGTGGTGTCATTTTGATAGTATTTCACTTCCGAGACTGTTGCCATCATGCGTATTTATAACGAATAGAAATTTTTGTAATTGAAAGAGCCATCCAAAGAAAACCAGACTTTTTATTTCACAACTAAAATATAAATATTTAGTAGTAGCCAACAGACTGAGTTATATCTGGGATGCTGTATTTATTTATTTTATTTTAATAACTAAGATTTCTATGTAGCTGCAGCATGAAAAATGTTGACTTTTAAAATACAATGTATGAATGGAGTGGAGGAAACCTCACTAGTTCGTTTACACTGAACATTTTCATGGTGTGACTTTCTCTAGATTTCCCACTGCTAAGGACATTATTGTTGTTTACATAATGCTGAACTTGGTTTTTCCTGCAGGGAATGCATGACGAACAAGCTGAATGTTTTAATAATTGTAACAACTAAATATGATGGTGTTTAATTTTTTTGCATTAGTAATGAGACTTTGTTGATTGTTTAGTCTGAAATTCTTTTATAAATTGTTGTCTGCTACACTGGAAAAAAATGCCTATTTTCTTTGTATTCAGATCAATGAAGAAGAGCATTTGAGGAAGTGCTATGTCAGATCTATTATCAGTACTCTTCAAATTTATAAAATATAAGATGATTGATCCGTTTGGTGCTCTGCAGAGCTAGCCATATAATCTCTAAATACACCAATTAAACTGTACATTTGCTAGAAAGACATCATTTCAGAGTATTTCATTTGATACTTTTAGGGTCTACTGAAATTATGAAATGGGCATTTTTTTATTTCCATCATTTTGTATCGCCTGATTGCTGAAATTCTATCTTCTGTATTCCACCAGTGAGCAGCTACAGCAGAATTTGGTGTTTGGGTTTTCTTTTTTTAAGAATTATGACAGTAGATCAAATGGTAAATTGGTTATCTAACAGATGTTTTACATTTTTTAATTTACCAGTCTTTGATGATGTCTTGTTTTGAACAGTATTTTTCTGATTAAGGCATTGTGTGATCCCTTTATATGCCTGTAGCGGTTAACTCGACTTTTTTAATTTGTCAGTAATTACTCTTAAAGGACTGTTTGCTGAGCAAGCTAAATAAATACAGGTAGTCGTTCCACCTGTGGTAAAACTCAGAGGTCCTATAGTATAATCAGTACAAGCTACTCTTCTGATTTAAAAATGTACAAAGAGGAAGATTCTTACAAGTTAAGCTACTTTGGAGAGGATGAAATATAGGTCAGATAACCCGGCAGATGAAAGACTGGCAACGTAAAGCTATGAAAGGGAAATGTGACTGTGAATTCCCTTCTCCTTGCAGCTGCTCATTGCTAGCACTGTCCAGACCGTACTATAAATGCACGTACAGTCCAGCTGGTGAGGAGAGGTAGATATGAGCTCAGAACTTTTTTTTGGCAGCCTTTGCACATTGGCATCATCATAGAGCTCCTTACAGTGGCCAAATCCAGGTGTTAGCCCCATGGCATATGTGCCTGATTCCAGATATAACTCCTGCATCCACATGCATTGCAGTTTTTGGTAAAGAAGTATGGGACTTACCTGGCAGGATATTTCTATTGCACCTCCAGAGCAAAGTGCACTACCTGGCACACACTCACTTCTGCCCCAGGGGAACAGCTGAGCTACCACATGTGACAGACAGTAGTCATCTTCCTAATCCCCTGCAAGATACTCAAAGACCACAGCAATAAACGCAGTATAAAAATGTATGTTGAATAAGATAACATGAGACATTGTCTGCTCTCACAGGAGCTCATGGGTATTTTGATGTTGACTTAAAATTCATGTAGAATTCCATCCATGCTATTTCAAGCTAAATGGAAAGTTTTATTGAAAATTTATATCACATTTGGAATGTTCTTTTTTAACTGAGGGCTTTCTCTGTGTTTAACTAGGCAAGTTTGGATTTTACTGTTTATCATTGAACTGTCTCACTGGAGAGGGATCTCAAACTCATGTTGCTGTTGACTATGACTCCTAAAGTCCTGAGATTTTATAGCTGTATCTAATAGCTATCGGATCAAATTCTGAACTAAAATATGAAGGTGTCATATGCTTTTGCATCTTCATTCTTTGACTTGTTGATATTAGTCCTCACTAATAGATACATATAGATGTATAGGTGTAGATACATATAGATTTTCTTATTTATTACCTGAATTAAGTTTACTATAGTTGAAGATATGTTTAGCAAATTGCAATTACTAGTATTTCTTTATATGTAACAAAAAAATTAATCAGTCCATCTTTTCATTTCCAATTCCTTAGATATGATTCTGGCTCTCTCTTAGCTTAGAAAATATAATTACAAGTCATTCAGTAATTTTATTAGTGAATACCCTGAAGACTATGGGATGCATATCTTCTAGACCAGCTCATCTTTATATATTTAGTATCTTCATGTATTCCCTTACCTGCCAGATCACCAGATATAGTGACATAATCTTCATTACTTAATTATATTTATTAGTCAAGGGGTTTCTACCCCAGACATATAGCTTCCAAGCAGTCTGTTGAACAGGTTAGCAACAGGTTTAAAAAATAAACCATTTGACACTGGGAATATTATCTGTTAGTCACCTAGGAAGGACAGCAGGAGAATAAATACCCATTTATTATTTGGAGAATGCTATGTAATGAACAAATACAAAGACAGAATGAAGGCTATTTGTGCATCCATTGCTAAAATTTATTCACTTTTGAATGCACTGCAGTTTAAAGTACTTTTTCTCTTAACATATGAATTACGCATGTAATATATGTATAACAAAATGTTTGTATGCTCCTTATGCAGGCTGGGACATTTCTTGGAGGGAGGAAAATAAAGGTGGGGGGTGCAGAGGAGCTTGAAATTCCAACGAAATCTAATTTGCAAGCAATTTGCACTAGCAGCTACAAATTTCACTCGAGATTTCCAGGTGTTTGGCGCAAATCTATACATGGGGAGTATTTCACAAGAAATGAAACTTAATGGTTGCAGTAAAATGAATCAGAGGTCTTATCTTGATGCAGGATGTTTTCATCCCTACCCTCTGTGAATCTTTACTTCATGGATGCCTCTTTTGCTTTTGCACTGTCCTTGTTTTTTTGAAACGAAAGCAGATGAATAGGCTTTCTACTAATGAGTTACACTAAAAGCCTGCTGAATTGCCAGACATACATTTCATGAATGTACTTGTCTGTTATAAAGGCAGTTCTTTAATTCAGTTTACTATACACATTATAGCATACTTGAAATCAGAATCCTTGAGCTACGGGCACTGTGCATTCATGCAATGAGACATCCACCATCAAAATCATCCCAGTTTAAATGGAAAAGGTGGGCAAAGGGGATAACTGTGGCAGAGTCAAAAAGTTATCTCTTGATTTAGTGCCAGTTTGTGCCAGCTCCTGTGGAAGTCTTGTCAGCAGCACTGCAATCGTGTTATTCCTGACCTTCCTTTTCTTCTTTTCTGGCAAAGTCTAAATGTCACAAATTGTCGCAGGATAAACAGATCTTACAGCTAGGCTGGACTATCCTATGCAGAACTGTCTGTACTGAAAGTGAGACTTTAGTCTGGGTCTGTTTAATAGGTAGTTGAAATAGGCAGCTGAAATATATGTGATATATATATGTGATATATTCCACTTTTCCATGCTACTGGTTGGAAGAGCAAGAAATGAGTAACTAGTGAGCAGAGCTTTAGAGTCCACAGAAAAGTTGCAGCAGTACGCAGAGCCTTCTGTGACCCTTCCTTTGTCAAGGACATTTTAATCCTTAGAGCAACAAGCGCCATGTCTGCACCGAGCCTGGCCGGGAGAAGCCAGCATGTTTGCTGCAAACAGCAGCCGAGTTGGTGGTTGTCTTGGTAGGTTTCTTGATGTCCCAGGTTGTTCGAATGAAGTTTTATAGTTCTGCCCCTATTTTCAGCAGGTTTTATCTCCTCCTACAGGAAGAAATCGCCAGATCAAGAAAGGGATTTGTTCCCGCGCTTTATGTCCACATTCAGGCTAGGAAGTTGAAGTCTTCCAAGGAAGCAACCAAGTGAGTTTTATCTTCTCCTCAATGTCTACAGCAGCTTCTCTAGGAAGCTTTACCTGTTTAGGGGATTTAGAGATTAACAGCATGGCCAGAGTATATACTGTCTCTGGACAGACAGATGAAGTGTGAGGAAATATTGGCTTCCCCTCAATTTTTATCCTTCCAGCTCTAGATCTGTGATGAATAAGGAGGTGGGGGAGAGGGTGCACAGGGGAGTGAAATGAAGACGGGTGCTGCAGTGTCAGCGAGCTGGGTTTCTGTGACACAGACCAGTCATCAGGGACAGGACTGCAGACAGTGGTGGAAGGTTTATTACTGACAGAGCCTCTGTCTTTACCCTTTTGCCCTGGACAGTCGTGAATAAACAAGTAAAATTTGAACACTGTGAAAAATAACAAAATGCCTTTCTGAATTTTAAGAGCCTCACGTGTTAGTTCAGAAGAAAATGATCCCAGCTGCCAGCATTTCCAGGAGTCCCAGATATCTCCTGCAATGCAATTATGCAGGCTCAGTAGAAAACTATTCTGCACATTTGGAGCTAAAGGACAATATAATAAATGACTGCAGTGAACTACATTGCTATTGCATCAGATTGCATCTGAATCCACTACTAGTGGGTTTTCTGGTGCTGGAAATCTGCCCTTCAGGATCTCATTGTCCTCTTGTTTGTTTGCTTACATCCTCCATGATACTGCAATACCAGTGCAAGTCCAAGGTAGATTAGAAGCAGCTGTTTTGTAGCAAACGAATAAAAGCCTTTGTCTATTAGCCGTTATCACTTTTTTCCAGTGGCAAAGAAAAAAAGGCAGCTGTCTGTTTGCAGACAAGTGAAACTTCATCAAATGGTTGAACTTTTTACAAATGGAAAATTTGGAGCTTGATCCAAGAGTGATTTCAGGAAAACCTGCTATTAGTGGAGCTTCATTTACTTCAGGGAACAATGCTAATTCCTGCAGTTCATGATACAGCCTGTAGCTCTAAAATCTCTGAATACTGCCACGAAAATATTTCAGTGTTATTGTGCTATTGCTCACTTGGAGTGTGTCAAAGACTTCTACAAGCCTGACAGGAATATATTGAAAACATCATTTCAATAAATAAGCAACATAACATAGTAGGACTAAAGCTTGAAAGGGAAAAATGAAGTGCAAAACTGTCTGTCACAGTGGAAAACTAAAATGTAAAACAACCGAGTCTAGTCCTAAAGACATTTTTTAATATATTGGAATGCTTCTCCAAATGATCATGCTAATTCTTACCCACTGATCCCTGCGGCTACAGGGGAACAGGGAATACAAGGCGGTCTCTTCTGCTGTGGATCTCCCACTCTCACTCACAGCAGATGCACCGAAAGATACAAATGGGATTTAGACACCCAAGCCTTAATTTACTCTTCTAGCTCTAATGACTAGATGTAAAATGCACTGTTGGTATGTTCTCTGAAGAACAGGTGACAGAATGTGAATGTCATAATCTTAATCTTCCTTTCACATTCTCTTGTATTTTAATTAAAAGATGGAGAAACGCTAAAAAAAAAGTAGGACAACTTTCTTCAGTACAAGATATCACGCTACCACAAGGTCCAATTAAAATATCGATTTATTAAACTCAAGACATTTTATTTTCATTTATATTGCTGAACATTATTCTTGAATATAGTAATGTACATTTTTAGGAATATGCATTTACTCTGTCTTCTGTGCAGTTTAATATAGGTTTGATTACAAAGAAAGGTAAGTTTGTATATTAGATTTCAAATAAAGTTAGTTTTGTCAGAGTAGACTAGAAGGGTCTATAACATACCTTTGTAAATGGAAACAAACTAAAAAAAATAAACTAACTGCTTTGAGTTCTAATTTACATGTGTATTTTGCACACACTTCACAACTAAAAAGTTCATGTTCGTTTTCGGGACTTGCAGAGCTTTGCAAATCCCTGGCACTCTTAATGTATTACCACATGATTTTTGACTTAGCTTGAATGGGTAAGCATATGGTGGTATTGCCAAGTTTTATGAGTAAAGTCATATGCAAAGTCTTATTGAGAGTCTTATGATTTTTTTATAACCATGTGATTTGGGGCAAGGGAAGGTGACACCTAGAAGGACTCCTAAACTGGAATAGGTAGTATTAGGATTAAGGTACCTATATAAGAGTGGAAGGTGTAACAGCATATGTGAATATAATAGATATATATATACACACATGTGTGTGTATATGTGTGTGTGTCTACTATCATTTTGGACCTTTGACAGAATAACTGTTGTGCTCAGTTTAGGTAGAAAAGTGTAGTACTCCTTGGAATGCTTTTGCTCAAGCCAGTTGCTGTCAGTTACTGTGTCTGTATTTCAGCAGCCTGAGAGAAGTTCTTAGAAGCCATCTCCTCTAACCCTGGCTAACCTGTGAGTTATGTTAAGGTCTTACTACAGTTAGTTAGATGAGCTGACTCACAGTTCTCATAAACCTTTACCTAAGAGATATCATTGCTGTCAGATTTAAGGCTGGAGTTCCACTTGCCAAATCCGGTTCAATCATGCATTAAGAGCCAAATTATGACTTCAAAGGATAGTTTCCAGTGGATGGGAAAATGGAAAGGAAGAGTAACATTGAAGTAATGTAATCCCCCTCTGAACATGGAGCTCCTGTAGGGGTTCCTCCCTTTGAAGCTAGCAGCTATCCTACAGAGCATTCATGTCCACCTCCTCGAGTTTACACCCCATGGTTTTCTTCAAATTGCAACTCATATCTACGAAATGGCATTAGGTATGGCTAAGCCAAACAAAGTCTGTTAAGAATTTAAAAAATGCAATGCCCCAACTGCTATTGTGTAAGAAAACCAAAGCACTTCAGTCTTAGTCCTGGAGAATTGTAGAAATCAGTTTTAGCACATATTAGGGAAGGAGACTGGCTTAAGTTCCTGAATGTGCTGGACTGCAGAGCTCCTCGGGCTGAGATCCTGCCCTCTGACTCAAAGTCCTCCACTTGGAGGTTACGGGTGCACATGACAAACAGATGATTTGGAACCATGGCTAAAGATTAGCTGCACTCAACAAGATAAAAAAATCTATTCGGGCAAAATATTAACATATCACGTTGGTTGCGTTTTCTTCCAGCCCTCTCAATATGCAGAACATGATGATCACTATACAACTAGAGTTCATTCTGCTTCTTTGAACTTTGAGGTGTACTTTAGAAGTAGTTCACTACTTCAGACTTCATGCTGTTTCTGCCTTAATGACCAGTGGGGACATGATGTGCATGTGCAGGCCAGATGAAGGAGATTCTAATTTAACCTAATTAAAAATCAAGAATATTACCAGTGTTGGTATGGAGCTTGAAAAGATAATTGCTTCAAAAGTTGTGTGTAAGAAAAAATCAATTGAATTAAAAAAATGAAAAATTCCACAAAAAAACCTGTAGGCTTTTTAATAGCTCCTTCCACACTAGCTAATTAGCCTCTTAGGTTTTGAAAACTGCTCATGAAATGTTCTGTTAGCATTGAAGGGATTTTTTGGTTTTCTTTGCAGTCATGAAGTCTTTTGTCTTGGCTTTTTCTTTCCTTTGGCATATTAATTTTTTTTTGCCTTTCTTTTCCCCTTGGTCTTTGGGTTTGTCTGCTCTAAAATTAAAATAGTATTAATAGTTTAGTTCTTCATTCTACCCATGAATCCGCTGAACAGTTGTGCTCCTTCTGTGATAGGGTAATTATTCAAAATTATTTGAAAGTTTTATACAAATATCTTCACCCATAAATTCATTGTTTTGACTAGACTTAAATTCAGGCTTTTCTTGTGGGTTTATTTTAATGTTTTACAGAGTAATGTGTATACATGTGTAGAAAGCATATAGATTTTAAAAAGAGATTATAGTGATAGAAGTTTCTTCCAGGTATCGGCTAACAGATCCTGAGAAGCTAAATCCAAAGGTAAGAGAATGGCTGCTAAGAGCAGCTGAAGTCTCATGACTGGAGTGAAGGGCTAGACTTTCTTCTAAGATGTGATGAGACTATGGACTCAAGTTCTCTCCTATCTTCTGATGCTATTCAACAACTTTAGATAACCACTGATGCTTCTCCAGTGCACTGGAAATCCTGTAGTAAAATAATGCTAATATAGTTCTTAAGCCACTTCTGGGGCTGTTATTAAGGATGCGGGCAGAGGAATGAAGGTATCACCATACTTGCTGATCTTTGCCTGCCATCTAGGTCCACATTGCCACAGTAAGAGGTAAGCTGCCTTAGTTAACCGTAAGGAAAGAACAAAAGCAGTTTTACACCGGTGGTGTTGCCATGTTGTAGGTACTTACCCAAGTATTATGTTACACAGTGTAATTGCAGGCTGAATTAGGTCACGCTTTGTCACATGGCTTATTCCAAATTGAAGTTCCTTCTGTTTGATTGTCCTTGCAGCAGCAGCAATGTACTTTAATAGATGAACAAGCTTGGGCAACATTTCCAGAAATGTCTAAAACTACAAAATTAGTCAATAGCAATTCATGCAGCATATGACAAAAGCGCTATTATTGTCAGGGAAACTACAGAGCCTGTGACTACAACTCATGATTTAATCTGAACAGTCAGTTGAACATAAAATAGTTCTAATAATATTTAAAGCATAATATCCAATACATGTAAGAGAGACAGTCCAGATTCGGATGACTAATAAGAAAAACTAACTATTATTACAATAGGGACATGAATTACTTTTAACCGAGGTAACAAATTTTGTAGGCAGTTCTTAAAACTTGCTTGTACACAAATCCCTGTCTCCTGTGAGGGATCCAGTTACTCTGTTTAGATTCTAGGCAATGAGCTTACAAACTGTCTACAAATCTACAGTCACCAGGTGATAAAGTATAAAAAAAAAAGAGCACTGACTTACTCCAAGAGCTCTGCAGTGGTTTGAAGAAACCATTGTGAATCCCAGAAGCAGTTAGTGGACCATGCTGCTTAAACTAATATGCCCTGCAAAATTAGTTTGGGTGCAAGCTACAAGGATGCAGCTACACTGTCACTGGCTCCCGACATACTTCATTTGCAGTTAACCAAGCCATATTTGGACAGTTATCTGCTGCACAACATCCAGTATGTTCTATGTTTGTACAGTCCTTAGCATAATGGACCCTACTCTTGACTGGCCTATAGGCTGCACAGTGATACTAATAATAAATACCAGGGAAATAAATTATCACTTAACACATTTGATATATTTTTTCCACCATGCAACAGCAATACTAATATGTATACCAGTAAAACAAAAGCAGATTCTGATGTGTGCTATGTATTTTTAACACAATGGCCTTGATCCAGACATTTCTGGCACCATCTTCTACTGTCTTCCATCATTTTGCAGTGAAGTTATGTAGGGTACTCTAGATTTGAGGTAGCTGTGGTCTAGTATTAAAAATAATGTTGAAATAAAATCTAGTTTATTAACACTCTTTAGAAAACTCCTGTGCAAACAACTGTTTGATAAAAAAAATTACTGAATAGATGGAAGAAATAATTTTTACCATAGTCTTCATATGCTGTGCTGCAAAACAAATGCAAGTCTGGAAGAGAAATACACTTCCTCTGCTGCCTACTTTTTCATACTTTATATATAATTGTTTTGGAAAAATTAATATCACAAAATAAGAATATTTATAATTCCATTGATGTCCTTTTTATGATAAAGTACTCGAGTTCTGCAAAACACAGGTGAAGAAAAATTCAGATGTGGTAGAGGTCTCACCAGAAATTAAACACTGGTACTGAACATGCCAACATTTCTTATGACCTCACCTGAAGGGAGGATATAGGACAGAAAATAATGAGATTGGTAAAGGAAAATTACTGTTACTTCACTTAGCTGAGATCTAGTCAACATCTTAAATAGTCCCCATTCTTATTGTGTATTAAAATGGTGCCGAGAGTTCCAACCAGGACGTGGCATTAGAGAGACATACTGTAAGGTTGTCTCCTACCATTTCACAGACAGTCAGAGCAGTAATAGAGAGAAAGGAATAAACTGGGGAGGACTTTTACAATGGGTCATAAAACTGCTGTTAAATCTGTGGCTGGCATTTGCTGACAGCATAGTCTGAAGGGACAAAAGAAAAGGAGAACTGATGACGAAAGGGTATGAAGAGAAGAAGACAAGGTGGTGAGAAGGAAGCACGTGTGGCAGACAGTGGAGTGAAGCTGAAGTGACTAAACAAACCAATCGTTAAAAAGAAAACAATGTTAAAAGTAAAACTACAGGGGAAAAAAATCATACGCTGATATCATCAGTGGGTGCCTAATAATTCTTGCTGAAGCTGCTTCAGTAGCTTCATGTGCCAACCTTGAGGT
>WEKW01031813.1:15624-31697 GCA_013389905.1 Sula dactylatra | reverse complement strand
CCTGGTGCCGGGGTCGGGACGAGCCCCTCGGGCCGGGGGACGGCGGGGCGGCCGCCGCCGCCTCACGAGTTCGTCACACGTCGCCCAGGCCTTGAAGCCCTTCCAGGGACCTCCGCGTCGGCTCAGCCCGCTTTCAGTTCACCCCCGAACGGCGCTTCGTTTGGGGTTATAAACCCATCTTCAAACAGAACTGCTAAATACTTGTGTAAATGTGTTAGGGAACGTACTTACGGTGGTTCTTGCAGTACGTAAGTGGCCCAGTACACACGATAGATCAGAACACAGAGACTTGGCAACGAGAGTCGTCGCCTGTTTTCTCACGGAGTTGTGTTTGTTTTACGAGCTCCAGTGTAGGTTGTGTCTGTGGGCCGCCGATGTGGGAAACAGCCTTTGGCACGGAGCTGGGCATGTGCCTTGCGCCGAGGAGGACAGCAACAGGGCCTCTGATTTAGCAGTTTCTTAAGTAGGTGCCTTTGCTTTAAACACATGATGGAGCATAGGAAATATTTCAGGTTTGTCTGTGCAGAAAGCTTTGTCCAGCCCATGCCTGTGGTGCAAAGGTCAGTGCAATCTCTTACGTTTAGATGTACCACAAAAATTTGTAACTTTCATATTTACACGAGTAGAAGTAAGGTAGACTACTTTAAGCAGAACTGCAGTTATGGCAGTACCTGTAACTGAATAGTTAGACTGGTGTCGGTTAATTTTTGAGGAGGCCTACTTGCATGAACTAAGTGAGGCACTGACCGATCTTTTTAAATGCGTGCGAAGACAAGGGAAAGAGTTTTAATATCTACATAGGCTGCTAAAAATTTGATATGTCGAAAGCTAAACTGAAAGCACAACTGGAAAGGAGTTGGTTTATGGTAGAGCAGGAACTGGTAGGGAAAATCTCAAGTCTGTGCACATTAAGCTGTCTTTATGTTTGTATGTTTAACGTACTTGAGAAATTTAACTCCTGTGCGAAAGTTTTTAACAAACTCATTATAATACTTATGACAGAATTGAAGTAAAAAGTAAGAGTTATAATTGTCGTATATGCCATCAGCCTGACTTCAGTGGATAGATTCAGATTCTGATACTATAACTTAGGCAGTATTCTCAGCATTTCTGCTATAAAAATATAAACCACAAACACAATCTTTAGATAGAGAAAAATCAACCAAATAAAATTCTTGCTGAATAACATTTTTCATAGACCTTTAATCAAGCTTTCCAAAGTTCAACCAAGGATGAAGGCTCCATAACTTTCTTTTGCCTTGCTGAGAAACACATCGCCATCCATTATCGCCACTGCTAGGAAGGAGAAGCTGCTTCCGATTTTGATCAGTGTGCTGCCTCATCCTCATGAGGGATTAGTTTCTCCTAAGAGTTTTTGTTGCAAATGTCTGAAGTTCTAACCAGTTTCACTGCTTGAGGGAAAGGAACTTTTTCATCCCCAGGCAAGAGCATCCAAAATGAAAGCAAGCATTTGCTGTGTAGCATAGCCCTATCTCAAGCTGTCATTTTGATTTTTCCTATTTGTTTCTTTTGGGAGAAGGAAGTGGGAGTGGGAGCTATTCCCTATTAAAGCATTTTACCTTCCTGTACAACTGCTTTTAGCTCTTCCAAACTAAACAAATCTAATATCGGCATAAATTTGATCAAGCACTGCTGACAGCAGAGCTCTGGACTGTGACGTTAATCCTGATCAGAGTCTTGTAGGTATCATTATGGTACTGCGTGTTAAGGCTTTGAATACAGTAGGCGGTACTCAAGGTAAGTGTATGCTTGGAAAAGCAGTAGTGCATCACTTTGGTTGCCTTCCATTACGCAGTTGCACAGCTATAATATCTAGAATTTTCCTCTAATTAAAATACTAAATTCACCAAGGTTGGTATGTGGGCATTGAGCTCTCCAGAGAATGTTTCTCTGTTTCCCTGTAGTTAGTGAATTTTTCAAACCTTCCTTCTGATGACTATAATTATAAAAATTTGAGAAGGAGGAATACTGATGAGTGAAATATTGGAATAGCACAGACTAACGAGAATTATAGCTTGGTGAGATGTTGGGCAATGGTGTGTGCTTTTAATATATCTGGCCTTCCTGTTGGCTTGGGAGTTTTATATCCAAGAAATAACTGGTTGTATGTGTGTCTATATAATCCTGGCATGGCTTTTATGGGGACAAATATGAAGACATTTCTGCATATCTGAAAGGCTCTAACAGTTATCGTTACCTGAGTTCAAAACAGAACCATATGTGGTACAAAGTAGTTTCTTTAGGGGGAAAAATGTCATGTGAGGAATTGGCCCTTTTCTTGAGGGCAGTGTTTTTCAAACTAAAGTTGATTGACTGGAAATCAAATTATTCTTATTTGTTTTCTTGTTAAAACACAAGCTTAGATTAGAGAACTGAATTCCTAATGTTACCATTTTGCTTGATTTTTATTTAACCCTTGGCAGGATAATGATTTATATATTACTGGTACTGTGTTGCAGCATTTTCAGGACCAGTTTGGGAGGGTGCTGGTGTTCTAGAGCAGAGGTTGAGTTTCAAAAAAGTCTGTGAGGTGGCACAGTGCAAAAGCTAGGACATGCCTTCCTTTGGAACAGAGTCCGGAAGCGTGGGCACTTGGCTTCTTCAGATTTCTGGAAAGGCACATTTATTATAGTCTTAACTCTACTTGTCACCCCGAATTTATTAATTTGAATTTCTATCCCACTGAACAGAAGACTACGGGGAACTTTTATAGTGTTCTGTACAGTTGGTAGTAGTCAATGCAGTAGTACAGTAGGTAAATTTCCCTTCTGCTGGCTTCAGCAGGTGTAATGGGTATCAAAGAAAAATATGTACAGTAGTAGGACAGTGAGACTAAAACAGTTCAAAGGTAGAAGTGGAGGCAGATAGAGATCACTCTTAATTCTCCTTTTCTTCGGGATGGGTTTGGCTTTAGTGAGTACTTCCTGAAGGACCAATGACTGAGAAACATTAGCAGGTCAGAAAATGATTGTTTCTAAAGATTGTGGTTAAAACAATGTTATATGTTACTACTGAGACTGCAATGCTATTGGTATTTTTCTGGCCCATTATAGAAAGACATATTACACTTATATAAGCTTTAAACCCCTTAGTTTTAGGTTAGAACCATTCCAGTCTTCTGTGGTACAAATGTTGCTTGAGATTACAATGGGACACTATATATATATAAAAAAATTCATTGTTCATTTGGCTTTAAGACAAGGCAGATAAAAATGTCGTAAAAGTTCATTGGTCAGGACCCAAATTTTACTTACTTGTCAGCTTGCTAATGATGGTATGAGGAAGAATAAATAATTCCTCAGGTTCGTTCACCTTGTTTGAAAGAATAGCCTGAATCATGTAAGCAAATAGTCTGCCAGCCAGTTTATTTAATTTTCTAAAGAAGTTGAACTATAAAGTCAGAACAGACTGTCCTAAAGGAATGGCTTGACTTAATAAATTATTATACCTTAAACTCTTGAATGTCACTCTTTACTGATACTTTTGTGATATACTGAACAGATATATTTTGCTAAGCTGTAAATCATATTATTGGCAAAACTACTGCATTTAATTTGTTAGAATGGTTTTGTAGTCCTTGAAGTGAGAATGTCCTAATTTTAATGCCACAGAAACTTATATTGCCTAATAAGTTGATCATATGTCAAGTTGTGCAAGTATGTACGTATTCAGCTGGCTGTTCCGAGCCAGTTAGGCCCGTAGTCAAATTACGTATGAGGTCATGTAGACAATATTTAAAGCAGTGTTCATTCAAGGGGAGAAGAAAAAAAATCCATATCTTGGACAACCTGTAGCAAAAAGTTTGAAAATTTAATCTAAGGTAGTTGGTGTGATTGTTATGTACTAAATGAGAACATCGTCAGCCAGAGGAAGAGCAGAGAGGTACTTGTAACCGGAATCAGAACAGAAGCCACCTGACTCCATTCCTGTCACCAGAGCAAACCGTATAATTAGCATGGCTTTTTTGGCTGTTCCTGTCATTGCTACAAGAGGAAGAGCTCTGCTGGGTTAGTGTTGCCAAGGGCCCTACAGGTGAATCTGACTCCTTTACTTTAGTCACTCCTGTTTTAGTATCAAAGAGATGTAAACTAATGGGTATTATTTTGAACTAAGCCCTAAATATATTGTTTTATATTTGTCCTGGCTAAAACTTGGAATTATGATCAGTCTTTTCGTTCATTAACATATATCAGATTTTTAAACTCAGTATCTTCAAAGTGTTAGGCACATCCCTCCACACATCATTTATCTTTTACCATACGCCTCAGTTTCCAAAGCTGTAGGCATTATTGTCGTACTTGTTAACTATAAATCACTAATTTCCTTACAGTTTTTTGAAGATTCATTAGTATTGTTTGTGCTGTATAATTAGTGTGGTTTTGCTTTCCTAGATGTCTCTGCATTTTCCAGTTTTAGTGTTCCATTTATATGGTCCCAGATAGTTAACAATGATGTGTTAAATACTGGAACAGATGAGATACCTAGCTGGGCATTAATTGAAAGAGTGTGATTTGTCAAGAACCTGGGATTTTTTTGGCTTGTATGTATTTCAGAATTACCAGCTGTAACATTTTCAGTACGGATTATTACTGAGGTGTCAGTTGGTCGGCAAGATTCAGCCTACTTAGTTTACATGGTTGTAAGAAAACACTGGGTACCAATGCATTTGATACTATGGAAGTTGGTTGTAGAACTGAGTTCCTGTGTTTATCCTCTCACTAGAAATAAGTGCTCCCAGTGGTTTATAGCAGGCTGTATGATACCATACTCTGAAGAACTGTGTTGTTCTGACTACCTTTTTTTGTTTTGTTTTCTATGCTTGATTTTTTGCTCCAGTTGTTACTTTACTAATGCTTTATTACATGAAGGTTTACAGTTGCATTGAAATATATAGTATTGATTTTTGTAAGTATCGAAGTTTAAACTACTAAATTTAGCATAATTGAAAGTATTTGCACTGGTCTGTCAAAAGCACGGTTCTAAATTGTGGTTTTGACTTGCTTCTCTGAACAGATGCTTTAAATTTGGATATAATATAACTTTTGCTACATTGTTAACGTGTTGATGATGTCTTTTTAGCCAGGCAAGCATATTTGGTAGCTAGCTACTAGATTTTTCTTCCTGCTGTTCTATTTGACACTCTGAATTTTAGGTTATGAGGGATTGCCTGTTAAACTTTCTCATCTGTTTTGTGAGGAACAACTTTCTGGAACTAGTCAGGAAAAAAAATAGTTTAGAGTATTTTTTCCCCTGGCTTATTTATTACTGGATAAAAAGTTAGTTAGCAAGCAAGACTAAGCTGCTTCTTACTTTCCAAAATTTAAGAAAGCTTACAAGTAGAGCATATTTTGCAGTGTGTGGGGGGAAGTCACACGGAAACATTTGATTTCTGTTGTAAGATAGTCTCTTTCTTCATTTAAGCATCTTGTGACTTGTCAGTACTTTCCCAGATACCTTTAATTGGTTGTGGAATTTTTTGATGTGCAAGAAAGCTGAACTTGCTCACTCATATAGTGAACTATAAACTTTAAGCAAAGCAATGGAAGTGAACTAGTTGCGTTTCTCTGTAAGAGGAAAGTACACTTGAACTATATATTAGGATGTGAACTGCATGTTTTTGTCTGTCTGATGTGTGCCTGTAATTCATGGCTACCCTTCCCTTAACCTCTGAGATGCGTCCTCTGCGAAGTGGAAGCCCCCTGGGACTTACTCTGGGTAACCAGAGCAGACTTTTTAAGTCAGCTGCAGCCAGAAAACAGTAGAGTGATCCTCAAATAAGCAGTGTGAGCACACTTTGGCATGTGGTGGAAGTCTAAAATGAAGTTGCTTGTGTTTAAAAGTTAGGGGGGAAAAATTACTCTGCTAGAGGCTGCTGTAACTTGGTTTTATTACTCCAACTTTGTATGAACCTCTTGGGAGACATAGACAGGTCCCTCTGAAAGTGCATATTGTGAGAATAGCACTTTCATGAGGGGGGAAGATTGATTTTCCTCTAATTTATTCAGTGTTACTAGTAATAAGTTTGTTCTAGTCAATGATGTCTCTTAAAAATTTAGTGATCTTACTCATTTAAGGAACCGCTCCTTTAGAAAGAACTCTTTAGTAACTGAAGGTGAGCACTTCAGAACAGAAAATGGAGGTCCTGTTGATGTGTCTTGTAGGGAAAGCGTGCACTTTCAACACATTCATGTGCTCTGGCTTCTAGATTTTAGCTGTCTATGAATTTTCATAAGACTTTGGTTAGTGCCTTTTTTCTATGCTTTACAAAGTGTATTAGAATCCAGTGAATTAGTATACCCTGATAGGGTGTTTTCCTTCTGTGAAGTTGTATTTTGAGTATCTCAAGTAAAAGAAAGTAAAAGCTTCAGTTAGGGATATTGTAGTAACTGGGACTGAGACAGATAATGAATAGGTCACATGCAGTAAACAAATCCATATATATGTGTTCCTCTTACTGAGTAGTTTTAAGTGGAGGCTTTAACCCTCCCCTGCTTTTTTCCTGCACATAGAGCTAAACAGAGTCCTTTCCAAAGAAAGAATGATTCTAGAGACCTAATTAACATGCTGTTTTATTCATAATATTCTGGTATTTACTTCAGTCTGCTCTTCATACTACTAAGCAATTACATTTTTCCATTTGCTGTCTCCTAAAGAAGTGCTCAGAGAGTGCACGGGGATTTAACTCAAAATGTGTGTCTAAACTGTATGAAAATATGTGTAGCTGGACTTGGGAGAGTATGTATCTCTTTCTGTTTTTCCAGAGTTGATAATTTTTTAAAAGTATGGAGACAGAACACTTCTCCTTTCCAAGATGTAAGCATCAGCTTAAATATTCTCAAAGAGGTGCCTGTTGGTGTCTGTCAGAAAAATGAATGATAAAATCATCAGTCACATGTCTCTTGATCACAGCGACATGCAGCTGCAAGTACTGTCTGGAATGGATTTTGGTAGTTGTGTAGTTACTAGAAATGGCTTCCCTCGTCAGAACACCTTCTTCCATTGTTCATGTTTCCTATTCAAAGGTGCTGAAAGAGCAACCAGTTTCATGGCTAAAGTTCAGCTAGCGTCTGTGGTTAGAGATATTCATGAAGACTGGAGAGCTGGGATGGCAAGGGAGGGAAAGATTGGGGTGTCTTGGGAAGGCACATTACCGGCTAAAGGTGGCAGAACTGTTCTTCAGTGTGGAAGAGGAAGCCAAGCTGTCTGTGAGAACAGCTGTTGTTTAAGAGGCTGTACAAGTGGAAGGGAGGAAGGGAACCAGCCCTCTTATTTTAAGGGACATTATGGTGGCTGAGTGAGCATCTGGTCAGTCGAAGAGGTTACTCTTAAGAGTTATCAGCAAGCAAGAAAAGGGGTTTGAGTGCAGGAGGAGCTCAGGAATCACATGAGGTCTTGCTCTCAGGCCCTCCACGTATTCTCAGGCAGGGGGATACTACGGAATCATTACATTCTTCCATTTTACAATGAACACAGATTTTTGAGCATTTTGTAACTCAGCGTATGGTTTTTGTCAATGTTCTGAAACATCCTTTTTTGTGACTCTGCTGTGTGTTCCTCTTTCTGGCTGATGCTGGCATTTGGCAATTTTGTGCTCTTCAGCAGCTTTACTGCTGGATATGCCTGGGAGCTGTATGTTTCTAGAGTCCAGCTACTACTGACCTCCCTCTTGCTGCTGATCCAGCTAGTGCTGTTTCCAGTAGCTGCTGCCTAGGTGTTGTCTAGTTTGTCTCACTCCAATCCCTGATTTCAAGTTATCTGTTGTGTCTGTCATCTGTGCACACTGTAACAAAGCTTCAGTGGTATCTCAGTTGTAATGTAAATGGCAATCCAGTATACCAAGGCTAAGTGATAATGCTCTTGTTAAGTCCACAATACCAGCTTTCTGTTTTTCTTCATCCATTGTGCTGGTGGACAGCTGGCTGAATATAAGCCAGCAGTGTGCCCAGGTGGCCAAGAAGGCCAACAGCATCCTGGCTAATATCAGGAATAGGGTGGCCAGCAGGAGTAGGGCAGTGATTGTGCCTCTGTACTCGGCACTGGTGAGGCTGCATCTCAAATACTGTGTTCGGTTTTGGGCCCGTCAGTACAAGAAGGACACTGAGGTGCTGGAGTGTGTCCAGAGAAGGGCAACGAAGCTGGGGAAGGGTCTGGAGAGCAGGTCTTATGAGGAGAGGTTGAGGGAACTGGGGTTGTTTAGTCTGGGGAAGAGGAGGCTGAGGGGAGACCTTCTTGCTCTCTACAACTACCTGAAAGGAGGTTGTAGCGAGGTGGGTGTGGGTCCCTTCTCTCAAGTTACTACTGATAGGATGCGAGGAAATGGCCTCAAGCTGCACCATGGGAGGTTTAGATTGGGTATTAGGAAAAGTTTCTTCACTGAAAGAGTGGTCAGGCACTAGAACAGGCTGCCCAGAGAGGTGGTGCCATCCCTGGAGGAGTTGAAAAAACGTGTGGATGTGGGGCACTTCAGGGCATGGTTTAGGAGGCATGGTAGTACTGGATTGACGGTTGGACTTGATGATGCTAGAGGTCTTTTCCAACCTTAATGATTCTATGATTCTGTGAAATCTGGGGCAGTACTGCCTGTACAGCCCTTTTGCCTTTACACTGTAGATGAAGAAGGCTTGGCAAAAGGACTCTACCTTTATCCTCTTGCCTTAGGAGCTCAGTCTGCTTTCCCCACTATTTGTTGGAACCACACAGCTTGTATGTGGTGCCTTTGGGGCCCACAAGGAGTTTTGCTGGAATAAGAGATCCTGTGTTCTAAATGTGGAGATTAGGAGAAGCAGCAGAGCTGCAAACTGTCGTTTGCAATGACATCTCCTGGGATGACTCCCTTGCAAGTCAGATCTGCCTAGAGTGAAAAGTTAAGGTCATGGCTGGGGAGTCGAGAGACCCCGCCTCTGCACTCCTAACTAACAGAAAGTTCTAGTAGTACTCGATAGTGACTTTTTGGAATGAGTATCATGAAATATTCATCTGTAGATCTGTGTCAAAATGTTAATTAAAAGCATGGAGGCCAGGAAGATGTATGTGGGAATCAAGTGAGTAAGTCTATGTTTGAGTCGCTTTCACCAGTTTTCTGGAACTGTCCCTAGTTTGTGGCTTTACGAAGGAGGTGGATCTGAACTCTAGATAGCTGTTTAGAGTGTTGGACATGAAGGAATTCACCACTGATTGCAGTAGCATTCAGAAATGATTAATGACCAAAATAAAGCTGAATTTAAATTTTAAATTTTTAATCTGAGACCCTGCTGTCCTGCTGACCATACTGCACATTTGGGAACCAAAAAAGTGGTCCAAGTGCCTAATTTGAAATAAGCATACAGTTTCTCAGGCATGTGTGTGTTACACAATTCGGTGTGATCAGTAAAATGATCCCATCAAAGAGTAAGTTTTTCAAGGGAGAGGAGTTACTCTGGTGGGAGGGACGTCTGAACTAGCCTTAAACTTGTGAGTTGTTGAAAATAGTTTATAAATTATTGCTATGAACATAAGGATCTTGGCATCAGATTCTTACTAAGCAACTCCTTCATGCCTGTACTGAAATACTGTGTACTTTGATGTATCTTTGAAGTGTCTGAAGATATTTTAATTTATTTAGACATGTAATCAGAGTTTGTTTTGCAGTTTATGGGGTTCCATTGTTCTGGGTCTACTTTTCTCCCTGTATATGGAAGTCTGCTATTAAACTGGAAGGACATATTCTTTAAATAAGTGATATATTTCATTATATAAAAGCAGATAAATAGAAATTTGAACATGTAGGCATTATGTCTGACATTGATCTTGTACTTGTCACCATGCTATGTCACATTTTTTGCTATTTTAAAATTTAGTGCCTTCCTTTAAAAAGGGTGTAGGAGCAAGTGCTGAATTTTGTTAGCAGGTTGGCTTTTAATAGAGTGGAATGTCTGCCTGTGTATGTAATTTCTTACCCTTTATTTTACAGCTGAATTAGTGCCTTGAAGCCTAATTTACCCATTTTCCTCTTCAAGTTGCATTCCTTAAAAAGGAAACCCATATCTATTTGAGCCTTAAAACCTTTCTGTAGTAGTATAGAGTGAAGCGTCACCTGTTGTAGCATGGTCATGATTATTTAAAAAAAAAATTTATCCAAGTACTGTATTGTTCAGTTAAACTTCTCAAGAGATAGGATTTGCGTATTTGTGTAGGGCAGGCTAAGAACTTCTGTCTTTAATCCACAGCTTTGTTTCCTAAGCCAAGACTAACTTGCTCTATGCTTAAGGTTGTCTCCTGTTAGTTTTGCTGACCATTGCCTTAGCCGTTCCTTAGTGAAGTTAGTCATTGACTTCATCCATCATTCTGTGTCAGCGGAAGCTGGCAAAATCAAGGTAGATCTTTGGTTTTCCCATGGGTGTATGATTTGGTGTAAGTACTACTAAGTCCTGTGGTTGCTTTGAATATGTATATACATATTTGGAAGGGGGAGGGTGTGGAATTTTAATCCACGCTCAGCCTTCACTTTGCTGTGCTGCTTTGATCAGTTTAAATTTTACTGCTGGCATCAGTAAAATCAAAGTCAAATCAAGAATAACTGTTTTTAAAAATGTAGTAAAATTATTACCTGCACTTTGATAATTATCAACAATGAGATTAACTTTATACCTTAGGAATTTTCAGTGGCATGTTTATTAATTCAAAATTATCTTTATAAAACGCTACATTTGAAAGTTTTACCTGCCCAGGTTTATTGTCGGCCATTTATCTTGGTTGTGGGTGGTCCACATTAGAAACCTGTACAGTTTGTTTTGCTTTGAGGGGACAAAGGCCAACAGAGGAGTGCCGTCTGTACCATCACTTTTAGCTGCAGCAAACCTAATAGTTACCTTCTGGGAACTGAACTGGTTAAAATACTTCGAGTGAATACACTCATCTTTTGAGAAATCACATGGTCTTGGTGCCCCAACACTGGTAATGGCTGAATCCATGTAAAAGTTGTCTTGTAATGTCAATGCCAAGCCTCTGAGTAGATATTTCTGTTGAAGGAAAATCAAGTAAATAGTCAAGTGGATAACAATCAGTGGTGAAATATAAACAGTGTAAGAATTTGCAAGTATTCTGTCTTCATAGTATCTATTTTATCACAAATAAGCCTTGTTCTTTGGTTTTGCAATCTGTATCAACTTGAAAGTACTTCCTAATTTTAGAAAGTAGTGAATGTATATGCTATTGATAAAAGATAAGGAATGGAAAACTCGGATACCATGAAATATTCCAGACTTCTTTTATACTTCTTTCCCAGAACTGTACCTCTTGTAGTGATATCCTCTTCCTTTTTTGAATAGCAAACACACAGTGAAATCAATGCCCTTAAACTGTGGCCTATTATTATTCATTAGGCAGAGTTGCCCGTAAGGAATTGTAAGGGATGTAATCTGCTTTCATCAATGCACAAGTGTAACAATGCTTTCCATGCAAATTGAAAAGAAGCTACATCCAAAAGAATACAACTGCCTGTCAAGTTTGGTAAATGGTACTAATATAAAAATACTGGTATCTCTTTCACATAGCTATTTTTCCAAAGTGTTCTTCATACCTTTCTTCAAAAAATCATTTTGTTTCATTCATACACTGGTTGAATCTGAGTGCTCTTTCTTTCCCTAGTTGGCTGTTATTTTATATGCGGCATCTCTTTGTAGAAGAACACTTGTGTATCAAGCGGTGACTTGCTGGTACTGATCTTTCTTCTTAAAAATAGGCTTATACCAAAACAATACTATAAACCTAACTCGCATCTAAATTTACTGTGCTTACTGATGTGACATGCTTGAAAACAAACGTTCAGTGAATATTTTTCTTTTTAAACTATTATTTGTATAGTTTTGTAAAAGCTTTTTATTATCTGAGGTTTGAGTATTAAGGTAGACTAATAACCCCTCACACTGACAGTATTCCTGTAAAATACTGTTTGCAGGGTAGAAGCTGAAGCACAGAAAATAAATAGCTGTTCCATGGTTGTGCATTAATAGAGTTTGTTACTCCATTTTTCTGGTCCTATGCTGATTTTGTGTATGTGTGAAGTGGGGAGTATTGGTTTGCCTTAAATTAAGGCAGAGTCAGTGTGGAAAAAAGTAGACATTAAAGGGATGAGAGGCAACAGGAATGTGACTTACTGATCTGAACTGCTCTTCAGAGAAGCCTCAATTCTCGGTATAGGCAAACTAGTCTGTCCCTGTAGGGGGAAGATAAAGGTCCTAAAGCATTTAAATGCAAACAGCACCATTTTGGGAAAGATGCGGTTGTTGAGTTTCCGTTGTGGAACTGGAAATAGGCTACTTTGAGAGCAGTGTGTCTGTTCTACTTTATTTAAAGCTCCAACTCTATCCTTGTCTGTTTTTACAAATGTGACTACCAGCTAACGTGTCTCAGCCCCAAAATGCCAAACCTCTTCTGCTCATAAGAAACACAGTGCGTTGTATATTTTGGCTATCATTTCTTAAGCGAATGGATGCAGACTGCTTTAAAAGGTTTGGGGATGATCTGCTGCTGCCACTTAGAGATCTCCTTCAGACCAGCTAGCTTTTATCGGAAGCAGACAGGTAGAACATTTTTTTCCTCAGGGATTATTGTATTCTATGTGAAATCTCTTACTTTAACAAGAAGTTTCACAATGAAGCCTTTGTGTTGGAACACAAATAGAAACATATAATTTTCTCATGAAATTCCTATTAACTGGATTTTTGGGACTGTTACTATTCTGCCAAATGTGGTAAAAATAATCCAAAGTATTTGGAAGTTGTGGGGAATGTACAGATGTGCACAACTACTTTTATGCTGTGATATGTGATCCACGGCAAACTAGGCTCAAGTTGATGTTCAGATCACCAGATAACAGTGAATATGCGCAAACTAAACAGTTGAAGTGGCTGTTGGAGTATCAGGTTGTGAACTGGGTGGACAGAGGGGTGGCCAGTAACTATGTAACTTGACCTTCAGTCATCTGGTGTTTATCTGAATGATTCTTGGCTGGGGTTTCCTCAGAGGAAGTCTTGAAACACGTTTTGGTATAGTATCACATAAATTTAATAAGATTTTTTTAGGAAACTGGAGTGCAGGAAAAAAAGTTGTTAAAGCCTTTCTCAGGAAGGAAGTTAATGACTCATGTAAACATGTATACTGAGAATGTTTCTTGGTCAAGAAAGGAATAGATGAGAAGAAGAGATGAAAGAGCTTGTGTGAAGGCAAAAGTGGGGATAAGGTGTACTAGGTGCAGGGAGAGCATACTGGAAGGTAATTATAAATATGCATGTCAGGGTGAATGGAGATAAGGATTTTGGAAATACCTGTTAGATCACATTCTCTTCTCCAAGGTGTTCATTCCTCTCATTATGTTTAAGCCTCTCTTCCTGTATCTGCTTTTGTCACTGGAACTCTGTTCTAGAGAGAGCATCTGTGTGTGTGTACACACGCTCACTCGTGGCTACCTGCTATTCCCTCCACCGGGGAGCTGGTGGTTTGGTAAGGTTTTTCAGCGTACTTGCAGTGTGAGCCACTCTGTGTTTTCTTGGTGAACATACCAGGCCCTGGAGGGGCTGGGAGTGCATCTGTGTGTGAACCACCTTTCCTAGTTCTGCCGGTGGGACTGGCCTGTGGGTAAGCCTGAGGGACCGGGGTACTGGAAATAGGCAGCCTCACGCCAGCTATATTGAAACTGAGAGGGATGGTACAGTCCCAAGTATGGCCATGTTTTGGTGAAAGAAGGTAGCTTATTTCTTTGTCATTCATCTCTATAGGGCATTTTTATTAAGATGGTAACAAGAGGTGGAAGCGGATGGGCCAATTCACACCTCTGTAAACGTGCCTTCAACTGTATAACTCTTTGGAAACCTGTTTGCTCTTTCAAATTGTTGTGAACTTACATCTGAAACATGAAGGTTCAGAGTGCAGTGAGACACCAAATTTGGGGTTATTTGACCCTGAGGTAAACAGATAAAGCATGTATTATGAATTTTATAGACATTTCCAATTTCTTGCAAAGTGCTCCGATTTAAATTACGATTCTGCTGCATGGGGGTACGTGTATGTGGTGGACAGAGGGTCAGGGTGGGGGTGTCTGTGCATGTTTGAGAAGGAAAGCAGGATGTAGTTCAAATGTCATGTTACGAAAGAGTGGGATAAAGCTGAAGGATGTGGGACTTCTCCTGCATACTTACAGCTACTCTAATGTAATAAAACTTGGGATTTTGTGACCTGTACAATGTGAGACTTTTTCTTACTGGCTCTGTTGTGAGCAGGCACAGAGAGTACACTTAGGATCATACAAATGGCCTTTATATTCTATGTTATGGCATCTACAAGTCGTTGTGATCTTTTAATTTCTGTAACAAATACCTGCCCCTCCACACACACACACACACTTGGAAAAAGCCAAAACCAGAATCCATATAGTAAATTAGCTGTGTGTCTCCTTTAACACATTTAAAGTTTTCTAGTGGTAATTTGTGTGTGTCAGGGATGTAGTTTGACAGGAGGGAAATCATATGCTTAAGCGTTTGTTCTGCCCTCTTTAACTAATGTTATGTACGCTATGGCTGGTTGTAAGTGTGCTGTACTCTGCTGAACTGCAGCTACCTAAACTGGCTGCCAGGTCAAACATTTATTCAACTCTACAGATTTCTTTGCTTCATTTTGCAGTTGTGGAGTCGTAGTACCATCCAACACTCTTGTTTCTAGTTCCTGGTAGTAGAAGATTGTGTTTCTTTTCTAACTACTGGCAATCCTCATGGCAAGAGTTTCCAGTACCCTGCAGTACTATGCAGGGTAAAAAGAAGTATTTTGGCTGTCAGATGTGCACTTCTTGTCATCACATATAAAGGTGGTCTCACCTGTCTTTATATTGCAATTACTGTTTTACAACTGTTTTCACATAAGCTCTCTTGTCTCTGTACCTACCTCCAGCACAATTAATGTAATTCAGGCTTGCCCAAATACTTCCTGAAATTTCCACTTCCTCCACACCTTTGGTGTTCGGAATTTTGAACTTTGTTCTGAGTTATTTGGGAGAGAGAGGGAAGGTGAGGCACCGTGAGGAGCGTTAGCACAGGATAGCTATAAGTCAAAGTTCTGTTTCATTTGGTTTTACTATCCTGTTGGTCTGCAGTCATTCTTTACTACTGATAGCTTTATCACATATTAACATTACTCAAGTTTATCCATTCTTTCATTTGTGCTTCCCACCACCTGGGTAGATCTGTCCATGGGAAACACAAAGCCATTATAATTGCTTTCTTCAAACCCTCTTGGCTCTGCTGTGGTTCCTATAAAGCACTGCCATCTGATTATGTTTTGGTACCTGGTGGGCTAGGATTTCCATTTGTTTTGTGTATTGTGCTTTTTTAGTTGTCCTTTCCTTTACCTGAAAAAAATGTAACATACAGTTTTCACAAAGCAATGAGCTCTGTGGAGCAAGTTGTTTTTCTTGTTTGTACAGTTCCTGACACAATAAAGCTATAATCGTGATAAATGCTTAGTTGTGCTGTTAGAAAAAATGCACTAGTATGTTACTCTGTTTTACAGATTTCATGAGCCAAGTAAAGACTAAACTTTTTGCAAATTTGTATTTATGACACTGCATAGTGTCTGAAGCATAAGGTGTTAAACTCTTTCACAGGTGTACTCATGCTAATGTGTGAGGTACAGCATCAGCATCATTCTTGCAGGATAAGACGCACAGGATTAATAGCAGATAACATGGAAGGGGGGAAAAAAAGAAAATATCTGCTTTCCCAAGAGAGGGAAAGAAATACTAGTTTGGCTCTTAGAGATTTACACTTGTTTCTCTATTTTTTTTAATTATATAAACACATCTAGACTACCTCTAGACTTTTTAAAATATCGATGGGGCTTCCTGAAGTTTCCTATTTTAGAATCAAGGACTTGAATCAATGCAGTAGCTGTTGCAGAGTTTTCCTGAAGTGTACACAGGTCTTGCATAAAACACTGGAGAGAAAGTAAATTTTACTGGATTATAAATTTTACTGGATATTTCTCTTATTTGTTTGCTTTGATGAAATTAATTTTTTTGAACAAAA
>WEKW01031812.1:10747-28957 GCA_013389905.1 Sula dactylatra | reverse complement strand
TGGGCGGAACCAGCTGGGGGGGGAGTAATTTGGGGGGAGGGGGCTGATGGGACAAGGGGAGGGGCAGTTGTCACCCATGGGGGGGGCAGTTGTCACCCACGAGTGGGGGTGTCACCAGGCCCCAGCGCCTCCCTCGCCGCAAACAGGGTGCTGGCGCGGTGCCGCGACGCGACGCTCGACTGCGTCCCTGTGCGTGTGTCCCCACGCCGGTGGGGTGGCCGCGATGGCAGGGGGGCGACATGTGCCAACCTCCGCGTGACGTCCCCGATCCAGCGCCCGCTGATGCCACCATCACCTCCCTGGGGTGTCCTTGGGAAGGACGCTGGTGACGGTGACGGGGGACACACGGACACACACGGGTGACACAAGACGCACCGGGGCTGGGCCCGGCGGTGGCACCGCCGCTCGCTCGGGGACCCTTGGCGGGGTGATATCGGTGACGGGTGACAGCGGCCGGTGGCCTCGGCTGTGACCAAGGGTGTCGCAACGGACGGTTCCTGCTAGTACTTCCTCTCCCCGTTGGGGAGGGGACACTAAAGTCCCCAAAGGGGGGGACACTGAAGTTCCCTCCCGGCCGCCCGACGTTACTGAGCACCTTGGGGACACCCTGGGGACACCCCGGCTCCCTCCCAGGTCCCCACCACACCCCATCACGCAGCAAATCGAGGCTAAGCTCAACCCCCGGTCGAGTTTTACCCCCTGCGGGGACGTCACCCTGTTGTCAGCGGTCCCTCGGTGGCCATCGCGGGTCCCCGTGTCACAAACCTCTCGGTTTTGTTACCGTTTTTCCCCGTTTTCGCAGGTTTTTGCATGGGCAGAGCCCCGCCGCGGCCATGGGGCAGAGCGAGTCGGAGCCGCAGGAGGAGGCGGAGGTGGGAAACGTCACCAGAGCTGGGCAGGGGTGACAGTCACCCCCGCGTGCGTCCCCCCACCCTGGGGGGGGCTCACCGGGGGCTCAGCTGTCCCCTTGTCCCCGCAGGATGCGTCCCTGACGGCCGTGCTGCCCAAGCTCTTTGCCGAGGAGCAGCTCCCCACCGGCGCGGTGAGCATCCCCAGGGGCCACCTGAGGGGACACAAGTGTGTCCCCATGTCCCCAGGGGACAGCGTCCCGGTCCCCGATGCTGTTGAGCACCCCTAAGGGACATTAATTTGTCCCCATGCCCCAGGGGACATGTCCTGGTCCCCGATGCTGTTGAGCACCCCTAGGTGACACAAACTTGTCCCCATGTCCCCAGGGGACAGCGTCCCGGTCCCCGATGCTGTTGAGCACCCCTAAGGGACATTAATTTGTCCCCATGCCCCAGGGGACAGCGTCCCGGTCCCTGATGCTGTTGAGCACCCCGAGGTGACACAAACTTGTCCCTATGCCCCAGGGGACACGTCCCGGTCCCCGATGCTGTTGAGCACCCCTAGGGGACACGAACTTGTCCCCATGCCCCAGGGGACAGCGTCCCGGTCCCTGATGCTGTTGAGCACCCCGAGGTGACACAAACTTGTCCCTATGCCCCAGGGGACACGTCCCGGTCCCCAATGCTGTTGAGCACCCCTAGGGGACACGAACTTGTCCCCATGCCCCAGGGGACATGTCCCGGTCCCCGATGCTGTTGAGCACCCCTAGGGGACATTAATTTGTCCCCATGTCCCCAGGGGACACGTCCCGGTCCCCGATGCTGTTGAGCACCCCTAGGGGACATGAACTTGTCCCCATGCCTCTGGGGACATGAACTTGTCCCCATGTCCCCAGGGGACAGTGTCCTGATCCCTGATGCTGTTGAGCCCCTCATCCCCCCGTGTCACCAAGGTGGCAGCGCCATCGGTCACCCCCTGTGCTCATCCCTGTCCCCTGGGGGACACCGAGGACTGTGTGGGGACCCCCCTCTCCCTCCGCAGGTGCTGGGGGCGATGCTTGGCCTCGGCCTCTTCACCATCATCATCGCCGCTGCCATCGTGGTCCTGGTCCGCCGTCTGCGCCTTAAGAGTGAGCGACACCGCTGCAGTGGCCTTGGGGACAGGGGGTGACGGGGCTGCGCCCTATTAACTTGTCCCCATTGTGTTCCCCAGAAATACCTACGCAGGGGACACCGAAATATCGCTTCCGAAAACGGGACAAGATGCTCTTCTACGGCCGCAAAATCATGCGCAAGGTGACGCTCGGGGTGGCAGCTGGGGTGACTTCGTGGTGTCACCATCGGGTGACACCCCAGCTTGGTGTCCCCGACCCCAGGTCTCCCAATCCACCTCCTCCCTGGTGGACACCACCATTTCCAACACCTCGCGGCCCCGGATGAAGAAGAAACTCAAGATGCTCAATATCGCCAAAAAGTGAGGTGCCACCAGCACCGCGAGACAAGGCGGGGGGCGGGGGTTTGGTGGCCGTGCCCCGACGTCACCTCGTTGTCCCCAAGGTTCCTGCGCATCCAGAAGGAGCTGCCCACCCTGCAGCTGAAGGAGCCTCCGCCTTCGGTGCTGGAAGCCGACTTGACTGAATTCGACGTGGCTAATTCCCATCTTCCCTCCGAGGTTCTCTACATGCTCAAAAATGTCCGGTGAGGCTCAGGATCTGGCCCCTGGAGGGGGGTGGGGGTCAGGATCAGGCCCAAGGGTCAGGATCAGACCCCAGGAGGGGTCAGGATCCAGCCTTAGGGCTCAGGATCCATCTCTGGGGGGATCAGGATCTGGCCCCAGGGCTCAGGATCCAGCCCCAGAATCAGCCCTGGTCGGGGGGGACAGGATTTGGCCCCAGCGTAAGGATCCATCCCTGGGGGACAGGATCAGGCCTCGAGGGAGTCAGGATTTAACCTCTGGGGGGCTCAGGATCTAGCCCTGGGGTCGGGATCTGGCCCCGGGGGGGTCAGATCTCAGCCCCAGCGTCAGGATTTGGCCCCAGGATCAGGATCTAACCCTGGAAACCGTCTGTAAGGGGAGAACGGAGCGCTCCGCTGAAGGATGCTTCTCTCTGCATCCCCATCGCCATGAGAACCGGCTGCTGGGGTGGCTCCAGAGGACCAGGGCAGGTCCCGGCGGGCTCCGTGTCACCCGCTGTCCCCGTCCTTGTCCCTGCAGGGTGCTGGGCCACTTCGAGAAGCCGTTGTTCCTGGAGCTTTGCAAACACATGGTTTTCCAGCAGTGCCAACAAGGTGACTACGTTTTCCGTCCTGGCCAGCCCGACACCAGCATCTACGTGCTGCAGGATGGCAAGTTGGAGCTCTTCCTCACCGAACCGGTGCGGGGCCGGGGACAAGAGGGGGACAGGGCCATGGCAGGGGGGTGGGGACACTGGGGGGGTTGGGGATGGAAAGAGCAAGGTGGGGTTTGCTTCGCAGGATGGGAAGGAGACGGTGATGAAGGAGGTGTTCCCTGGTGACAGCGTGCACAGCCTGCTCAGCATCCTTGATGTCATCACGGTACCGGCGCCGTGGCTGACCTCAACACCCCCCTGTGACAGATTGTGGTTGTCCCCAAGCCCCCTAAACCTGATCATGGCCATCCCCAAACCCCCTAAGCTTGAATGTGGCTGTGCCCAAGCCCCTCCACACCAGCCGTGGCCATCCCCAAGCCCCACCAGCCATCCCCAAACCCCTCTAGCATGACTAGAGCTGTCCCTCAACCTTCCTAGGCCAACCGTGGTCATCTCCAAGCCCCACCTGTAGCCCCCAAGCCCCTCCAGCCCAACTGTGGCCATCCCCAAGCCCAAACGTGGCCATGCCCAGGCCCCACCAGCTGACCCCAGACTCCTCCACCCCAACTTTAGCCTTTCCTAAGCCCCACCAACTGTCCCCAGATGCCTCCAGCCCAACTGTGGCTGTCCCCAAGCTCATCCAGCCCAACTGTGGCTGTCCCCAAGCTCATCCAGCCCACCTGTGGCTGTTCCCAAGCCCCACCAGCTGTCCCAAAACCCATACAGCCCACCTGTGGCTGTCCCCAAGCCCCACCAGCTGTCCCCAAACACCTCCAGCCCACCTGTGGCTGTCCCCAAGCCCCACCAGCTGTCCCCAAACACCTCCAGCCCACCTGTGGCTGTCCCCAAGCCCCACCAGCTGTCCCAAAACCCATACAGCCCAACTGTGGCTATTCCCAAGGCCAACCGTTGCCATCCCCAAACTCCTCCAGCCCAACTGTGGTCATTCCCAAGCCCAACTGGCCAAAAGCCTAGTGCCACCATTGGGCTTTGCCAGCCCCCAGCTGCCACCATCCCCCATCCATGGCCGGGATGGACCTCCTCATCCCAGCAAGGCCACCAATGCCATGGCATGTCACCTAGGGCCACCAGCGACCATACCGGACAGTGTGTGCCAGGGCGGCAGAGGACTCCACCGTGCTCCGGCTGCCAGTCGAAGCCTTCTCTGCCGTCTTTGAGAAGTATCCCGAGAGCTTGGTGCGGGTGGTGCAGGTCAGTCCAGGTTGGGGGAACCATGGGGGGGTTCCCTTGAAGTGGCAGGAGACCCCTGATGGGTTCTTGTCCCCCCTAGATCATCATGGTGCGCCTACAGCGTGTCACCTTCTTGGCTTTGCACAACTACCTTGGGTTGACGAATGAGCTCTTCAGCCACGTGAGTTCATGCCGAAAATGGAGGGGTCGGACCAGATCTGGACCCCCACCAGCCCCCGCTGATGTCCTCCTTCGCAGGACATGCAACCGCTACGGCTCTTCCCCCAACCCGGCCACACCGCCCGCACCAGTCCCGTCCGCCACAGCAAGCGGGGGCTCAGCGGTGCCGATGAGGGCAGGGAGCCGGGTAAGAGCTGGGAAGGAGGTGCCAGGACTCCCCCCCCTCATCCCACCACCGCCACGGTGCAGGGCTCGGCTATCGGTGCTCAGGGCGGTCTCATCCTGCAGCCGATCCACTGAAAGCCGGAGGCCTGGAGACCCCCCCGCTGCCACCACCACCCTTGAGCCGCTGCATCTCCATGCCGGTGGACATCTCCGGTGGGTCGGAGGCTGGAGGAAGGAGCGGGGAGTCCCCAGGGTCATGCAGGCCCCCCCCAGCCCTGGGGTTGTGCATCCCCCTCCCCAGGTCATGCATTGACACCCTAAGGGTCATACGCACCCCCCCAAGGCTTGTGAATCCCCCTCCCCAAGTCATCCCACCCCCCCAGGCTCATGCATCCGCTCCCAGGTTTGTGCATCCCCCTCAGGGTCTTACATCCCCCCAAAGCTCATGCATCCCCCTCCCCAGAGCATCCCCCACCCCACGCTCATGCGTGCTCGTGCATCTCCCCGTCCCCGTGCTTGTGCATCCCGCCCCCACCCAGCATCCCCGTCTTGGACACTGGTGACCCCCACCGGTCCCCTCCCTCACCCGTCGCAGGCATCCAGAGGGGTCCCCGTTCCGACTTCGACATGGCCTATGAGCGTGGCCGCATCTCGGTGTCACTGCAGGAGGACAGCACCAGCGCCTTGGCTGCCTTCTCCAGGGTAAGGCTGGATCTGGCAACGCCACGTCCACCCAAATCCTCCCCGCTGGGGTAGCCGCAGATGAGTGCCGGAGCTGTTCGTCTCCCCCTCAGTCCGTCTCGCACGAGCCCAAGGAGCGCAAGTCGGTGACGGTGGAGGAGCAACCGTCTGGTGTCTACCACTACAACTACTGCGAGGATGATTCGGCAGCCGGGGACTGTCCCTTCGGACCCTACCAGGGCCGCCAGACCAGCGCCATCTTCGAGGCTGCCAAGCGGGAACTGGTCAAGCTCATGAAGGTGGAGGTGCGGGCAGAAACAGTGCCGACACAGGGGAATTGTGGCTCTGTGGCGGTCCTCTGTTGCATTGTGGTGGGTTCCCATCACTTCGTGGTGGTCCCCTGTGGCTTCGTGGTGGTCCTTGTCACTTTGTGGTGGTCCCTTGTTGCTTCGTGTTGGTCCTCCGTTGCTTCGTAGTGGTCCCTGTTGCTTCGTGGTGGGTCCCTGTGGTCCTGTAGTGGGTCCCCATCACCTCATGCTGGATCCCCGTCACTTTGTGGCAGTCCCTGCAGCCTCAGGATGGTCCCCCATCTCTTTGGGATGGTTCCCCATCTCCTTGTGGTGGTCCCCATCACTTTGTGGTGGCTTCCCATCTCCTCGTGGTGGTCCCTATAGCCTCCTGGTGGTCCTCTGTCTCCTCGTGGTGGTCCCCATCTCTTCATGATGGTCCCCATCTCCTCATGTGGTATTGTTCTTCCGTCTAGGACCCTTCTCTCCTCAACAACCGTGTCTTGCTCCACCACGCCAAAGCCGGGACAGTCATTGCCCGTCAAGGGGACCAGGTGGGTCTTGGTTTCAGGGAGCTGGTGTGGCATCTTGCTCCCGCCACCCTATGTTTCCATGGGGTGCTACTCTTCCTACTCCTGCCCTGTGGGTGGTGGGCGGCAGGAATGATCCCCAGAGCAATCTGGAGGGTGCAAAACACCCTGTGAAGAGGACCAGAAGAAACCTCAAGCAGTGCTGGTGGGACCCTTTATGCCTGGGGGTCCCAGGTGGCCCCCAACGGTGATAGGGTGCCATTTTTGCAGGACGTGAGCCTCCACTTCGTGCTGTGGGGCTGCCTGCATGTGTACCAGCGGATGATCGACAAGGCAGAGGACGTCTGCCTCTTCTTGACGCAGCCCGGCGAGATGGTGGGACAGCTGGCCGTGCTCACTGGCGAGCCCCTCATCTTCACCATCAAGGCCAACCGTGACTGCACCTTCCTCAAGATTTCCAAGTCAGACTTCTACGAGTGAGTCCCAGCACCGGTGGAGGAGGTTTGAGGCAAAGGGTTGATGCCAAAGGGGAATCCTGTGGTGAGCGCTGCGGTGGCATCTCTCGGGGCCACCACCGTGTCCCCCAACTGCTGTTGACCCGCAGGATCATGCGGGAGCAGCCCAGCGTGGTGCTGAGCGTCGCCCACACCGTGGCTGCGCGTATGTCACCCTTCGTGCGCCAGATGGACTTCGCCATTGACTGGATGGCAGTGGAGGCCGGCCGGGCGCTCTACAGGTGTGTACCAACGGGTGGGTGCCCACATCAGCTTGGTGAGGACCACCTTGGCAAGGGGGCTGAGGTCCCACTGGTGGTGTCCCCCAGGCAGGGTGACAAGTCAGACTGCACCTACATCGCGCTCAACGGGCGTCTCCGCTCCGTCATCCAGAAGGGTAGTGGCAAGAAGGAGCTCATCGGGGAGTACGGCCGCGGGGACCTCATTGGCGTGGTGAGAGCCATGTCGGGGCCAAGCAATGGACACACTATACATCTTGCCGATACGTCTTGGCTATATGTCTTCTTCTCCAGGTGGAAGCCCTCACCCGGCAGCCCCGTGCCACCACGGTCCACGCGGTCCGGGACACGGAGCTGGCTAAGCTGCCTGAGGGCACCTTGAACAATATCAAGCGCAGATACCCCCAGGTACCCCCAGATCCCCATCCTGGGGTCTGCACCCTCTTCCCATGGAGCGTGTCCCCATGTCCCCCCCAGCTGATGGCTGTGACGCTCGTTAAAACCAGCTTAAATTAAGGAATTAAAGGTGTGATTAGAGCTGTTGGAGGAGAAGGGCTGATGTGCTAAAGGGTTGTCCCTCTTGAGGTCCCCAAGGATGGGTGCTGGTGGTAGCACCCAAAAAGGCATGTGGGACACCAGTCTGGGGTGTTAATGAGCCTCCAGCTTGAGAAACCCTGACAGGCCTGATGGCCATCCTCGTCCTCGTCCCTGCAGGTTGTCACTCGCCTCATCCACCTCCTGAGCCAGAAGATCTTGGGAAATCTTCAGCAGCTCCGCGGGCCCTTTGCAAGTAGGTCCCAAAGGGATTAGGGACATGGGTGCGCCCTCTCCAGGGCTGGTGGCCATCATCAGAGCAGCGCATGGAAGGTGTCCACCACCCCATCATCTCCGTCCACGCAGGCTCCAGCCTGGGCATGGCCTCCAGCTCGGAGCCCACCAACCCCACCAGTAACCTCTCAACAGTGGCGGTGCTGCCAGTGTGCGACGATGTGCCTACGGCTGCCTTCACGCTGGAGCTCAAGCATGCGCTCAACGCCATCGGTGAGTGCTAGTGCAGAGGTGACCATGGCACGGTGGTGGCCGTAGCGTGGAGGTGACCTGGTCCTGTGGCACGCTAGTGACCTGGTGTGGTGGTGGTTGCAGCCCCATGGCATGGTGGTGGCCATGGAATGGAGGTGGCCATGGTCCTGTGGTGTGGTGGGCGCCACGGCATGGTGACCATCACAGTCTCATGGCATGATGGTGACCACAGCATGGTGGTGACCACAGCCTCACGGCACGGTGGTGACCATGGCATGCTGGTGGCCGTAGCGTGGAGGTGACCTGGTCCTGTAGCACGCTAGTGACCCGGTGTGGTGGTGGTTGCAGCCCCATGGCATGGTAGTGGCCATGGAATGGAGGTGGCCATGGTCCTGTGGTGTGGTGGGCGCCACGGCATGGTGACCATCACAGTCTCATGGCATGATGGTGACCACAGCATGGTGGTGACCACAGCCTCACGGCACAGTGGTGACCATGGCATGGTGGTGACTACAGTGCCACAGGACATGAATGACCATGTCCCCACCTTTCCCAGGTCCCACGTTGCTCCTCACCAGTGACATCATCCGTGCCCGTCTCGGCTCTTCAGCACTGGACAGGTAACTCCTCTTGGGAGGAACATCACCGGTGACCCACCACCATGCCACCGGCTGACCCCTCCATCTTGGCAGCATCCAGGAGTACCGCCTGTCAGGCTGGCTGGCGCAGCAGGAGGACATCCACCGCATTGTCCTGTACCAAACCGACTGCACCCTGACGCCGTGGACTGTGCGCTGCATCCGTCAAGCCGACTGCATCCTCATCGTAGGGTTGGGCGACCAAGAGCCAGCACTGGGAGAGGTGAGGCAGGGGATAGGCGGTGGTGGGACAACACCGTGCCGGGTGGCTGATGGCTTCTACAGCTGGAGCAGATGCTGGAGAACACGGCGGTGCGTGCGCTGAAGCAGTTGGTCCTCCTACACCGCGAGGATGGTCCCAGTCCTTCCCGCACCGTTGAGTGGCTCAACATGCGCAGCTGGTGCTCGGGCCACCTCCACATCAAGTGTCCCCGTCGCGTCTTCTCCCGCCGTAGTCCCACCAAACTGGTACGTGTGTCTTCCTGGGTGACCTTGGCGGTCCACCACCGTCCTCGTCACCCACCGTCCAACCCATCCGCAGCGGGAGATGTATGAGAAGGTGTTTGAGAAGAGCGCCGACAGGCATAGCGACTTCTCCCGGTTGGCGCGGGTCCTCACCGGCAACACCATCGCCCTCGTCCTGGGTGGCGGCGGAGCCAGGTGGGTGCTGTGCTGTGGCAGGATGCCACCCGGCAGGGTGGGGGTCCCGCTGTTGTCCACCTTCCTCTTTATTTTCTCCATCCATCCAGGGGTTGCTCCCACATCGGGGTGATCAAGGCGATGGAGGAGTCAGGGATACCCATTGACATGGTGGGTGGCACCTCCATCGGTGCCTTCATCGGGGCGCTCTACGCCGAGGAGCGCAGCGCTGTGCGCACCAAGCAGCGGGCGCGCGAGTGGGCCAAGGTGGGCGCCGTGAGAAGTTCTCCACCCCAGCGAAGGCCCTCCCTGCCTGTGGCCAGCCCTGCCTGGGGTGTTTCTAAAGCATCTCCTTCCTCCTTCACCTTCTTCCTCCTTCCTTCACTTTCTTCCTCCTTCACCTTCTTCTTCCTCCTTCACCTTCTTCCTCCTTTCACCTTCTTCCTCCTTCACCTTCTTCCTCCTTCACCTTCTTCCTCCTTCACCTTCTTCCTCCTTCCTTCACCTTCTTCCTCCTTCCTTCACCTTCTTCCTCCTTCCTTCACCTTCTTCTTCCTCCTTCACCTTCTCCCTCCTTCCTTCACCTTCTCCCTCCTTCCTTCACCTTCTTCCTCCTTCACCTTCTTCCTCCTTCACCTTCTTCCTCCTCTCCTCCTCCTCCTTTTTCCCTCCTCTTTCTTCTTCTTCCTCCTTCTTCACCTTCTTCGCTCCTTTTCTTCTGCTGCTTCTTTCTCCTCCTCTTCTTCTTTCCTTTTTCTTTCTCCTCCTTCCCCCTCCTCCTCCCTTTTCCTCCTCCTCCTCCTCCTCCTTCTCATTCATCCTCTGCCAGTGCATGAATTCAGTGTTCGAGACCGTCCTGGACCTCACCTACCCCATCACCTCCATGTTTTCGGGTTCAGCCTTCAACGCCAGCATCAACAAGGTTTTCCAGGACAAGCAGATTGAGGTGCGTCACACAGACGTCCCCCAGGGCTGCGCCCATCCACGGTGGGGGGATCCATCCAACTCCCCACCCAACCATCAACGTTCCCACAGCGTCACCCACCCCATCTTGTCCCCGCAGGACCTGTGGCTGCCCTACTTCAACGTCACAACTGACATCACGGCCTCGGCCATGCGGGTGCACACGGATGGTAAGAGCTCCCCGGGGAGCCGGGGAAGCTCTCCGGTGCCACCACATCCCCCCTTGTGGGTACCCTCCTCACTGGCACCCCAAAATGGTGTCGCTGCCCCACGGGGGAAGGTTTGCCACATGCCAACGGGAGGACGCGTCCTGGCATGGCAAGGAAAGGGCTTGGAGGGCTCGTGGTGAGCCCGGGCAGTGGTGGCGGCTTCCCAGAGCCACCTGGTGCTGGTGACCCCACCAGGCTCAGCTCCCCGTGGGGGTCTGGCTGTGCCCCACATCCTCGGTGGGGTTGAGGGCAGAATCGGGGTGCGGAGCCGCATCCTGACACCCCGAGCATGCATGCCACCTCTAACATACCCGTTCACCACTAACCCCAGTAACCCACACTCACAGCACGTGGAGCACGGGGACGCGGTGGCAGTGCTGGGGATGACGTGGTGGTGGGGTTGATGCCACGGTGGTGGTGGGGATGATGCCACGGTGGTGGTGGTGGGGATGATGCCACGGTGGTGGTGGTGGGGATGATGCCACGGTGGTGGTGGTGGGGATGATGCCACGGTGGTGGTGGTGGGGATGATGCCACGGTGGTGGTGGTGGGGATGATGCCACGGTGGTGGTGGTGGGGATGATGCCACGGTGGTGGTGGTGGGGATGATGCCACGGTGGTGGTGGTGGGGATGATGGCACGTTGTGGTGGTGGGAACACTGTGGTGATGGGGACATTGTGGTGGCTGCCCCTCCTCCTTGCCTGGTGTCGGAGCTCACCTGGGACATTGAGCCATCCACGGGGTGCACGCGGTGGCTCGTAAGCAGCCTGGCTCTCGCTCTGCCTGCTCTTCTGGCCTCTAACGCCAACTAATCCCCACTCACCACCCCTAACCCTCTGGCGAGCATCTGGCCCGTCCATCCTTCCCCATCCTGGCATGGCCGAGGTGCTTTCCCTCGGTTTTGGGGCTGCAAATGTCCCGCTGGCACGGTGACAACATCCTCGGTCACCTATCGCCAGGTGTTTGGGCATATCCCATCCCCCCGTGGCCGTGACCATGTCCTCTCCCTCCGGCAGGCAGCCTTTGGCGCTACGTCCGAGCCAGTGCATCCTATACCCCCTACCTGCCTCCGCTCTGCGACCCCAAGGACAGCCACTGGCTCGTGGACGGCTGCTATGTTAACAATGTCCCAGGTCAGCATCTCACTCGCCGGGGCCACCGGCCTCCCAAGAAAACACCCCCTCCCACCCCCCAAAACCACGTCCCATCCCAAGTTGAGCCACCTGGGATTTGCAAATGGCCGGTCAGGGCACACGACGGGTTCCTCTGCCACCCGCAGGTGCCCGTTGGGCACCCATGGGGTGCAGATGTCCCCAGGCAGGGGCGAGGGGCAGCCCCCCGGGGGGGGGGGTCTCGGGCAGGCCGTGCTCATTGCGTTTGTTCCCGCCGGCGCAGGCTCGCTCTGGCGGTACGTGCGAGCCAGCATGACCCTTTCTGGGTACCTACCGCCACTCTGCGACCCCAAGGACGGCAACTTACTGATGGATGGTGGTTACATCAACAACCTGCCAGGCAAGTAGCAGCTCAACGCCGTCACCGTCATCGCCCAACCGGGGCGGCAGCCAATGCGGCGCCGGGTCTGGCCCCGAGGGCGGTGGCGGGCGTTTGGGTGGGGGCTGCATGGCCACCACGAGATGGGTCCTCAATGGATGGAGACGCTGAGGTTGGATTTAGGACATCTTGCTTGGTTTTGCTTCTTCTTGGTGTCTTTGTTGTTGGGCATCCTCTCAGGGCATCTTCATCCTCTTTCACATGCAAAAAGCGTTCGTCCATCTTGCGTCATATCTTGGCGTCCTCAGTACCAGGTGGCTTCTGAGGGCGTCTTCATATTTCTTCATATGCAAGATGCATCCCTTCATCCTGCATTGTCTCTTGGTGTCTTTGGTGTTGGGCATCCTCTCAGGGCATCTTCATCCTTCATGTGCCAAAAAAGTCGCAGAGTCTTGCGTCTCTTGGTGTCATCGGCACCAGGTGGCTTCCCAGATCGTCCTTCCTCACGTGCAAAAAATATCCCTTCGTCTTGCATCATGTCTGGTTGTCCTCAGCACTGGCTGCCCTCCTAGAGCATCTCCATACTCCTTATGTACCAACCACCTTCCTCTACCCTGCATCATCCTCTCCTGGTGTCCTCAGCATTGGGTGTTCTGCCAGGGCATCTCTGGCTTCCTCAGGCTGCTTCCCTCCATCCCACCCCGTCTTTTGGTGTCCTCAACATCGAGTGTCCTCCTGGGGCATCTTCATGCTTTGTTGTGTGTAAGACACCTTCATGCATCTCACATCATCCTCTCTTGACGTTCTCAGCTCCAGGTGCCCTCCTTGGGCCTCTCCGTCCTCCTTCACCTACAAGACGCCTCCGTCTGTCTTGTACCAGCTCTTGGTGATTTGACACCAGGTGCCCTCCATGCTTTTTCACAGGCAAGCCACCTCCCTCTGTCTCATACCATCTCTTGGTGACCCTGGCACCAGGTGCTTTCCTGGGGCGCCTTCATGTACAAGCCACCTTCATCCATCCTGCCTCATCTTCTCCTGGTGCCCTCAGCACCGGATTGCCTCCTGGGGCATCTCCATCCTCATTCATGTGCAAGCCACCTCCTCTCATCTCAAACCGTCTCTTGGTGTCTTTGACACCAGGTGCCCTCCATGTTCCTTCACATGCACAGCACCTCCCTCCATCTCAAACCATCTCTTGGTGCCAGGTACCCTCCCAGAACATCTCCGTGCTCCTTCCCATGCAAGCCACTTCCCTCCACTCTGTGTCGTCTCCTGGTGTCTTTGGCACCGGGTGCTCTCCCAGGACATCTCCATCCTTCTTCACATGCAAGCCACGTCCCTCCATCCTGCACCATGTTTTGGTGTCTTCGGTACCGGGTGGCCTCCTACGGCACCTTCACCTCCCCTGGTGTACAAGCCACCTTCCTCTGTCTTGCATCATCTTTTGATGTCCTCAGCACCAGGTGCCCTCCTGGAGCATCTCCATCCTCCTCCATGTCAAGCCATCTCCATCCACTTCGCATCATATCCTGGTGTCCTCACTCCTGGGGCATCTCCACGCTCCTTCACATCCCACCACAGATGCTGCAACTTGCCTGTGCCCTTCCGTCGCCCCAGCACATGCACCAGGATGCATCACTGCTCTGCTCCCCACCAGCATGTCCTGCTGCTGGGCTCCTGCCCCCAACTCCGGCACCCATGGGACGCTGCTCGTCCCACCACGAGCCCCAGCATGGCTTTGCCATCCAGCCTGGGCTAGGAGACAATCCCTGCTCCGCTCGTGCCACCACCTCTAGCCATGGGCTCAGACTGGGGGAAACGGCGATGCTGACGACCCAGCTTCTTCCTTCCCCACCCAACAGCCGACATCGCCCGCAACATGGGTGCCAAGACGGTGATCGCCATCGACGTGGGCAGCCAGGATGAGACAGACCTGTGCAACTATGGGGACAGCCTGTCTGGCTGGTGGCTTCTCTGGAAACGTCTCAACCCCTGGGCTGAAAAAGTCAAGGTGAGGACTGGTGGGACACAGGGATGCTGGTGAGATGGTGTGGGCAAGGTGCTGAGCACCTTGTCCTCGCAGGTGCCCGACATGGCAGAGATCCAGTCCCGCCTGGCCTATGTGTCGTGTGTGCGGCAGCTGGAGGTGGTAAAGTCCAGCTCGTACTGCGAGTACATCCGCCCCCCCATCGACTGCTTCAAGACCATGGATTTCGGCAAATTCGACGAGATCTACGTGAGTTGGGGGATGGAGAGGCTGCTGGTGTGGCCTGGATCATTGCTTAGGGTGCCTCTGGCCATCAATGGGGTGCTCCAAGTAATGGGTTGGGGTTCTCCAGCCACCAGTTGGGGTGTCCTGGCCACTAATGGGGTGCCCCAGATGTGGACTGGGGTGCCCTTGCCATCAGCTGGGTGTCTAGGCTATGAACAGGGTGTCCTGGCCATCAGGTAGAGTCACCCAGCAATTGATTGGATGCCCAAGTCTCCATTTGGGGGTGCTCTGGTCCATCGATTGGGGGGTGTCCTGACCGTTGATGGGGTGCCCTGGCCATCAGTTGGGTGCTTAAGCCATCATTCAGGAGCCCCAGCTGTTAACAGATTGACAGGACCATCATCTGGGGGTGCCTGAGCCATCATTTGGGGTGCTTGGGCCATCAGTTGCCGTGTTCTGGCCATTTTTTGGGGTGCATGGGTCATTGTTCTGGGTACCCAGGTCATCAGTTGGGCTGCCTGGGCCATTGCTCAGGGTGCCCAAGCCATTGGTTGGGTGCCTCAGCCATCAGTGGGGTACTCCTGGCCGTCGTTTGGGGTGTCCTGATGAGGTCGAGTGTCCCAGTCATCATTTGGGGTACCCTGGCCATCAACCGGGTGTCCTGGGCCATCAGTTAGGATGTCCTACCTATCAGTTAGGTCCCCGGGCTGTCATCTGGGGTGCCCTAGGCCATTGTTTGGGGTGCCCCAGGCCACCAATGGGCTACGGCCGCTCTGCCCGCAGGATGTGGGCTACCAGCACGGCAAGGTGGTCTTCGACGGCTGGAGCCGGGGCGACATCATTGAGAAGATGGTGAAGGACAGGCGTTCAGCTGACTTCTATGAGAGCAAACGCATGGATGTGAGCAGGGGGTGGCACCGGGGCCCGTGGGTGGTGGTGGCTGCCCAGGGACCTACCTCGGGGCATCCTGGGATGGGCCACCCTCGCCCTGGCACCCTGATTTTTTTAATTTATTTTTTTTTCCCCTGGCCTTGGAGCCATTTTCAGGGAGCAGCAGCCTGCCTGTCCCTGGTCCCCTCTGTCTCTCCAATGTTCTTCTGTCCCTCTGGCACCTTCCTGTGCACCCCCCACCCTACTTCATCCTCCTGTCCCCTCCTTGGCCCATCCTCCTGTGGTTTGATCAATCTCCTGTCTCTCCCAGCATCCTTATGTCCCCTCCTTGGTCCATCCTCTTGTCCCCTTGGTCCATCTCCTTTCCCCCCTACCCTGGTCCATCCTCCTGTCCCCTTCTTGGTCCATCCTCATATGGCTTGGTCCATCTCCTGTCCCTCACTGCCATCATCCCGTCTTCTTCTTGGTCCATCTCCTGTCCCCATCCCCATCATCCTTTTGTCCCCTCGGTCCATCTCCTTTCCCCCCTACCCTGGTCCATCTCCTGTCCCCTCTTTGGACCATCCTTGTGGGCCTTTTGTCCATCTCCTGTCTCCCCCGGCATCCTCGTGTCCCCTTCTTGGTCCATCTCCTGTCTCCCTCCCCATCATCCTTTTGTCCCCTTGGTCCATCTCCTGTCTCCACCAGCATCCTCGTGTCCCTTCCTTGGCTATCCTCCTGTCGTCCCCCCCCCCAGCATCCCCGTCACCTCCTTGGTCCATCCTGTCCCCCTGGTCCATCTCCTGTCACCCCGATCTCCTTTTGTCCCCCTCTCCGTATCCCCTGCTGCCCTTACCCATCTCACGTCCCTCCTCCTGCCCCCTCCATCCTCACCCTTCTCGCACATGGCGGGGGCTGCTCGGGCGCCCCCCCTTTTCCTCCCATAGGTGCTCACATGCCCCAGCGCTGGCTTCACTGACCTGGCGGAGATCGTGTCCCGCATCGAGCCCGCCAAGCCATACTTGTCCGACGGATACGCGGACGGTGAGCTGAGGGGGGGCGGTTCCGGGGCACGGGGCCGGATCCAGATTCGGGGCCTGAGCCAGCCCCCGCCCTTCCTCCCCCAGAGGAGTCCGACTACCTCACCGAGTACGAGGACGAGGGGCTGGAGCCAGCGCAGGGCGAGGAGGATACGTTTGCCCCTTCAGAGTGGGCAAGCGCCGGCGCCTTGGAGGCTGTGAGTGCCCCCGGCTGTGGAGACCCTCCAAAATGGGGTGCCACTGGGTTTGGGGGCTCCTGAGGGTGCCTCAACCCTGTGCACGGGGGTATGTGGCCATGAGACCCTCCAAAATGGGCTTGGGGACAGCCTGGAGCCCATGGGTGCTGCCCCATGTCCCCGTCCCAGTGTCCCCCATGTGTCCCCCAGGTCCCTGTGGGCGCAGGGACAGTCTGCACCCTATGGGTGCTGCACCGTGTCCCCATCCCAGTGTCCCCCATGTGTCCCCCAGCTCCCTGCAGACTCAGGGACAGCCTGGAGCCCATGGGTGCTGCACCGTGTCGCCGTCCCAGTGTCTCCCGCATGTCCCCCACGTGTCCCCCAGCTCCCTGCAGGCAAGGGGACAGCCTGGAGCCTATGGGTGCTGCCCCATGTCCCTGTCCCAGTGTCCCCCAGCTCCCTGCGGGCACGGGGACAGCCTGGAGCCCATGGGTGCTGCCCCATGTCCCTGTCCCAGTGTCCCCCACATGTCCCCCAGCTCCCTGTGGGCACGGGGACAGCCTGGAGCCCATGGGTGCTGCCCCATGTCCCTGTCCCAGTGTCCCCCACATGTCCCCCAGCTCCCTGTGGGCACGGGGACAGCCTGGAGCCCATGGGTGCTGCCCCATGTCCCTGTCCCAGTGTCCCCCACATGTCCCCCAGCTCCCTGTGGGCACGGGGACAGCCTGGAGCCCATGGGTGCTGCCCCATGTCCCTGTCCCAGTGTCCCCCACATGTCCCCCAGCTCCCTGTGGGCACGGGGACAGCCTGGAGCCCATGGGTGCTGCCCCATGTCCCTGTCCCAGTGTCCCCCACATGTCCCCCAGCTCCCTGTGGGCACGGGGACAGCCTGGAGCCCATGGGTGCTGCCCCATGTCCCTGTCCCAGTGTCCCCCACATGTCCCCCAGCTCCCTGTGGGCACGGGGACAGCCTGGAGCCCATGGGTGCTGCCCCATGTCCCTGTCCCAGTGTCCCCCACATGTCCCCCAGCTCCCTGTGGGCACGGGGACAGCCTGGAGCCCATGGGTGCTGCCCCATGTCCCTGTCCCAGTGTCCCCCACATGTCCCCCAGCTCCCTGTGGGCACGGGGACAGCCTGGAGCCCATGGGTGCTGCCCCATGTCCCTGTCCCAGTGTCCCCCACATGTCCCCCAGCTCCCTGTGGGCACGGGGACAGCCTGGAGCCCATGGGTGCTGCCCCATGTCCCTGTCCCAGTGTCCCCCACATGTCCCCCAGCTCCCTGTGGGCACGGGGACAGCCTGGAGCCCATGGGTGCTGCCCCATGTCCCTGTCCCAGTGTCCCCCACATGTCCCCCAGCTCCCTGTGGGCACGGGGACAGCCTGGAGCCCATGGGTGCTGCCCCATGTCCCTGTCCCAGTGTCCCCCACATGTCCCCCAGCTCCCTGTGGGCACGGGGACAGCCTGGAGCCCATGGGTGCTGCCCCATGTCCCTGTCCCAGTGTCCCCCACATGTCCCCCAGCTCCCTGTGGGCACGGGGACAGCCTGGAGCCCATGGGTGCTGCCCCATGTCCCCGTCCCAGTGTCCCCCAGCTCCCTGCGGGCATGGGGACAGCCTGGAGCCCATGGGTGCTGCACCATGTCCCCCACGTGTCCCCCAGCTCCCTGCGGGCACGGGGACAGCCTGGAGCCCATGGGTGCTGCCCCATGTCCCTGTCCCAGTGTCCCCCACATGTCCCCCAGCTCCCTGTGGGCACGGGGACAGCCTGGAGCCCATGGGTGCTGCCCCATGTCCCTGTCCCAGTGTCCCCCACATGTCCCCCAGCCCCCTGCGGGCACAGGGACAGCCTGGAGCCCATGGGTGCTGCACCGTGTCCCTGTCCCAGTGTCCCCCACATGTCCCCCAGCTCCCTGTGGGCACGGGGACAGCCTGGAGCCCATGGGTGCTGCCCCATGTCCCTGTCCCAGTGTCCCCCACATGTCCCCCAGCCCCCTGCGGGCACAGG